>JALJCO010000014.1:0-565806 GCA_023101725.1 Atherinomorus stipes
CTGTAGGGACTTTACTGTGGTGGGGCGTGGAAAGTGTATGATGGCGTCCACCTTGGCAGGGAGAGGAGCAAAACCCTGCGGAGTGACGTGGTGACCGAGGAAGGTGATGGACGGACGGCCAAACTCGCATTTGCCCGGGTTTATGATGAGGCCATGCTCCTTGAGTCGACTGAACAACAGACGGAGGTGGGCCAGGTGGTCCACTGCAGACGCGCTGGCCACGAGAATGTCATCCAGGTAGACAAACAAGAATGGCAGGTCACGTAGCACGGAGTCCATCAGGCGCTGAAACGTCTGCGCTGCACCTTTAAGGCCGAACGGCATTCGCAGAAATTCAAAAAGGCCGAAGGGCGTGATGACCGCGGTCTTGGGAACATCCTGCGGGCTAACGGGCACCTGGTGGTAACCACGGACCAGGTCCACCTTTGAGAAGATGCTCGAGCCCGCCAGGTGGGCAGAGAAGTCCTGTATGTGCGGCACCGGGTACCGGTCGGGGGGCAGTGGCGTTGTTAAGACGACGGAAATCACCACAGGGACGCCAACCACCATCAGCCTTGGAAACCATGTGCAGAGGGGAAGCCCATGGGCTTTTTGAACGGCGCACTATGCCGAGGCGCTCCATAGTGGCAACCTCCTCCTTTGCAATTGCAAGCTTGGCCGAGTCCAGGCGCCGAGCCCGAGCATAGACAGGGGGACCTGCCGTGGGGAGGTGATGCTCCACGCCGTGCTTAGCCACTGTTGATGAAAACGTGGGCGTAGTTAGTTCAGGGAATTCGGCGAGGAGGCGTTGGTAAGGGTCCCCGGTAGCAAGTGTGTTCGACAGGCACACTTCTCCCACCCCTCCAAGCGTGCAGGGGTACGAAGCAAAAAGAAAGAGCATCGACCAAACGGCAGTTCGTGACATCCACAAGCAGTCTGAAGGCACAGAGGAAATCCGCTCCGAGCAGCGGTGTAGACACGGCAGCTATAACAAAGTCCCAGCTGAAACGTTGCCCGCTGAAACAAACCTCCACGCACCTAGAGCCGTATGTGCGTATGGGTGTACCGTTGGCGGCATCCATGCGGGGTCCCTGACCCGCGGCCAGGGTGTCCTCAGGGCGTGCTGGCAGGATGCTGCGCTGAGCACCCGAATCGACCAACAGCCGGCGGCCGGACAAGGTGTCGGTGATAAACAGCAGCTTGGAGCCCTGGCCTGCGCCCATAGCTGCTACTGGGCGCCGGCCTTGGTGTTTCCCTGCACCCTAAAACCGCATGGCTTACGGCACTGCTTCGCCTTCGCTCCAAATCTGCTGTGATAATAACACAAGCCATCATCACGCTGTCGGCGGGCGGCCACCGCAGCCGCTGTCTCAGGTGCGTCCTCGGGCAATGGGAACGTGGGTGGGGTGTGCTGGGTGGGGAGCAGCGCATGGACAAACTGCTGTCTATTAGCGAGGAAAATCCTGTCTGCCTCCGCAGCCAGGGCACGGTAATCTTTGGAGGAGGATAGAGGAGAACTAGCCAGCGCTGTGCGAACAGGAGCCGGGAGCTGCCGCAGAAAAATGTGTGTAAAAGGAAGGCGGGGTCAGCCGCACCCATCACAGTCAGCATTTTTTCCATTAATTCGGATGGTTTGTTGTCCCCAAGGCCGTTGAGTGACAACAAGCGGTCCGCTTTCTCGAGTTCAGAAAGTTCGTAAAGTTTCAGCAAGAACTTTTTCAGCGCGTCGTACTTGCCGTCGGCGGGAGGAGCCTCCAGGAGCATCATTGCTCTCGCTGTCGTCGAGGCATCCAGTGCCACCACGACGTGGCAGTACTTAGTGAAATCCTGCGTTATCCCTCTCAGCTGGAACTGAGCTTCGATGTGTTGAAACCACGGCCGTGGGTTATGCTGCCAAAACTCAGGCAACTTGACAGTCGCAGCGGAGATAGCACTAGCATGGGCGCTAGCAGAATTAGCATTAGCCGCATCGATAACCGCGGGTGCGGGCGCTGGAGGGACATTTCCGCCGTCGCCGTCAGACATGGTGGTAGAGTCGCTCACGTCAGGGTCACCAGTGTGGAGTTGTGAGAAACACGAGGCAAGACAGTGTCTTGTGTAATCAGTGCGGCTCTCCACTCTTTATTCAGCGGATCAGTAAGACTGACACATCCAACACAACTCAACGGCAGCAGGAAAAACTAACAGCTTCCTCCTCTACGGAGTCTCACACCAGTCACAATTCTGTCAACCCACGGAATGTCGACTTTTTGGGGAACGTCTTTCCTAATACTAATATTGTGTGTCACCACAATACCATTGCCATTGCAATAAAATGCCAATTGTGATATCACTACTCAAGATGTTTTAAGGGAAACTGGAGTGTGACTGGGATGAGGGATGTCAGGGTTCCCCCGTGACCTGATCCCAAAAGAAAATAGATGGATGCAGCTACATTTTCTTTTCTCTGTTCTTCAGTGCTATGCAGCTCCATCAGATTGCTGATGTCTACTCAGGGTTTGGAATTTTAGTGTAATGATGTCAACAGTTACTCTCCATTGAGTATGTTAAATCAAATACAGTGTAAGAGGAGGATAAAGATGTTGGTGTCTGCCATTAAAACCCTCTTTGTCATTAATGGTTACAGTTTGTAGTTATAATTGCATGATTAGAGTTGGAGTTAGGTTTAGAAGTTCAAAAATACAATGTTAGTGTTATTCTATTAAATCAGAAGAATACTATGTTGTTTTGTAGCATATAAAAAGCCTTCTGCAGAAATACAACTGCTCTCTAAGACTAAAACAGGAAAAAGTTAAGCTTTCTGGTTTACACCGTGGCCAGCTTGACAAACAACCAAGGGAGCTGTTGGACCATGTGTTCATCAACACTCGGTAGCAATCACTTTTAATGGCTTCATATGGTTTGGGTGGGACAGTCTGCCCCCTGCCTCTACCACATAAACACATACACTTGCAACATGCGCACACTCATCTCACCACACCATCACTGCACAATTTAGAATCAGTTTTAATCTCCAACAGCTTATGTACATATATATATTTTTTTTTAAGCTGTTCTGGTGTCTGTGATTCTGCTTTAGCATTTTGTGGATATCACATTGATATGATCGATCATCATAATTTGTGGAGTCCCACAGGGTTCACTACTTGAGCCTTTTTTTTTATTTATATTTATTTAGAAATGATATATGTTTCTATTTCACTAGAATGTGTGTTACTTGTTGTGGACAGAACTTATTTTGTACCAGGACATATCCGAAGCAGCTTCTGGATACAGTGAACCCTGAACTGCAGATAGTTAAAAACTAGTTTGATGAAAACATTTCATCCTTTTACCATATTTATATTATATGTAACAATTGGAATATTGTTTTATAGAGGTGTATTTGAAATTACAGCCAAAGGAAAAAAAAACGATTATAGAAATATCTGAATTAATGAATTTGAAACAAAAGTCACAAAGAGTCATTGTTGATAATAAATGAAACTGGAACATACGCAATGTCAAAGACTAAAATTTCTAAATTTATTGCATATCGAATATGATGTTTATATTAAGTAATTTAATAATTGTACCTTATATAATGTACAGTGGTTAGATTTGGAAAAAACATATCAACAAGCACAAATTCAATCTTTTTACTACAAAAGAAAATTGTGAGTATTAACTAATAAGCGCCACTGTAAAACAAATAATTTACACATTTAATTACACATTCTATTATCATTATTATCTATTATCATTCACATATCAAGACTAAATGACTTTTTGTTTATTTATAATAAAAAAAAAAAAAAAAAAAAGTGAGCTTTTACAATACTGAATTTCCTTCGGGGATGAATAAAGTATTTTTCATTCATTTTCATTCATTTCATTCCAAGATTAATATCTATCTATCTATCTATCTATCTATCTATCTATCTATCTATTATATATATATATATATATATATATATATATATATATATATATATATATATATATGTGTGTGTGTGTGTGTGTGTGACCTCATAAGATTACAACAAACACTCAATGTTGCTGTGTATTTGTTGTGGGTGGAAACCTTTTAAATAATTGTCCTGAAATTATTCAGATGTGTTATTCTTTGAAATTGTTTAAAGAATATAAGATTATTCTAAATGATGATGAATATTCAAGTAAGCTACATGAGATACCTCAAGATGCTTTTAAACTGGTGCTGATATAAAAGTTTAATTAAGTTTTTTCTTAAAATTTAAATTTTCCTTTTCATTTAGTTATACAAAAGGGGAAGTTGTCATATAAGCATTACCCTCTACACCCTTTTGGTTTGTCGAGTTTATCTTTTTTTTTTTTTATTATTTGGTCTGTTGTGTTTTGTACTTGCATCTGTACTAAGATCCATTGCACATTTTAATCATGTTAAATTAAACTAAAGGTTAAAACAAGTTATAGACTGTACAAATGGCACTGATCCATTTTGCTGTATTTCCATACTTTATTTAGTCCTGATAAAACAACAATGCAATGAAATCCCCCTCCAAGGCTTGGGGAAGAAAATGCTGCTCCTGTGAAGTGATGCTTCCATACCTCTGGCATCTACATGATTATTGGGAACAAATTCTTTGGTCAGACGAGTTTGGGTAAATTTGTTCAGCTCAGATGGGGTTCAGCAAGCTTGGAGTGAAGTTTAAACTACCAAGTAAATGCTTGTGAAATGACTAAAGCGCTGGCTGAGAAGATGGTTCAGAGGAAAAATAATCTTGATTGATGATTACCCACACAGTGGAGTTTTTACAAAAGAAGGTATATCATAGAAATTAATGGGATTTTCTTTTTCCCATTTTTTATCTGTTTAATTAGCTCCATTTTGTTTAATGAAGACACAACACATCCAACAGCATAATGACCAAAAATGGAAAAATGCCCAACTATGAATAAATGTTCATGTTGTCCTTCTATCATTGTTTTCTTTGTGGTTTTTGTCTAACAGTGGAGTCCAGCAGCCCCAGTCTCCTGGCCCCTGACAACACTCTGGAGCGATCTTTCTTCATCCGGATGAAATCCACACTCACAAAGAGAGGCGTGCACATCAAGTCCTCAGGATATAAAGTGAGATTAATGCATAATTAAAAACTACACATATCCCTTCAACATAAACTCTACATTTCTATTAACCCATGTTTTTTTTCCAGACATGAAAATATTCAAAATCAGGTGTTACTGGCAGCCCTTTGAACTAATCAAGAATTTTATTTGAAAAAATATGTTGAAAATTATATGAAAAAGTTAGTTTAATGATCGTCACAATTGTGACTGGTTGGATAATATGAGGTACTCTACAGTAGAGGTGCTATAGTCAAGACTAAGTCAGCACTGTTTCTTTATTTAATTAGAATTTACAAAGGCATAACTTCAGTGCAGAATTTGATATTATAATTTATGCAATATTATAATGGTAATGTTATGATGACATTTTAGTGCAACATTTACTTGAAAAAATGTATTACACCTACAATAATGTGTTGCTATGCCCCCTGCAGAGTTTGCATTCAAATAGCAGCAAATTCTGTGCCAAAATAAATTAGATGAATGTACAAGGAGCTATGCTTTTGAAAAAAGTGCTTGATTGATTTGTGCATAACTAATTACCTCTGCAAATGTAATTACCAGTGTGTTTGTGTGTCTTTCTGTCTGTTAGCTAGCAAAACAACTCAAAAGTGCTGAACAGATTTGGATGTAATGTTCAGAGAATGTGGATAATAATACAAGGAAGAACTAATGACATTTTGGTGTTGATCCAGATCACCGGCTGAATCCCAGAATATCTTAAAGGATTATTTTATCATTGTGAGATAGGGGAAGAAGGAGGAACTGAGCAACTTGGCAGAGGTTTGCGCTCTGAGTGCTTTTCTAGTTTGAACTACAGTCAGTCATAACAGTAACATAGAATACAGGTAATATTTACAGTAAAGGCCTGAATTCATTTGACAAAAAAAAAAACAAAAACTGATGGATTTGAACATTTATCTGTTTACTCCACTGTGGTACAGTCCAGCTCAGTGGACCAACTCTGTTGTGCTGTTCCTTCTCACCCTTCAATGTATTCTTCACCTGCAGGTCCTTTAACCATCTTTCAACTTATCATGGAAATTCTTGAAGCTTTCAGTGTACAACTATGCTTTGCATATCTTGCATATCTAAAACAACATCCTGGGATGTTGTTTTTGTTTCCATGTTTTGTTTATAAGTCTCCCAGGGCAGGGTCACACTTGGCACAATTGATTTAATCCCGTTTCAACTCACTGGGTGTCAAAAGTCTATTACAAACAGCCTCCAATCACACTTGCAAAGTTGGAAATGCGCTACTTTGCCACCACGTCATGTGACCACATTTGTGTAAGTGGCAGCGCCTCCCTCACTCCAGTCCAGTGGGTTTTCCTAATAGTCATTTGTGTCGTTTGATGTCCACCCAAACATGCAGATAAGTCTTTTGTACCTTCACAGTTTTCCGACAAATGCCTGACGGTGAGCTTGTGTAAGTTGCTGAGCTAATAACTGCAACAAGAGCTGCTTATCATCCTTATCATGCTTTTGAAGCTATGTTGTTTGTCTTCTTCTTCGCATTTTCGAGCAGGTGCAGGGCCTCAAGTAGGCGACATATATTGATACATCATTTCATCTTCATCATATGGGTGAATTGCACAGTCGTTCTGAACCAAGCAACCGTTGCAGACCTCCTCAGGAGGTGGGTCTGGGCACCGCACTCTGGCCATCGGTCACACTGAAGTTTAAACATGAAGCACGTTACCCCCTGCTGTTTGTACCCAGGATATACTCCAACCATGCCGAGTGTGACCAGCCCCTCATTGGCCAATAAACACAAAACAATTCCCTGTGTTGACTGGCCAATGTGAGACTTGGTCATACCCTGACATCAAACCATTACAGAAGCCATGGTGCCACCACCCCCTGAAAAGGTCTTCAGCATAATGAATCTGTGAAAACATAAAATCCATTCACAATTGCACTGTTGAGATATCATGACCAGATGGGCCACCACCACTTCTTGGACCTGATACCGTGTCATGAGGTCTGCTGGTCATGGTGGCCTGCACCTCTTGGGTGCCCATTACGTTCCTTGATGCATAGCAGTTGTCAGACTTGGTCAAAGTCATACGTGCCATATGTGTTTCGCCTCGCCTCGCCTAAAAATATCTGGCTCTGTTTTCGGTGACTCCAAGCCACAAAGAAAATAACAACAGCAGTAACACTTTGATATCATCCAATGCCTCCATTGTTGTTTTTACTTTGCGGTGCTACATGATGGTCAGTAGTCACGTCACAGCAGTCTTGACCACACCTACTCCACCCACTTCCAGGTAGTAGACTACTACTTCTACTGTATGGGAACAAAAACCGTCCTGGTCGTCCTTAGCTTGTGGTGCTGTACTGTGCTGTACCATGCCCTGTGCAGCTGCAATGGAAAAGGTCCATTAGTTCTATCACCTGATAACTGTGTCACTATACATTTTCACCATGTTTGTTGCAAT
Source organism: Atherinomorus stipes (assembly GCA_023101725.1). Taxonomy (NCBI): domain Eukaryota; kingdom Metazoa; phylum Chordata; class Actinopteri; order Atheriniformes; family Atherinidae; genus Atherinomorus; species Atherinomorus stipes. The sequence continues at coordinate 7,512 of JALJCO010000014.1, forward strand.
GGTGATAATATCCAGTGAACCAGCAGCTTCTCTCTTTCCATTACAACTTCAGAGCTTCCTTGGAGCGACTTCACAAATTCCTTCTTTGGTTTGAAGGGGACATCAAAGAGACAGTTTTCCATTATTGTCCAATGACTCCCATATCTCATCTTGGTCATCTCATCCAGGAGTGCAAGGGAAGTAAATAGGCTGTCATGGTGGAATTTGCAGCCTTGAATCTCCTCACCTTGCTCTGCAAGATCAAGATTAGGCTTGGCCACTATTACCCAGATAGCGGACATTTGGGGGCCAAATCAGGGCTTTTTATGGCACCTATGGCAGAGTTATGGCATTGGCAGGTGTTGTGTAAGGCAGAGGTGGACCACATGCCAGTTACCAGCCTGGATTGGGTTATGAGAAAACTCCTGTGGGCCACATTTGGTCCAGATTTCTGTTATTGGGCTGGATGTGAATTATGGCAAGTATTTTGAGGAGCCGAAAGTGGACTTAATACAGGAAGCCTTCCCAGTGGCAATGTCCTTCTGGGCCAGATGTGGTATATGGTCATATTACTGTGATTATGCAGCTACACTCACATTTAGACAATGCCATAAGTCAAGGCCACATTTGGACCTAACATCTTTTGCAATCTGGATAGTCTCTGATGTGTGGTGTCCCTCATATGGCTCCTTATGATGTAAACCACTGGATGAAGCAAGGATCCAGATCTTGTATCTTAAACAGATTGCTTTGCCTTTCATGAATTGCTTGCATCACCACTGCCCATAAGTTCATACATTCAACATTCCAGATGGCAAATGGCCAATATTCCATGAATGACCCATCACTATCACAATCACTGAGGAAGGTATCTTTCTCATTTTGAGCGATAACTGTAGGTGATGGCCTTGTCCGGACAACATACGAAGAACCTCACTCAAAGCTGATCTAAAGGAAAACAAAAAGATCAAAAGTCGGGCCTGGCAAAACGTTGTATTATATTAGTTTGTACTATTGCATTATTGTATTATTTGAGCATTGAATTATTTTATTTTATTTTATTTTTTGTATTATTTTGGTGATTTTGGGGTCCTCTTCCAGGTCTCCTTACTTTCATCTTTTCTCATTCAGGTGATCCACATTACGGGGCGTCTCCGGATCAGGATGGCTCTGACACACAGCCGCTCGGTGCCTAATCAGATCATGGGGATGGTCGTGGTAGCTCATGCCCTCCCGCCACCCACCATTAATGAGGTTCGCATCGATTGTCAAATGTTTGTGACCAGAGTCAACATGGACCTCAAGATTGTCTACTGCGAAAACAGGTAGAGGACATACATAAGCTTTTTATATTTGTGGAAATGTTCTCATCATGTGGGAGGGTGGAAGAGGACACAGTGGATGGGAAAAAGAAAAAATGAAGGTAAAATGAAGGACTGGTTCCAGAGACCGGGTTTAAGTTAAGCCCCAGACTAAAATACTTCAAAGTCACTTGCAGAGACTTGGCTTAAATAAATCCAGTTTTAGTTTATTCTGGATTAAACTAAACCAATTATAAGCAGGGTGATCACAGCCAATCTGACACTAAGTTGATTCTTAAAGGCTTATGCCATCATTAGGTGAAATTTTGCCTCCCCCCGCAGTCCCCTGAGTTGAACAAGTGAGCAGAAGCGTTTTCTGCCCGACCCAGTCATTCTCTGAATCTGGCAGCACTGACTTTGGCTTAGCTTAGTGTAGTTGCTGTAATCTGGTGGTTCCAACTAGCACCACTTGGTGAAAGTGAACTAATTAACTAAATTTTTTTCCAATTACGCAGCATCCCCAACTTCTGTAAACAGGGTTGCCATCAGATGCTACACATGCGTGCTGCCTTTGCTACTATCCACAGTGCATCGCCTATGATTCGCCTGTCCTTCTGCAGCATATAGTTCCCCCTATTGAATGCCGACCAGTCAGTTCTTATATGTGAAATAGGCTTCTTGTTTGTACTCGATCAAATGTGAAGGTCACAAAACGTAACTGGAAACATTTTTGAGTTGATAAGTTCACTTTCACCAAGTGGTGCTAGTTGGAACTGCCAGATTACAGCAACTACACTAAGCTAAGGGGACTGCGGGGGAAGGCTCAATTTCACCCAGGGGTGGCATATGCGTTTAAACTAATTCTTAAAGAAGGTTAACTTCTGTGTAGAAATGGTTGATGGAGAGTATGGACTATCTGGATGAGATAAAGACCAATATCCAGCACACAGACCTGCTACATGTCTGCTGCAGACTAGAGGAATCCACTGCTTTATTTTGAATGAATAACTTGTCATATGTAAAAAAGGAAATACTTTAAAGCTAATATCTTTAGCAATGACCAACAAGGATGCTTTCACAATGCTGCACTTCAGAGATGGAATCAGATATGATATCATTTGATTAATGATTGCTTTCTATTAGATTTTATTTATGTACAAAATAAATATGCGACTAAAAGACTTCAAAGAGGCTCATTTAAAATCTAGTTGATTATCATTGAAACACACTCATGAATATTCAACTAAAAATTGCTTTTTACTTATCATCTATGATGGAGGTTAATCACAAGTTATCTCACAGTGTTTTTTTCTGCTTCATAACTCACATTCAGTTCAACTTGCAGAATCGATTTTCATTTCATGTTCCTGTTTTAGATATTTGCATTTTTGCTCATGAAATTGCTGAGTCATTGATGGATGGTCATGTTTTGGGGTTTCTATCCAGAGGTGATGTTGATGCTGTTGCAGAAATGGAGACACTTTCACTTCCTGTTTAAATGCCTTACCTCAAGAAGAAAATCAGCATTAAACATACAAATAACTCAATTCCCAAATTGAGTATTTTTTAACCTCCTGAGACATTAGCTTTATTTTTTATGCTTTTTCTTTTTTTTTCAATGATGTTTGAAGAGTTTCGGCATAATAATTGTATAAATGTACTTTGTCTTGGTACATGAAGTAGTTTCTGAGGAATAAAAAATCTGTCTCCATATGCGGACAATGGGTCAAAGGTAATTGATGAAAGTAACAAAGAGCTCCTGTATATTCCCACAAAACTAGCGCTGAATGTAAAATGCTGCAGAACAGTTGAGTTCTGATTGCAGGTTGCATCATATTTCACCCTGCACACAAGATTATTCCTGCACAGCCCATTACAACACACCCTATTAGACAAAACCATATACCCTAAATAGAGGGGAAAAACCTTCTGCTCACATGACCCGCTGGTTTCTGAAGAGTTAAAAGTGAAGCCAGTTGGGTGTTCCCACTGTTGCCATCTTTGTCCCGTCGTGTTTGTAGTCACTACTTCTGGAAAATACAAAAATGGGCAAAGAGAGGCCTCAGGGCCAATGATTGACACCCAGCGTTCTCTGGGCTAAATGCTAACTGAGCTAACCCGAAGCTAAAGGCACCTTAAGAAGATTAGCCCCCTAATATGTAGGCTAAAGGTAAAGAATGCCCAGACTTGCTGTTAGCTGTCTCGCCACTGTCCCTTCAGGTTTTCCATGTGTCCCCACTCCAGCACACCTGATTCAAATAAAATTAATCCAACAGCCTATCAAGTTCTGCACACTGACTAGTTAATTGGAATCAGCAATGTAAGAGCAAGAACACATGGAGAACCTGCAGGATGAGGTTCCAAGGTTCCCCACCACTGCCGTAGTGGATGAGGGGTGAACTACAATTTTCAGCACTTCCACATGGGCTTCAATTTTTTCACCAGAGTTTACCGCTTGGACAAAACGTGACACAAAGGACAAAGAAAACAAAACACGTTACCTACCACAATCAGAAAGTTTGAAGCCAGTTGGCCGATTCAGGTCGCAGTCAATGTTGGTATTTGCGATCACTGAGTCACAGTTACCAACATTGTATTAACCAGTTATTCAATTCTCAGTTATTTTAACCACTGGTTAAAGTGGTCGGGTAAATCCCTAACCTGGCGTTAGCTAACCGACCTTTAAATACACGTTGTTCAAAGCACGGTTAGTCATGCCGTCAAAGTTACCCATGTGGTTTGCGTCACTGGTTAGCACCAATGTAGCCCACAATTCCCCATTTTGTTTACTTCTGGTATTGCAAAAAGTAATGTTGTAAGTCTGTGTCTTCCTTGTTACTGTAAGGAAGACACGGGGTGCCGACTCTCACTTTAGTTGACTTTATTTTCACAACGTGAACAGAGCTGCTGTTAGCCACAACACACTCTTCACACTCTTGCGCCCCCTAGCTCACCTGGCCTCACAATACAGCCAACCCTTAGCAGCAGAACACACAGGACACAGAAAGTATTGAAAAGCAAACAATTCCTTTCACCTCAAGGAAAAAGAGAGGCAGAAATTTCTCTGCCAGTGAAGAAAATGTAATTCAGATCATAGAAGCAAGACATTAATCTTTCTTAAAGGAGTGATGACATAACAGTTAAAAACTAGTTAATGTTGTTGGCATTACTTTATATGTAAATACTCCAAAGAAAAAAACGGCATTTTTTACAGCGGAGTATTGTTTTGAAACGCCAGACCTCACTTCCTCAGTAATACAGTTGGGTCCGGTGATGATATGGAGCTTTACCCGGAGACCACGTTGACTTCATTTTGATTGGCTACACCTTATTTGGCTATGACCTTATTTGGAGAATCTAGGTCAAGCTGCGGTCGGAGTTTGCTAAAGGCTAACTGCTAGCAACATGGGCAGTTCAGATAGTGAGCTACGTTTATCAGACAAGACAGCATTTAGAAAATAAATAAACTTACAGGTAATGACAAGGTTGTGGCCCCCTCCCTCAGTGTTACTGCAGAAGTTTGCTTTTAAATCCATTTGTTTGAAAATCCAGACCTGACTGCAGAGAAGTTACTACTAGCTCCATACACGAAGCTGAATCAGACAGGGAGGGGAGGGGGGACCGGACAGTGCATAAACCGTTAGAGAGGGGGGGGGGGGGGGGGGGGGCTGTTTACTTGATAGTGTGCTCTTATTGGAGCAATTAAATTACGTAGAATGATAGAACTACGTAGAATGATAGCCTGCTGTCTGATTCAACTGTTTCTGAGCAGAGAGACAAAGCTGACAGACCATAAACAGGAACTTTGATTCTCACTCTGGACATTCACATGGCCTCATCAGTGCACAATAGATCATATTATACACCCAAAACCCCAGAAAAGTGAAATTTGATGTCATGGCACCTTTAACAGTCAGTCCGTATCCACATTTTATTGCACGCTCCAAATCGCCTTGCAAAGGATTACATAAACCCCGAATGCATTCTCTCCCAAAGTGGTGCGCAGTTCTTCGTTAGAATAATCCCCGATGTCAAAATCAAGGCCACAATAAACGCTGTCCTTCCTTCTCTGAATTGGCATCACGAACGCAGCGTTAGCAACAAACGCATAAGAGATAACCATACTGTCAAAAGTTTAGCAGCAGTCTTTAGGTGTGTTAACTTTATCGTCAAGATAACACATGGTTAACTAAGTGTTGAACAACAAGATAACCAATTTGTTAAAGTTAACAGTCGATTAAATGTATTTAATGGTTGGTTAGCAAATAACGGACTTTTAAACTGGGCCCAGGTTGCTACCAAGGTTGCATCAGCCAGCCAGTTATTAAACTGAAAAAGCTAAAAAATTGAATTCATGACAACAGATTTGTCTGTCAAGCTGATGAAACATTTCTTATTTCCCAATAGGTATGATAAATTTTAAACTTACAAACATATAAGAAGTAAAATTTCAAATAAATAAGACCAGTTATGAAGAACTGCTTGAAAGAAAAGTTGGAATAGATTTTCTGTATCAGCCAATTTTAATGCATTCTAATCCGATCCACATTATACTAATATATATATATATATATATATATATATATATATATATATATAAAACGAATATCGTCCCTATATCTGATATCAGATCGCGGCAGCCCTAGCCTCTTACAGTTGTTGACCAACGTGGTCTGTTTGGGTGTATAGGTGTGCTACCTAGCAGGTAACTGAAGAGGTGTATTAGGCTAAAGGCATCTGGATGTACCAGGTGACGGACTAGCTGCCTTGATGGAGGAAGCTGAGGTTGGTAACCTGATTGCAGGGACTGGCTCAGCTGGTGGCTGTGTGCTGCATCTCTGTGTTATCTGCGAAAGAAATAACATCGTCTAAAGATGATAATTATTATTTCAAATTTTTACCACTAAAAGCTGTCTACAAGCTACTGATGTTACCCTCATTTGAGTCATTTCTAATTTTTACTGGTGAAAATGGGACATCTAAGCAGCCAGCAAGACTTTCTTTCTATGCCTAGAATTTACAGCACAAGAATCCCAGAAAGGATTTGACTGCTTCCGCATTCATGTTTCACAGCAGCTATTCAAAAACAAAAAATCTGTCTCCCTTGTTGCAGCTTCTTATTCATGAGGAATCTGACCCAAACCTCCCTGGTTTAACAGTGAAATATGTCTCTGATGGTTCCATCTCCTTCCCTCTGTCCAGATAAAGCAGATAGGCATCAGGGATCCTGTGCAGGAGTTAACTAGCTGACTGGGGAAATTCACATCAGGGAAGATAAAAAAAAAAAGCCCTTCATGTTTTATAATAAAAAAGAGAAGGGGAAATGATAGTAGACAGATTGCTTTTTGTGGCTGGAAAAATGGAAACAATGCAAGACAGATAATATTCAGTATGGAGCTGCAGAAATGAAAATCTCTGCAATGAAGAGACAACCATCACTCCAATTACAGACCTATTCTGAAGATAAGTTTCCAAGAGACGGATAAAATGGGGGGGATTTTATTCCTTCTTTAAAGGACATGGTGTGCTGTTATCTGCATACCCAACATTAGTCTCTCACCCTTCCTGAAACAGGATGAATGAAATGTTCATTTTTGTCTGTCCATCTTGTAGCAAATGTGTTCAAATGAAACCTTTCAAAGCTGATGTGTGTACCTGTGAAATGGCCTTTTTTCTGGTTTATTTAGTTTCATTTTAACTGACAAATGGCTAAACCAGAGCACTGTTACCAGATGAACCTTTGGAACATTTTTTAAAGGCATCATTTCTCTGGAAAATGCTAACAAATTCATGTAAATGTACATTATTATACATTTTTTATATTTATGCATAATTACTGAGTGGAATAAGATATAAGCATGGAGACAGAATGGAGACAAAATCTGCTTTATTATCATCAGTCTGACATTTTCTTATGATTTTCTTCTGCTTTTTTCATAGAAACCCTTGTGGGGAGGGGATGCTTTATGTAAGAAATCTGTTATAATACATTTAAGTTAAACATGTTTGAAGTTTTATTATTTTCTTTGAAAAGATTCATTTATATTGTGACAGAAGTTTGAGTCAGCCCTCATTTCTGTTCACATTGCCAACAAAAATTGGAAATAGGTGCAGCAGTGTATTGTAATTATGCAAATATAAATGGAAAAACAGCTGTAACAAGCTTTAAATTCAATGTTTGGGATAACCATCTCCTTTCTTCTGGTCCAGCTCCATCAAGTTTTCTTGTCAACTTTTAGTTGTCTTCAGAGAGAGTTCTCCAGGCTTCTCACGTTTGGACACAAATAAAACAGGACATTCAGCCAGGTAGCATAAAGAGTGACTATGTGGAAATGGTTTCAGACTTCAGGTTCACATAAAGAAGCACCTGACTGGGACTGTTAACACCAGCCAGGTTCCACAGGGTCCTCATACTTAAGCCCCATTTCCACCCGCGGGTCTGGGTCAGGTCGGGTTGGGCCAGGCCGGATCGGGTGGGTTTTGGTACGGATGTGTTGATGTCACGTTGCGTCCCCACAGCAAACTGTACCCTTACTCTAGAGGCGGAGTATTAACCGGATAGCGCTGCTACGTGATTACATGACATCATCACCATGCAACACCTTTTAACCGAAGCACCACACGTGACAGAAACAAAAGGAGTCACCCCTGCTTTGTTTTTACGCTGAGTCACGCTGGAAGTGATGGATTTTTCAACGAATCAACGGATTGCTGTGTATTATCTCCACCTCTTTGGTCTGGATCGGTTAGATCAGTACCCCTACCGAACAGTACCAAAAAGTAGGCCGGGTCGGGTCGGATATAAGGGTACCCATCCCAGTTTTTATCTGTGGAGATGCAAAAAAAAATGTGGACTGGCCCAACCTGACCCGACCCAGACCCACTGGTGGAAATGGGGCTTTAGATGGCATCACACTAGCTGCAGCACTGCTTGCAAGAACCACAAAATACCCTCTCTGCTACTTTTTCCTTATTTACCTTGTTCTTTCCAACATCACACTGACAGAATGTTTTTCTGGCTATTCTGGTGTGATGAACAAATGTACTTTGTCGAGTGGAGCTAAAGAAAATAAAGCTTTGGAAATACAAGGCTCTCCCTGGGGGGTCCTGGTGTGGGCCTTCAAATAGCACTAACCAGCAGTCGTAGTTTCCCCCATTTTAGTTTTCCATGCATTAATAGGACCGTGACTTCCTTTTATCATCTACCATGCCTCCGTTGGCCATGTTATGAGTCAAGCTAGACATCATAAATCAAGATTCACAGAAAATAGAACATTTTTCTGCGAGCATCTCACCTCTGAATGTGTCTGTAAGTGTTTTACCGTTGGGATGTATTTATGGTGTTTCAGGATCAGCGACTACATGGACCTCACTCCAGTGGACATCGTAGGGAAGAGGTGCTACCAGTTCATTCATGCTGAAGACGTGGAGGGGATCAGACAGAGTCACCTGGACTGTGAGTATAACATTATTTCTATTCTTTGCTCTGACTGGTGACAATCGTTCAAAGTTTTGTGTTTTAGGGGCCGTTCACATGAGGATGATTGCGGGTAAAAAGGACAAAATAATTAATCAGAAGTGCCTTTAGTTCACACGGCAACAGCGTTATTCTGGGTTGAAGATGCAAAAATCTGAAGACTCACTCCACTCAGTAGCCTATGTAGTCCACACACTTGGTAGTGGGCAGGTAGTGTTTATTTACAGTCTTTGGTGCAGACCCCGAAATGGGACATACCTAACGTAAACCCAGCGGATCTAAGGTAGATTTTATGCATGTGCGCGGACATGGTGGAGTCCTATCACTGCACCACCTAACGGCCTGGCGTGCATATCCAATCGAATCCCACCAACCCTCGTGTCCTCCTATGACACTCTCTTCAAGTGTCATCATGAAGAGATTTCTTCATGATGACACTTGTGTAAACGCCGATAAAAAGATGAAGACGAGACGCCAGTTTTGTGTCTTCTCTTCTGATCATCACCATGTTAACAACGAAAAAAAAAATCTTTTTTTTTACTTATTTTAAGAGTGGCCAAGACTTTTTGGACTGTAATAAGCAACAAAGATAATCTGCCAATCCAATGGGACAAAAAAAAATTTTCTTGATAAGATTTCTTGGAAAGAGATGCATTGCCTGAAAACAAGATCTTATATCTCACTGAAATGTTTCTCTTCAAGTAATTTTGTCTTATTTTGAGTGTGATGAGATATTTTGTCTAGAAATCAGAAAAATATACTTGCTAAGATTTGATTTTTTTCAGTTCAAAACAAGAAAGTGATCTCTCCTTTAGAATAAAGATGCTGCAGCATTCACAAACCACCGACAGGAATATGGAAGGTTTTTAAGTCTGTGCAAACATCAGCACTGTCATAAGTAATTCAGCACACAAAGTTATTTAAAACGTGTCTAATGACATATTTAGTCAGACTTTTAAGGCTTGTTTTGACTTTTTGGACAGGGTTTTGCTCCACAGAAAGACTTGATGTCCTCTGCGCTACCTGTAAGAACATTACACTGCTCATATTTCACTTCTCAAACTTTAAGGCCACTTAGAGAATCTCTGCTCTCTTGTATCTTTGAAAAGCTTTCTCACAACAGCTCCACAATCTTATTACCCCTGTCATGAGGCATAATACACTTGCTGAGCTGCACGCATCACACACACACACACACATTTAGGCTTAGGTTTGGTGTCCCTTTTAGTGGTTGTCTGGATGATTTGCAGCAAGCTGTTTGTTGCAGCAGTAAGATCTTTAAAGTGGCGGTAAAAGCTGAAGAGGCATTCAGAGCTGCACAGCATTTCATGGTTTGTCTGATGCACTGAGGGTGTTTAGGGAGAATGCCAAATAATAAAAGCACACGGCAAGGACAGCAGGCCTGATGGAAGTCAAATGCAGATGACTCCAGTTAGATACGATCACACACTGTTCTCTGCAGCTCCTCACACGTCTTCTGTTTTCATTTAAGGTTTTGCTCAAAGCTGAATGCACCAATGCAATGCTTTTGCATCTTAAATATCTTTTCATTTTTCCTCCTAATTAATTTTTCCATGAATTCATGAATGACGCCTAGAAATGATATGATGATAATATAAAATACAAGCAGGCTTTGTTTTGGCTTCTTAGTATTTTCCATGCATACAGCTATGCTTCACATTGCTTGGCACCTTAAACTGTATTCTTGGCACGCTTTTATTTTCCTCACAGCGACAGACGGGGAGGTGTAGAGAGAGCGAGCACTCGCACTGCGCAGGTAACTGTTTGCATCGTAACAGCTGATTTTGTTCAGTATTTTCCTAAGTGAGGTGGAGAAGTTTGCTGCTGTGGCTGCACCGACACAGTGGCACTGCTTCGTCTACTAGCTCAGGTTGATGAAGACGAGGAATTTTCATCCACCTGGTCTGACTCAGTGGAAAAGTTGTAACAAACACATGATGTAGGAAAATTAGTGCTGATACTTTTCTCATGTTGTAGCAGGAAAGTAACTAAATATCAAATGTTGCTGCCAGAGGTTTAGGGGTGCCGAGCTATCAGAGATCTGGCCGGCCAGGCAAGATGAATTCCATTGTTCTGTAGAGTTAAACACAATTTCATTCCCACATTTGTGAAAGATCAGCAAAACACTATTTGGGAAAGACTGTGACTAATAATCAAGAGAGAAGCTGTGATAGAGCATATTGGTGCCTTGTTCCAAAGGTGAACCAGATCCACTGAGACCCTCTTTTTTCTCCTTATTTACAAAGTTTCTGATCATTTTCAAGCCTTAGATTTAAGTTTTTATCATCCAGCATCCAGAAACAAAGTAATTACTGCTGCTGTTAAAAATTCCAATTCAGCTTTATCAGGATGAGAGAAGCTTATTTTTGGGCATGCATGTTTTGTGTCTAAACAGTGAACCAGATCCACCAAAACCCCATTAATCCTCCTTATTTATGGAGATTCTGACAGTTTTCCAAACTTTCATTTAGAAGATTTATCACAAAAACAAAGTTAGGCTATTACTGCTGCTATTTGAAATATGTGAGGTGGTGAAATCAAACCATTTTTGAGGGGTGGACGTTGCCGTATTCTTGTGAAAACAGTACATTTAAACAAAGTACAGTATGTGTTTTTTTTTTTTACACTTTTCAAGTTTGTAAAAAAAAAAGCACATACAGTTAAAATGCATATACTGCATATAAAATCTCTCAAATTTTAGAGGTGCTTCAGTCCCCCTCCAAATATTGACTAAAATCACCTATGATTGCTACAACGTGGTGATGTTTCTGAAAATCTCTGCAGCTTTGATGCCAGTTAAGCTCATGTTAGGTGACAAAAACTTGTACAGCCTGAGTAAAAAGTCAGTAAATGAGTGTTTGGTGGATTATTTCTTTGTTGCATCAATGCTTCTTGATAACGAATCTTATACTGTTGAAAAGCCTGTTTATTTCCCTTTCAACTGAGCCACATTTTAAGGGAATATGCTTTCATGTGATGAACAGGAGGGATGACAATGTGAATCTTGCCCATGAAAAACAGCTGATTCTGCTGTTGGCTCTTTTTTGATGTACTTTATTGAATTGTATAACAGTCGATGTTGGTCATGTCATGGTACCAACAGCAGCCCAAGATGATTGAGGTCAGGACTGCAGCAGGTTCTCCATGTGGTCTCTGATAAACCAGGTCTGCAGGGACCAGGTTCAGTCCCAGACTGGGGAAATGTGGGATCACTGCTGCCTGCAGAATCTTATCTGCACATCTCTGAAGCAAAGAAGAAGCTGGCACCCCCTCCCCATTACCATATTTCTGATCGAGAACATAGTGACAGAGGTTACATACAGTCTTACTGCACATTCAGTTTGTCAAATCTTCCCCTTTAAAGCCCAACCTACGTCCAAACATCAGCTGTTTCATTTTACATACAAACCAGATCATCTTTCATCGCTCTGATAAACATGGAGAGACCATCAGGAACACACGGAGCTCAGTCTTTACGCCTAGCTTTATTGCTTGGCTTGGTGTCCTGTTCTGTTGCTTAGCATCATTGTTTGCTTAAGGCCAGTCTGGTGTGACATGTGCTCTGTTGTCTGTCACAATGCATTCTGGGATGCTGTAAATGAACCTCGTCTCATGCATTTGAATGATGCCGGTGCTGGGTTTCTGAAAATGACCTCTTGAGTAATGATCAGTCAGTTCAGGTAGGTGGTCTCCCTGGCAGGGATGGTCCACATGCATCAAGAGAGAAGGTCAACCAAGGATTGTCTGGAAGCTCTTGACTTTGGAGGAGCGACCAGGCCACCACCCTTTTGCCCTTAGCCTTTGTTTCATTGATACAATTCAGTGATGTCCTCGGTGAGTTAGCATTAGCATCTGGCCTTATATGGCTTGTGGAATGATAATGTGGGAACCCCTCAGCACTATTTTCCTCACCACAGTTTTCACAGTCTGCTAGCTTTTATCAGAGCGGGGTCCTCCGCTGACATCTCCAGCTGTTGTGGCATGAAAGCATGCAGCACTGCATGCTGGGAAACAAGATAAATGTGGTCTTCTGTGTTTCCAGCTGAGACTGTGGGGTTAACTGGGAGGCAGACAACAGAAAGGCTGCAAGCATAGAGATCAGCGTTCCCTCTGCTCTGGTTGTTTGGATTATGCTGGATATGTTGTTTCAAGGAGCTTGTGGACTTTGATCATTAAAAGTTGTTTCCATAAAGGAACACATGAAACTTTTAACATGCCCACCCACTCTCAGAAAATTATGGGCTTCCGTCTACCTCCCATGGAGGACATTGTCTGAGCCCAATGACTCAATGAAGTGAGGAAAGTCTTGGTTAGCCTCTCATACCCTCGACTGAACCTTACACAGCAAATTTGACAGTGTATATCCAACACTTTATATTGTACACCAATTTCGGTGTTTATTTGGGTCCAAGGAGTCAGTGTACATTTTACACTGTTCTCAGAGTTTTAAGTCAACACTAATCTAGAGTTAAATGCCTAACACAATAAGAGAAAAAAGGAACTCTTAGGGTTGCTCTCAAGTATAAAAATGAAAATAGGCCTGCTCTGAGGTAATGGAGTTGAATACTAGAGGATTTTGAATTATGTATTAATATTAACACATTATTTCCCGACATGCATTGGCCCAAAATTACTGTCCTGAATATCAGCACAGAAATTTGGGAGAGTTGTGAAGATTAGTTGGTACTTTGACAGTTACCAAGCAAATACTGATAGTCAGCACAAACTACCAACTTCACCAACATGTTTCAATTAATACACTGTGCACGCCAAGGAGACCCAAAAGGATCACATACAGTATACACTTAACTCACGGTGCAGGACCATACAGGGGAGTCACAAAGCATGATGGGAAATATTAAAGCCAAAGAAGGCGGAGTCTTCCTGGGTGCACTTAGTTACACTTCATAGAGTTAATTACAGTATACACTGAAAGAGGAAACTTGTTTTAACTCTGAAAATTTTCACCGGCACTGGTGGTTATTTTACTCTCAATGGTGTTAGAATTACTCTGAGAGTAAATATGACTAAACAACTCAAATTTAACACTGGGGATTTCACTGTGTACGCTGGAGGTTCAGGGGCATCAGATTTAGGTTTTGATTTGGTTTCCATAGTATTGGACGGTGTTTTTACAAAATACCGTCCGATCCCGATCCCCTTACTTTTGGCTGGATTGGCTCGTATTTTCGATGCCGTCAGCACAATTCTATAAGACAATGTGGTAATATTTACACTCTGTTACTCTGAAGTTTTATGTTATGTTATTTTGTTTTATTTTTTTACACATTACCTATTAATACATATGTTTTCAACAATTATTTTCTTTCTTTTTTAATGCACTGTTTGGAGATTCTCCAGCAGTTTAGTTATGTACTATGCAATGACAATAATGGATTTTTTTTTACTTATGACTTCGAGTAACAACGAAATAATCTAAGCTAGTAAAAACAAATTTTATTTACTTTGGGGGATTGGGTAGCCCAGTGGCGCAGAAAACCCTGGTTCAAGTCCCTGAGACAGCACTCAGGTGAACCACTATGGAACCTTGAGCAAGGTCCTTAAATCCCCCACCAACTGCTCCCCGGGCACTGTGACGGGCAGCTCACTGCACTCTGGTCTAAACTAGTGATGGGTTCAAAGCAGAGTAGAATTTCCCAATCTAGATTAATGAATTACAAATCATTAATGAATATTTTGTGCTACTTTTATATATAAATAAATAAGTGAATAAATAAATATGATAATTTATGTAGGCCTGTGTCCAGACAGAAGGGAAAAAGCATGCAGACGTTACTGTCTGAATTATAATCACAATAATTCATCTGAAAAATATGACATAGATATAACTATATAACAGGATTAAGATATTAAGAATTAGAACAAATGTTTACACATTTACGCAATTAAAGATTTACACAAATAAAAGTTCTGATTACAAATATCTTTATTTTTCATATATTTTCAAATTGATTAAGCACCTTTTTTCACACTTTCACTTATTTTTCTATCCTCCAACTGTTTTTATGGAGCTCTGTAACTCAGTAAATTCCCTGTCGGGTGAATAAAGTATTCTGATTGGGATTCAGACAGCAGTGACTGTGTTACTGCTCATATGTTGACTTGTAGAAAGCTCCTGCAGCTCCAGACCAATCTCTCTGTTTTTCAGAAATGGTTTGACCAGTTATGAAAAATTCATGAATTTTATTTGCCATATGTCATGCACATAAATGTGTGCATCTGTCTTTCTTTGGGCATTAACCTCAGTTGCTGCTGGTGCTAAAATATGGACAAATAAACCTGATGTCCATAATTTAAACATGATTAATAATATATCAATACATCAGTCCCCTTTTCGATAATAACATCTTATGACACATTAAAGGGAACAAGTTCAAAGTCATGTAATTTCATGTCATTGCAGACTATAACATGACCCAACCTGCCTCTCGACAATAATGGGGTCCTCTGATCTCTTCAGGGTGGCAACACATTCATGTGCATGTAAACATGCAGGACTGGTTTGTTTTTATGCCAGTGCTGTAACACCCAACAGGATCTAAATACTTCCAGACTCTGTAGAGCCACTTTAGGGCTGATTCAATTTAGTTCAAATTTATTTATAACACACTTTTCATACAGTACTTTTCATACAGTAGCGCAAAGTGCCTTACATAATAAAAACAACAAAATGTAATAAGAAATACAGCCATACATTCTATCATACTCACTCACACAAGGCAGTACTTGCCTGCACACAAACACACCCATGCAAGGCCCACTTTCCCCCACCCACACCCCCTAAATCTCAGTCTGCATAAGACAGCTCTAAAACAAATTTTCTGTCTCTTTAACTAAATTTAAATGTAAATATACAAATAGAAATGAACATCTGGCTCAACACTGATGTGAGGAAACAGTATCCCAGAAGTTATCCCACCCATGACCGCAAAGGGCACCACCACAGGGCTGACCCAGGTCAGGACAGGTACAAGTCCACACCATAGCCATAGAGCTGCAGTGCAAGAGCCACCCATCCCTGCAGCCATGTCCCCACATAGCGCCATAACCCCCGACATGGAAGATCCCCATGAGGTAAGCACTGGAGTAAAGGAACAGATGAGAAAAGATAAGAGCAGTAGAAGTATAAAAGTAGCCATAAAACTTCATAAAAGAATTAGCTTCAGTAAGATATAGCAGGTCTCAGGGTACAACCCTAATTATGTGTAATTTTAAGATTAAATAACATCTAAACAGATGAGTTATAATAAAATTCTCCCCTTTCACAGTTGATATGAAGGAAAACTTGACCTGTTAAACCTAAAATGATGTTTTGAACCAGGCTGTAAACATGTTTGTTTCTGCTGTGAAGTTGGCCTTTTTAACATGGGAGTCTGTGGGGATTTGCTCTGTTTTGGAGCGCCTCGTGGATTAAGAAAGAACTACAATTATTAAACTTAGCTTTGGGGCTTCACACTTTTCCAGCAGTTTGAGAAGGGTCTATCTGCGGCTCGCAAGACAGGGGCGTGTTGTAGTGTGGGCGTGTCGTAGAGTGGGCGTGTCGTAGAGTGACGTTACTCGACGACACGCCCACCAGGCCAATGAGAGCATAGTAAAATCTAGCCCTACCCCTGACCCCTCCCCTAAACCTGACCAGACCCACCCACTATGTGACACGCCCACTATAGGACATGCCCACTGGGTTGCAAGCCGCAGATAGATACACTTGAGCAGTTTGGCCCTTGGTCACCCCTCTATACCTCCACTAGCATGTCATCCCCGTTAGGCCACGCCTCCACTATCTCGTCACCCCCGTCAGGCCATGCCTCTACTAACACATCTTCCTTACCTCCTTTATCCATTATCATCCTAACCCTATCAAATCAAATCAAACTATATTTGTAAGCAGTTTTCATACAAAGATGCAACACAAGTTTTTAACAAAAATAAAAAATAACAAACATTAAACCCTGTCCTTCCCGTATGCACATATAGATCCTTGCAGACATACACTTACACACATGCATGCACACACAAATACACACATACATATGCACCCCACACACCCTCACACACACAGAGAACATAGTAAAAAGTCTTTAACAAGGCAAGGTACTGAGGATCCACATGAGGAAAAATTACCTGTAGGGGGGCACTCCATGCTGAGAGGCGCCACAGTCTGCAGCCACAGGGAACGCCACCATACAGACCACCCCGACCCGATAGACCAGAGCAATCCCCCTAACCCGTCCTCCAGCCCAAGGGGGCATCCAGGACACCCAGCGTGGAAAGCCCCCATGAGGAAACACTGGAGCTAAAAACTAAAAAATTAAAAGACAGAAGAGATACCAACAGGCAATCGATGCAAAAATTATGAAATATATAAAAATGTAGCATTTAAAGGGACTAGAGGCAGAAATAAAAAAAATAAATAAACGTGCATGTCCATTTTTTTTAATGGCAATGGGTGATAACGCGCTAAATACCAAAAAGAACGAGCCCACCCACGTTTCTCTCCATTGCCCTGAACAGGCTGTGTGCTGCATAAAGTGCTGCGATTCACGCTGCATCCACATCCCCGACAGTTTTGATACAGGAAGAAGACGGTCGTGGTAAATTCAAACACTGTAAGCGATAGTTATGGATTCTTCTGCCGTCAGCAAACGATTCAGATCAACTGAAAGACACTAAAACGTGTAACTACGAAGAAAAAGCGTAGTAAATAACATTATCTTTATTATTATTATATCATTATTATAGAATCAGAGACTTGAAGAAACTAAACAAGCTGATCAAGAAAGCTGATTCTGTGCTGGGAATAACTCTGGAGCCGCTGCAGCTGATCGTTCAAAAAAGAATGCTGCACAAGCTGATGAAGATGATGGAGAACTCTTCCCATCCTCTCCACAACACGGTTGAAGAATCAACTGAGTGTGTTCAGTGGGTGCGTCAGGTTCACTGTAGGACGGAGAGATACGGAAATTCTTTCCTGCCAGAAGCCATCACCCTAAAGAACAAGACTGACTGACTTTTTTGTTTATTTAAAAAAAAAAAAAAAAAAAAGTGAGCTTTTACAATACTGGATTTCCCTTCTGGGATGAATAAAGTATTTCATTTCATTATAACTTCAGTTTGTGCACGCTCCCGTGAAGGCTTGGCTCATGGCTGCAGTTACCTGAAGTGCCATTCGCGAGTTTCATTTCTTAATCTTGCCTCTCGTCCCTTTAACAATAAAACTTAAGAATTTGATGATAGTAAAATGCACAAAAACATATGGAAATCGATAAAAATTAAATGGATAAAAACCCTTGAAAGCGTTAGAGATTAAAAATAGTAAAACAAAAGAAATAAAGAGTAATTGAAATCAGTTAATTTATCCTTTCCTTTTCAACCCTCCCTCACCCATTCGTCTTCCAACCTTCCTCCTTCATCAATTCATCATCCTCCCCCTTTATTCTGCCATCCTTGCATCCCGCCTTAAACACACCCCAGATGGACCAATCAGAGAACTTTCAGATCACTCCATCACTTCATCCATCCTTTCATTAAATTACTGTTGTTGGTATGAGGTGTGTTTTTACTGGTGAAAAACTCCATGTTTAGTTCATTCATTATATTTACTCATACTTCTTCCCGAGGAGTCGACACTAACCCCATGTGACTGAGACACAGATCTGCTCTCTGAGGACCTGCAGTCATCGGAACAGGCAGAGCTGGGATGCTTCTGCAAATCTACGTATGTGTGTGTGCTCGCAATCACTGTCATTATTTATTCTGTCATACAAACAAAACAAGGTCACAGTCAAGGTGACACATTCTCACCGTTTCTGCCTCACCATGCAAGCAGGATGTTTTCCCCACTATCTCTCCACCGATCTCTATGATGTGGCAAATTGAGAAAGAAGAAGCAGCAGCAGTTTGACCAAAGTCAATTACTGCAGCCCTGCGGATGTTGTCTGAATCAACGCCATTAGTTTCTAATAGTTTTTAATTACTGGCCTTCTTTTTGATATAAATCACTCCTGCTTTCACTCCCTATTCTCTGACATGGAAACCCCATTTGTGTCCGTAATTAAATTGAGGAGAGGAATATGAATTTAGTGACTCGCTTCTTGTCTTTGATTGTTACTGTTTAAGCAGCTCCTGATTAATGCCAATATATATTGCCTGAGATAACATTTAGTGGTTAATTTAGCCAAATAACCAGCATGCAGTCACAGGACTCCTCCAGACTCTTACGGTCAGTCACACTGACGCAGCGCTGTCTGGTGGACAGCAGCATGTCCATCACTGTCTGCTTTGAATCAGTTTGTTGCAGTTGTGTAGGAGCTTGAATGGTTTATTCTCTACTTTGATTTGGACCACTCATCTCCAGTTGGGTCAGCTGATCATCCCCTGACCACAAGCAGCCTATAACTCTGCTGTTGGCAGATGGACACTGGCTTCCTGTTATTTAGGGGAACCATTTGGAAATTTTACTTTTTGTTTTTAAGTCAGTTAATGGCATTTTCTTATCCTTCTGAGCTGCTGCTTGTTCATCCTGCAGTAAGACCCAGGAGGTCTGTGGCAACCAGTGAAATAACGGCCAAAAATGTCATTTGAGAGAGTTCACTGTCTGTGATTTGTATTGACATCAACCCCATTTAAATTTAAAGTAGAATCAAATTTTTTTCAGTCCAGAACAGATGCACAGTAAGTATGAAAGAGAAGCTGCGTTGCACTGTAACCACACGCTTACTCTGTAAACAAAAGCAGTGAGCGCAGGAAGTTTCTGGCTAGCGGGAGTTTTAAGGAGAAGATAGATCTTGAGGACCGTCTTACATTCTGCCCCTGGATTGATCAAAAATGAATAAAAATAATGATCACATTAGCCTATAAACCTAAAACAGTAACAGTAAATAAGACCAGTATACATTCAATAAATCATGCACTTGGTTAAAAACGATCAATGATAAGAACAGAATTGTAAAAGTTACAAACAGGTAGCAGTAAAAAAAAAAAGAATTTAAAAAGGAATAAAACTTGGATATAAGCTAACCAAAAAGGTCTTAAGCCTTTTTTTAATGGTCTGTAATAATAAGGAGACACATCCTGATGAAGAAGATAATCCCCATCTGAAAATGTTCCCCCTGTGATGACAGATTGCGGGGCTTTAATGTCGTTAAAGAAGTTTTATTTTTTGCATTTTGTTCCTGGAAAGCCCTTTCATACCTTACGGTAAATACAGGTATGGACGCTTTCATCTGTGTCTGGAGGTTGTTATGTCAGTCAGTATGTCCATTGCGATAGAGCGTACGAATCCAGAGTGCTCCAGACAAAACGGAGCAATACCAGCGGAAATCGTGGCGGCAGTATAGAGACAGAGATTACCCATTCATAAAAATCAACAAAGAAGAGTAGAAAGACGACATTTAAATGTCAAAAGTTTAAATCACTTTGAACACTTTTAAGTGGTCGGACATCCCATCCCATCCCCACATACACTTATTTTTTTCCCGCCTTTTCTGAAGTAGACGCAGCAAAACTACCTCCTCTACCAACGCCATGTTTGTGATTGTCGATGGCGGTCGACCGCATAACTGCCCCCTAGAGGGTGCACGGAGCAACATTGATAACAACGCTGAAACCGGAGGGAGGGATGTAGGCCAGTAGCAGAGACGTTTGGTATGGACAGGTGGATTTCTTTGTATCTGGACCTATTTCATCCTTTCCCGCACCGAACCGCAACCTCAAAGTTGAGGTACATGTTCACCCGTGATTTTGGCATACCGTTACCCCCCTATAAAAAAGCAATAAAAGATTTTCTAAATAAGGATTTTATGGAAAAAATAATACAAGCATTGGCTGTCTACAATGATTATGACAAGGCTAGATTATTTGAATGGCTCATTTCATGTACAGGACAATTCAAGCCAAGGATCTGAAGACTGGAGCTATGTGGTCCTCTTTCCTGGTCTCAGTGAGGACTGGAGTATCAACGTTCTGGACTAACTGCAGTTGTCTGATGGACTTTTCAGGAAGACCTATAAGGACAGGGTCACACTAGTCTAGTCTACTAAAGATACAGTAAATGCCTGGAGAAGTTTTTCTAAATCCTGCTGAGTCATCAGTCCTTTAATCCTCCATATGTTCTTTAAGTGATAACAAGCTGACTTCACAACTGTCTCAATGAGAGAGAGAAGAGAGTGAACGCTGCCATATATGGCCATTATGAATAAAAATGAATTATGTGGCAGGGGTGTCCAGCTCCAGTCCTTGAGGACCACAATCCTGCAGGTTTTCTTTCCCACCCTGCTCCAACACACCTGACTCAAATTGTGTCATTGTGCATGACTTCATAGGCTGTTAGATTCTTTGGCCCAATCCCAAACCGGCCCCTAAGCACTACCCCTCCACACTACCCCTCCGTTTGCGCGTTCCCACGGAGGCTCCGCCATATTAAGGGCTGTCCCAAACCATGTAGGGTGGAGGGCGAGTGGACTGTTCAGCCCTCAGTCAGCGAGTCTGCATCAGTGGAGACTCGCCAGAATTTTGCAGCGGGTGCAACGTCTAAATGGTGGAGGAAACAGTCATGTTCTACACATGAGTTCCGCACGTGTCATGCATGTTTGTCAGTACTGACAGAAAAACATGAATGGAGTTATTTTATGGGGTAAAAAAAAGGGGGAAGGGGAAAAAAAAAAGAAAGGGAAAGAGAAAAAAGGGAACGGAAGAAAAAAAAAAAAACGATGACAGGTGCACAGGTAGGCTATCCTTCAAACCACTGGCGCTCATGGAAGGGAATGTTTGAGCAGGAAAAGAGGATTATAATCTTCCTATTGGCATAATGATAATGATAATAATAATCATAATGATGATGTTGATGACAATGATAAATGATCATTTGTAGTAATAATAATAATTTAATCATTTATTTAATTGTTTAGGATCATGATTATTATTATTTATTTAAAATAAAACAAAATTCTTCACACATGAGCGTGAGTTAGTATTTTCACACAGTTTTATTTGACACGGGGGTGTTTGTGTTGTCACTGCGATGACTGCTTTCCTTTTCCAGTTGGGGGAAGAGGGCGTCTCGTTCTCATTAACACACTCCACCTGCAATGAAGGCGCCCTCTACAGCTGCAAGTGTGACTTCATTGGGAGTGACACTCGATAGTTAAGGGGTAGTGTGTAGGGGGCGGTTTGGGATTGGGCCCTTCTGTGTTGGCCCTGCGACAGACTGGCGACTTGTGCAGGTGTACCCTGCCTCTTGCTTGATAATTAAATTGGAAAGGCCCCAGCGACCCCCACGACCCTGAATTGGACTTAGCAGTACAGAAAATGAATTAATGAATGAATGAAAGAATACATTGATGGTGTCAAGAAAATTCTCCATCAAACAATCGATGAGAAATATAATCCACAAAGCTCCAGTTGTCCACTTGTCTGTTGCAACAGGAAAACAGAGTATATAAAAGTTGTTTACAATTCATTCTTGCTCCAACTGCCCCCTTCAACCAATCCCTGTGAGTTTTGAGTGCATAGACAGAATATGCATGAAAACAGTTTTTAAAAAGTCCAAACTAGTTCTTACCTTAATGAGAGAGTTCCTGCAATTGGATGTTAGGTTAAACCAGTGGTTCCCAACCTGGGGTCCATGATCCCCAAAGGTGTCCCCAAAGAGTTCAGGGATCCGCAAGATTTAGAGCCTGTGTGATTGTTAAAATTAAGGCCATGTCCAGAGACAGGTTGAGGTGTACCTGTTTTGTTATTGTTGTGTTTTTTTTAATCATCTGGATGTTTTGTCTCCTGGAACCAGCGTTTTGGGACCCGGAAAAGTGCTTAAGGTTCAAACCACATGTAAAAGTGAATAAATTGGGTCATTGAAATCTGCTTTACCACACAACTTCAAAACAAATGTAGTGAAAAATAAAAAGCTGTTTATTAGGCCACACCTTGATCATCCAACCATGTAGTTGCATGAAGGGGGTCCTGGAGGAAAGTGGGAACCACTGGTCTGAAGTAACCTTTGGCTGGAGTCAGACTGGTTTCTCCAGGGTCCTCACCAACAGGTGAGTGTTGTCCTTCTGGCACTTCTCCCACATGAAACTTCACCTTCACATTGCAATATAACATTGCTCTAATGTGAAGATAGATGTCCATGAGGTATTTCTAAGAACGTGAATTTCCCAAACATCGATGATGTGTTGTATCTCCTGCTGCTGGACGCGCGTGTGGACAAAGCAGCCATTTTGGTTGGAGAAATTGGATGTTTGGATGGAAAGGGATGTTGTTGAAAATGTTTTTAATTATTATTATTTTATATGTTAGCATGTGTTATGAAAACAAATCAAGGTGATGTAGTGTGGATTTGCATTTTGGGATGCAGATAATGTCAGAGCTTTAGCATCTGGCTACATGGCTAATGGAGACTCCAGAAACATACTGGCTGGCTGTGAGTGTGATTAATGATGGCGGCAGCAGAGGAGCACTCAGCCAGATGTCACATGACATCTGATGGTGGTTCTTCCTCTCTCATCTTCATATCTCTGTTCCTCTAACCCCCCAGCTCATCACTGAGGTTTTCTATCTAATGTCTCTGTTCCTGTTTGGTCAGACTGACTCATCAGCCTGGAAAGAGAGAATATGAAAACAAATCATGAATTATACTGTAAGTCACACTGCCTACTCTCTCTCTCTCTCTCTCTCTCTCTCTCTCTCTCTCTCTCTCTCTCTCTGTTTCTGCCTCTTCTTCAGTGATGAATAAAGGTCAGTGTGTGACCAAGTATTACCGTTGGATCCAGAAGAATGGTGGTTACATCTGGATCCAGTCCAGTGCCACCATCGCCATCAATGCCAAGAATTCCAATGAGAAGAACATCATCTGGGTCAACTATGTTCTCAGGTTAGAGATAAACTCTGTTACAGGTATAAAGATATTTCAACTGTAGACCACATTCTGAATGAGAGAATATTTAGATTATCGTGTTAGACAACATCATTACCACTTTATTTCAACCTCTGCCACTGCAAAGTTTCACATGTCCAAAGCCTTGAAAACATCTCTGTTCATCAAAACACTGAGTAGTACTTCTGTTTCTTTCATCTCTTATCAATGTCAGAAATAAATGACAATAAATCTATCAGCAAATGTTACAAATGTCACCAGCAAATGTTCTGTTACTTCACAGTAATCCAGAGTATAAAGACACGCCCATGGACATTGCTCAGCTGCCAAACCTGCCAGAGAAAACGTCCGAGTCCTCGGAAACCTCTGACTCTGAGTCGGAGTCAAAAGAAAACTCAGGTACGTATGAAAGAAAGTATAGAAGAGCAGCAGGATATCAATGAAAGAAAACCAGCAATTGGAATATTTGCATGAGATAAAGATGGAAAAAAAAAGACGGTGAAGAGAGAACTAGAATATTTACTATATAAGAACATGATGAAAAAATTATTTAGCTCCAAATATGTCATTTCTCAATTCACTTTTTATGTTAGTCAGCTTTGTACAACCACAGTTCCAAGGAAGTAGTTCCAGGGTGATGATTACCATTGTGTAGCAACGCGTCTGTAAAAAGTAGTTCCAGGGTGATAGCTATCATTGTGTAGTGACACGTCTGTATAAAGTAGTTCCAGGGCGATGTTTATCATCGTGTAGCAACATGTCTGTAAAAAGTAGTTCCAGGGTGATGTTTACTATTGTGTAGCATCGCCTCGTCTTTTTACAACTGTTTTTTAAACGTCTTTAAAGCAATGAGACCCGTTGCTGTAGTTTTAGGAGAAGAATGCTGTTCCATTCTGGTCTGATGCAGGATTCTAGCTGTTCGGCAGTCCTGAACGTGGACTGGACTGCAGGCAGACCAGTCCAGCACCCGGACTCTTTTCCTGTTTTCAGCCATGTTGTTGTGATGGATGCTGTATGTGGTTTATCATTGTCTTGCTGTGAGGATGAGGGCATACCTCAGATATTATGACGGGATGAATGAGCTAATATTTTTCATTAAATTGCAAAATGAGTCATATCCAACATCTGATATTTTGTTCTCTTGGGAACAAAAATGTTGTGATGAGATTTGCAAATCATTTCATTCTGTTTATATTTATGTTTTACGCAGCATCCCAACTTTTGTTTTGGAACTGTGGCTGTAAAATCAGCAGGATTCTTTACAACTACCTGCTCTAATGCTGTTAGTGAAATACTCAGCAGTAGGAAACAGCCTAAAAAAAGAAGCCAGAGATATTTTATCAGTTGGTGCCAGTGTGCAGTCTGTGCCAGGATGGTCATGGATGCCAACAGCTGCAGGGATGAGGCGTTCACTGGCAGAGCCGCCTGCTGCCAGTAAGTGACAAAATGATAAAATGTGGTATAGCTACACAACACCACAAAAAGACCCCAAAATTATATCCAAACCTCACAAATCTGAGTTCAGCAGTGCATTGTTGCCTCAAGTCAACAACTTACAACTGAAAACGTTCCACACAGCTTGTAAAAGCTGCACCACAACAGCACAAAGCGAGGCACAACGTGCCGCGCTGCACTGCAGGGACCTGATTTTATGTCTTTTGCATTAATTCTGAAGATTATTGGAAATCATGTGAATGTCAGATTAAACTTTTGCCTTATGTATTGTTATATCTTATATTTAAACTGCATCATAATTCTAAGTAAAATGCAATCACATTTACCTGCTACGTCAGCTAAGGCTGGATTTTGTAACTTTGATCCTTGTAAATGACCACAAGGTGTCAGAGCTTCACCAGATGAGGGTTTTCTTTCTATTTCATTATTAATTCAGAAATTAAACCCCACCTGTTGATTGATTGATTGAATAAGAAAAGTTTTTGAAATGTCCAGCTGAACATTTCCTGTCTGTCCCAGTACCTGACAACATCACCAGATCCTCCATGCTGTTGGAAATGTGCTGCTTTTCTTCTCACACTCATCTTTAGCCAAACTCAAATTTTTTCCTTGCAGCTTTTTCTTTCATTGCTGATGAAACATGCAGTGTGTTGTTACTGAATCACCGTATGGATAACTATTATTACCATTACAAATAACCAGAACCAAAAACATAAAAGCTCCCCTGAGCATCAGACCTGAGACAAAGTTCACACATTATAACTTTATTTGAAGCCTGATTGGACTTGAAATTGAAAATAGTAGGCAAAGCCCCCAGAGTGAAGGATCCCCATGAGGAAGCACGGCATTAAAAATGTTAAACAATTAAAACAAAGATCAAATAAACCTTAAAACAAGACAGATAAGAGCAACATAGATAAAAAGAAAAAAAAGATGCACAAAGGAATTCGTGGTAAATGGCTGGATAAAATTTATATGATAAAATAGAATTTAAAAATGAGAGTAAAATAAAATCAGAAGGCAAGGGTAATGTAAATGTGTTGGATTCTGCAGCCTTTGTTGGCATGGGGAGAATCAATGCCAGGTGGTATTGTTGCTGGAAGACAGTCATCCTGGCTCAGTGCTGGGTGTAAACTGGTGCCAGCCTCTGCAAGTGGCAACCGGCTTCACCCACATGTTCTAAACTGAGACCACCGTCTCTGGACCGATCACATCCGTCAAGTGTGAGATCTGTCCAGAGACAAAATGAGTGAAGGTCTGTTGCTTCAGTGAGACAACAGAAAGCTTCCATGACCGCATAACTCTGATACTGATGTCCTCATACTCACTGGAGGTTTCGTATGAAACTCCTTCTGCAGATGAGTCATCGTTTAGCTTTGCCTTTAAAGGTCAGATTAAGATAATGGGTAAAATCAAACAGCTCCCATGTGTCAGCATGGCTCAGTTTGTAGCTACATGATAATATGAATTGTTGCGTTGCACAGCCACAGAGATTTCCAGTCATTCTGTTTCTGAGGTACGAGCCGTCTCCGAATGACAAAAGGTGCATGAATCCCTCAGCGTAGAGTAATACTCCCCCCTACTGTTCATGAGAGCAGCCAGTCACAGTGGTGTGTAGGAGGGTTAAAGGAGGTGAACACCTCAAACTCTCCCCCTGTTGAAGCAGCTGGCTGTTAAGGAACCAGAAAAAACATGAACAGTAAAAGAGGAAACTAATGTGACATGATGCCAGGGGAGGCGATCATGAAATTATCACAGTTATTGCAGCTGAAAATTCATCCGTTAAACTTGATTTTGTTGTTGGTTTTTATTTGTAATTATGTGAAGCACTTTTTGATTTTTATATTGAGTGTTTCTAGATAAATAAAATTTTTGCTGAACATGGGAGCAAAGTCCATCAGTCCTCCCCAGTTCAAGGATCACTCACTTGAAGGCAGCTCTGAGAGTTAGTGTGTCTGGTATGAGTGACTTAGAGGGTGTCTTTGCATTTACCTGCAACCAGGGCAGAAAATATGACTAATAAACAAATTAAGTGGCTGCAAGTTACCCTCCAGATTTTACTCCACAGATCAGTAAAGTCATAATTTTCTGTTACATGAGTCATTTTCTAGTGCAGTAAATAAATCAAGCTGGTATGACTTCTATACTTTTGTTTAAGGTTACCACCATCTGTTCAAATAATTTTATTTTATTTCATTTTATTTTATTTTGATTTATGTTTTTTATTTAATTCTATTTTATTTCATAAACAGTGAGAGCACCATTATGTGTGTTTGTGGTACCACACTGGGTTACACGTTCTCCATCATGTATGAGTGGCTTACAGATGTTATCACCCGCTTGGTAATTTTTCCTGTTTTTTGTGTTTTAACATGCGATTAATGCAATTATTGAAAAATTTACCAAGATTCAACTGGACCTGACAAAATGAACCAAACTGGTGGAATCAAAGAACAATGACTGAATTCAAGAGATTCATAAAAACAGTTTTCAGTAAATGTGAATGAGCTTGAAAAAAAAAAAAAAAGGAAAGATTTGTACATGCTGTAAATAATTGGAAAAACTGGGGGGGGGGGGGGGGGAGTGACGTCAATAGTGCATAATTATCAAGAATAAATTTGATGGCAATTGTAAATATTGTGTATATAATATACCAAGAAATGAACCAATGTGAAATGATGCTGATGTTGAAGGGGGCAGATATAAGACTGCTCTTCTCTCTGCTCTTTTTCATTCAAGCTATACTAATTGTTTTTATTGAATAAAATGAAAATAATTTTTTAAACAGTGAAATGAAAAAGGATCAGAGTCTGCAGCAGCACCACAAAACAATTAACACCAAAAACAACAAGGTCCCCAAGTTGAGTTAAAAAACAATATCTAAAACTTGAAAATCCCAAAGAGCTCCATTAAATCCACACTCACAGAATGGAAAGAGTTGAGCAAAGCTGGGCTTTATGGGGAGTGGCCAAAAATTAGAAAAGCCCATTTACAGGGACGAATAAGAAAGCAGATTTAACATGAGAAACGCTTCACACACTTGTTCTTGAAAGTTTACATCCCCTCCCAATGAAGATAAAAAAAATCAGGTGCCAGTAAAATAAGCTGAAATTGACATAAGTTATAATAAATAAAAATTTCATGAAAATCAGAACATCGATTTTAAATTGTGTTACGACAAAAATATTAAAAACAAAAAATAAATAAATAAAACAAATAACCACCAAGCATGATGGGACTCGATATTCAACTAAAATGATGTTGAGCAACACTTTGAGACAGCTACCCTTCTGTTTCAACCCCCCTTTCTTTTAAAGCCCAGGCATGATACTCATAATTAACATTGATTTACTATTGTGTAGCAACATTGTACATCGCTTTGCAACTGTAATTTATGGTATATTGTGCGCAAAATATCTTATTTCCCTTAATTCTTATTTTGTTAAAAAGAAAAATCTTGTGTGCAATGAATTCTGGGATAGGTGAGCTCACAGAGGATACATTGCCAGTATCCTTTGTTTCAGGCCAAACGAAGTGCGGGTTTGTAGGGGGGATTCAGAGGCTCCTTGGGACATTTTTGAAACGGGACAGAACTTGACTCGCTGCTGTGACATATGCAGCTGACGAATCTTCACTTTGCAGTGTGCAGATGCAACATGACACACCGCTACTGTGCAAACCGGTGATTGGTCATTTCTATGCTTATCTTTCCCACCAGATGTCAGTAATTCTTACACACTGTACCGTTAAATGATCCAATTCAATAAAGGAGAAAAACAAGAATCAACCGGAGAATCAGCTGTTTGGCAGAGAAGATTTAGCAAGTTTTTATGAGCCGAGCCCACATCATCAACTCTGCTGCTCATCATTTTCCTCACAATTCTGGTAGGAGATGGGCGATACCGAAATTTGTCATGTCAATACGATACCAGTAGTTTATGGTACTTTTTTTTTATCAATACCGATATCGATACCGATACTTTTGGTCCCTTTAAAGAAAACCACATGATTGTACAGTTTGCAATAATATCTTAAATGCAAGTGCAACACTAGATATAAGTAAAGCTTGATATCAGAAGTACTAAAAAAAGAACTGATTTTAGAACAATGATAAATTATATTAATGAAGAAATTTAACAAAAATAAGATTAAAAACGTATTTTTATTATCAAATAACTTAAGTATAGGTTTACATCATTTAAATTTATTCACTGGAAAATGTTCAAATATAAAATGTAAGTAATATTATGAAATTAACCAAAACAATGTTCAATAACCTGCATTAAATCACTGAAAGATACCAAAACATCATCATCATCACTAACAGCAGCAGCATCATCATGACATCTGATAGAAACTAGAATCTGGCTGCTTTCACTTCATTTCATTACATAAAACTCTCAGAAATGGAAGCGAATTGCATGTTTTGTATCTGTACAGTGGTATCGCGATACTCAAAAAAGTATCAATTCCGATATTTTGTCCAGCTGGTATCCAAGTATCGACTCCAGGGTATCGATATGCCCATCCCTAATTCTGGCTACCTTTTAAAGTAAATAAACAGGCTTTCCAACGGTAAAGTGATGGTGATCAGTGATGGTTTATTTGTTTGTTTATTTACAACAAAGAAATAATCCACTCACTCAGTTACTGCACCCTAAAAACAGATTGGTGAATTTGAGAAATCTGATTGGTAGTTATGTGTCCAATCACTATTTTGGTTGTTTTAACCAAAAGATGGTTTAAAGTAACCAATATTTTAACCAATATTTTCGTCAAAGTGTCATTTGACCAAAATATTGGTAATCTAACTAATCTTTTTGGTTGAAAAAAAAAACAAAAAGACATAACTACGAACCAGATTTGTTTAATTCAGCTAATCTATTCTTAGAGTGTGACATTTTTAAAAATTTACATTTAAATGTATTTAGTCTTGCTTAATCAGTCTGTGTCTGCTCTCTAACCAACTGAAGTCTTTCTTCTTGCAGACAATGAGAACGCCATGTCTGAGGGGAAATCGGGTCACCAAGCAGAACACAGCGAGAACCCAGAGAAAGAAAGCAAACGTCAGCAGCAGCCGGGCCAATCACACTGCTCCTCCAAACAGGAAATGAAGCGCCAGGAGGAAGAAGATAGTTCGAGTAACCCAGAAAGTCAGGACAGCGACGACAGTCTGGAAGCCTCGGATGGAGAGCAGGAGCGTGATCAGGAGACGGAGGCCAGGGGAGGGGAAGGAGAAGGAGGTAGACTGGGAAGGTTAGCCGGACTGGGAGGATTAGAGGGTCTGAATGCCATTAGTGGGCTGGCTAATCTGGGTGGACTTCATATTAAAGTAGAGCATTATGGAGAAGGAGAAGAGGTACAGCTGCACAACTCACAAACCTCCTCGTCGGAGGAGGACGAAGAAGATGTGGACGAGGATGAGGAGGAGGATGGAGGAGTGCCGAACAGTAACGACTCTGGCATCGGCAGTAAGTTCCAGAAGAGGCGGAAGAGGAGGAAAGTGCAGAAATGGGACGGGTCACGAAGCAGGAGGCTGTGTGTGTCCACGACGCCACCCAGCCCCGCAGCCGCAGGAGACACCACGCCACACGGTGATCCATCAGGGGCCGCGTCGGTCACACCCCCCCACCTCCTGACCGCCACCGGCTCCCCGAACAGCACAAATGCAGCATCCTCGGTTCTCAAGATCAAGACCGAGATGGCAGAACCCATCAACTTCGACAATGACAGCAGCATCTGGAACTATCCTCCCAACAGAGAGATCTCCAGGAACGAGTCTCCGTACAGCATGACCTCCAAGCCGGCTCCCCCGGGGGGCCACGAGACCTTCCCCTCACCGCAAGGAGGCTCTCTCCAGGTTGTCATTCCTGACTCTGTCCTCACCCCTCCTGGAGCGGAGGGAGGGGTGAGGAAGCCTCCCTACAACGGAAGCTCCGCCCCATCTTCTACTTCCAGCGCTCCCAGTTTAGCTCCTCCCTCCAACACCTCCTCCGCTGACCCACTGTCTCCCCCTCTCTCCGCGTCCCCACGGGACAAGCAACAAGGCACGCCCACCACCACCTCTTCTTCCTCCTCCTCCTCTTCATCCTCGTCAAGCTCTTCCTCTTCGCTGCTGTACTCTGGTGACATTGAAGCACTTCAGCGTCTGCAGGCGGGTAACGTGGTCCTGCCGCTGGTTCACCGGGTCACGGGGACTCTGACCTCCACGAACACCACCACCCCGCGTGTCTACACCACCGGGACCATCAGGTACGCCCCGGCAGACGTCACTCTGGCCATGGCACAAGGAAACCTCCTCCCCAACGCTGCCATGAACTTTGTGGACGGTTCGGGCTTCGGTCTGGACCCCAAAACGCCGATGGAGATGCTCTACCATCACGTCCACAGGCTCAACATGTCCGCCGCCGCGGCCGCCGGCCCGTTCGTGGGCTCTCCGGCCCCTGCGGGCGGCAACGCCGGCTTGGGGAGCCAGATGCCGACCACAGCCAACGTTTTCACCACAGCAGAGGGACTTTTCTCCACGCTGCCGTTCCCAGTGTACAGCAACGGCATCCACACCACACAGACGACTCTGGAGAGGAAGGAAGACTAGTGCAAAGCTTCTCAGACCGCCAAACTGTGTTCAACAACCGCACCAGTCAGACTCCTTAGTAAAAATAATAAACTATTTACTTTATGATCTTTATCAACACGGTGTAGCACTGTGTTTACAGGAAAGGAGAAAGGACAGGAAGTGATGACAGATGTACTCTAGCACTTTGAATTTGAGCAACTGAGCTTGTGTACGACATGAATGACCCTCAAACATGACCCTCTTTTCTATCTTTTTTCGTTATTATCCTCTCCTCCTCTCCCGGTCTCCCTCTTAGCTTCCATTTCTTGTGATCAGCAACTTTTTTTTCACTTGAACAGATGAAAAAAAAAACTAACTATTCTTTATTGTAAAGAATTCCTTTTTGCCTACAGAGAATTCATATTGCCTAAGGATTCCACTGGAGCCTGAAGGGATCATTTTTATTGTATGACTTGTTTCTGTTGCATCTTTGGGAAGACGCTGATTGTGTCTATTTTAAGGAGGACGGTTCTGGGATTTTT
This sequence comes from Atherinomorus stipes, assembly GCA_023101725.1. Lineage (NCBI taxonomy): Eukaryota > Metazoa > Chordata > Actinopteri > Atheriniformes > Atherinidae > Atherinomorus > Atherinomorus stipes. The sequence continues at coordinate 39,736 of JALJCO010000014.1, forward strand.
ATCTAAAAGAAAATTCTATTTGCCGCTCAGCCTCATCCGTCTTGATGTGATCAAGGCTCGGAGAGAACATTAAATGGAGAGGAGGGGGCGCTGGTATGTCTCACAATGGTCTCAGAGATAATCTTTTGGAGAAAAAAAAAAAGGTTTTTCAGAATGTTTCTTGATTGAGGGAATTGTAAAGTGAATTAATGTTGTTTTTTTTTCTTTAATGTCTTCTCTTTTTTATAAAATAATGTAGCTCAGATTTAACTTCCAAATCAAGCATTAAGAAGAAAAAAAAAAAAAAAAGCAATTTCAGCCGGGTAATGACCTGTGAATAATCGAATGTTACAAGTTTCCTCTTTTATCTGAGGGGTTTACATACAGGTCTCACACCAAACATAACCTCTTCTGCATCTTCTCCCATCTCAGTCTATCGATCGCTCTTATCTTTCACCCTGTTTAACTGACATCTAATCTTTCAGGCCACATCTGCGTCAGTTCTACAGACTCATGGTGCTAGCAACTTTCCAGTAACCCTGATTCAGCTGGCTGATGTGGGTGCTGTAAACTGAGCCCCCAGCTTGTTGGTAGACTCATCATTGTTCCTTTTTAGGAGGAGAAATTATATTAAAGTCGTTCTTTTGTTTGTTTATTGATATTTTTTCTCCTGATTTTCTGATTGGAAGACAGCCAGAACCTCTAAATCACTGTTATCATCTCCATGTGGACCAATCTGATTGGACAGCAACATGGAGTTGAGTAGATTTTGCTTTTAGGCTTCATTTTGTTCATTGTTTTTACTTATATTCCAATTTAATTATTCTCAGTAAGACTGAGACTGAACAACTAGTGTTGCTAACTTGACAAATCAATGTTGAAAACCTCAACGGGCTCTCGTTTGTCTCGTTTCTGTTCGTCGGTCGTCCTGTTCTCCGTTTTTCTTTTTTCTATCCTCCTCCTCAGACCAGAATCACTCGCTCGACAGCACACCCTCTTCTATCTCATCACCAAACCCTGTGATAAAAACCACATATCAACACGGAGATTGTAATAAAGACATGCATTTTCAATCAATCTATCAAACAATCAATCAAATGCCTACAAGGAAAAATGTATGACTTTTTTAAGGAACGAAAAAAGGGGGGGGAATCCATTCCTGAAAACAGCGTTGTCCTTGTTGTTGTCCTTGTTGTTTCTTATTTTTCTTCAATTGTCTCTGTTGCCAAAAAAACTGTGGTAATCTATAAGTTGGGTGTTTTAAAAGCACTGTGATTTTCCTTCGTTTATACGTTTATTCCTTCTATTTTTTGTTAAAAACAAAAGAATATATAATTAGAAATAATCAGAACTGTATTAAACTCTCAAAACACCCATCTTTTTGAATTTGACAGCCCCATCTTCGCCATCACATCCTCCTTATTACCCAGTGTGATTAAGCCGTAAAATGTATTACCGATGTGTTTAGTGTCACTGGCTGTCAATGAGTCTTTCATGGCAACTTCTGTGTGTGTGTTGACTATATGCAGTATATACTGAGCTACTGTAGCTGTTTTTGTCCTTTGTCTTCTCTGTGGTCTATCTCTAGTGTGGGGAAGAAGAGGAAGTGGAGTTAGAGGAAAGGGGTGGAGTCTATTAGATGATTGACATCCCCAAAAAAAGATAACTCTATGCCTCTCCTTCTCCTTCTCTGTGGCCCTCTATCTGCAGTCTTAGTGAAACCAGTGGAGGTTGTGGAATTATGTGTTTGGTGGCCTTTGCAAACAAAAAAGAAAAAGAAAAAAAAAACATTTGTAGAGTCCACCTCTTTTTTCGCTGCTTCCTTTATGTCCTGTAAAACGGCTTTATTATTTCCTTCTCTGTCTCTCCTTCACGCTGCCTCTGCTGTTGCTTTTTGCTGTTGTGTAGTTTTATTCAAAACTTCTTTATCTTGCTGTCTTTTCTCTCAGAGATGAAAAGATTATTTAACTAGCTCAAAGCTTATGGAGCCATGTTTTTCGCCGCTAAGGAATTCTGGGACTTGGAGTTTCCAGCTCTTAAAGTATTAAATGACTCTATATAGAAATAAATTATGATGCAGAGAAGTCTAAAGAAGCATTTAAATGTACTCGTCCGTCCTGGAAAAACCACGAAAGCCTCGGTTGTGAAACGTTTTCCCAGAGTTCCTTGGGGTTTCTTGTGTGCATTGGGTGTATTTCAATGGTTCCCACCAATACTTGTTGACTTCCTGCGCAAATTTCTCTCAAAAAACTTAAACAAGTGGCTCAAGGGAGAGAAAAAAAATCACAGTAGTCTTTCAGGATACATAATAAAAACAATTTTAATGGTTTGTAAAGAAATTAAAAGAAGAAAAAATATTTCTCACTATAAATCTATTTTTATAGGTGTTTTGGAAAACTGAACTGCATGTTTAGTAAGTTCGTCCGATGTGTTTCATGTGATTGATCCCATGTATTTTTCTTTTCTTTTTTCTGTCCAGCAGTTCTTGTGTTTTTTTTACAGTCTGTCAAGCCAACGGGGGAATGAGACGGAGGGCTGACGGAGGAATAGCCTCTAATCTTCCCTCCTCATCAGGAAACACAACCTGTAACGTCCGTGCTTTCTGTGAAGAATCAGTGTCTTGTTTCTGAAAATAAATCATCGATAAAAAACAAAAAAAAAGGGGGGGATAGGGGGAGTTTCAGGTGGCTCAGTCTGGTGGATCATTCGTGATTGAATGTTAAATTTGTCATTTCAGGAGCATTTTGTTTCTGTGCTCCTCCAGGTTTTAGCATTTTCTACCTGCGGTGGTTTTGCTGGAAAGCAAGGGCAGGGCACGGATGAGTCGCAGGGCGCTAAACAAAAACGGGCAGAAAGTTGTGGTGGGTGGGGGGGGGGAGAGATAACCAGGAAATACACCCACATGTAACTAAAACCAAACAGCCGGTTCAAGCTGTTTCAATGTTTTTTCTGTGTTTTATGTCAAAAATGAAAAACTTTGCTGGTGATTTTAAAAACTTAAAAAACCTTAATCACAGCTGCTGTCAAATACATAGTGTTTAAGAATTACAAATATTGAAATATCATTTACCTGTGAAGAAACTGTGTCTGTGTTTTTAACTATTTCTTGTACAATTAAACAGATTCTTTTATGAGGAACTTGGTGCCAAGTAGCTGAAATACGGGAGAGAGGGAATCTCTTATTATTGATGTTAACAGTGTTATAAAATTCTAAATCCAAACAAATTAAAATATTAAAAAAAGAAAAATATGGTACATTTCAGTTTTTTTCTTCCTTTTTCTGCTTTGTTTTTCTCTCCCATGATGGGGAAACCACGTGAATAACCGATGCTAACTCTGAGTGCCTGGCTTTTTATGGTTATGTTCAGAAGACATTTTAAATTCATTTACCATGAATAACGCTGCAGATTCAAAAATATACATACTTCATTTTTATAGCTCTGTTTTTTTATAAGTTTACTTGGTACTCATCCATTTAGAGGGACATGTCATATACATGCTTGTCTTTCTGTAACCCAGTTTTGGCCATCTTATAGGTGTACCATATTCATAATAAAAAGTTCTTTCACATTTATTACCAGAAGCATCGTTTCTTCTGTTTGACACATTCAGCCATCCCGCCCCGTACAAGAATACGATATGCTGTCACATCTCAGTAACCAACGTTTTTCTGTCTTTTGCTCCTCTTGTTTTTTGCCGTCTGTGGTTTTTATTGGTCCAGTGTGGTCACCAACTGGAAGGTTGTTGTCTCCAGTCCTCTCCAGACCTGAAGTCCCCCTGAGGTAAGGATGCAATGGGAAGTCATAGGAAGATGGGACAGTAGTGGATGGAGTCAGTGGTGTTCTTGCAGATTCCCAGTTCACCCACCAATCCCAGACTGTTACCCCAGGTACTAACAGGCACTAGACATAAGCCAGAGGTGGACATCTCTTGTCCAGAATGCTGAGCAGCAGTGGAAAGACCAAACAAAAAACAAAGATGCCAAACACAGACAGCAAAGGTTTGCAGGTAGCTGGGAAATTATGTCTACGTTCTCCACTGGAGTGAGTGGGGGTGCTTCGGTGTTGTTCCTGGCAACTTGTCCAAGGTGTACCCTGCCTTTTCCCCAGTAGCAGCTGGGATTGGCTTAATCAACCCTGCACTGGATTAAAGAGAGACTGTGTAACTTTTGGCCACTAGGGGCACTAAACATATAGCTTCTCTCAGACCACACAACTGTTGCAAAATGAAACAGTCTTTATCTATGTTTTAAAATCATGTTTGGAGACCACTTTGATCAGCTGAGAGTGAAGTCATTGAGCCTTAAAGCAAAGCGCTCCAGGTCACATGATCCAATGAGAGATGGATCCACCCCTGCAAAGTTACAATGCCGGGTTTTTGAGGAGGGCAGCCCCTTTGGGGCGACGATAGCATCAAGTGCTATATATTAACCTAAGAATAATAGGCTAATGTTTGGGTCAAAAGTTGCAGGTGCTCATTTATGCTCTACGCTAGAGAGCTTTGGTCCATCTTCTTCATCCTTTAACAGCTGATTTTGGTCCTTTTTAGTGAGCTTCCAGATGTGTAGCCGAAAGTAGCAAACAGCAAATGTTCACGTGCAACCAGAGAAAGGAAACAAGAAGATGCTTCAATGTATTTAATGGACACAAAGACCACATTTTTTTGCACTGCCTTTTTTTTATGTCTGTTTCTCAGAATGTGCATTATCCTGATCTCCACCATCACATGTTTGTGTTTTTATGTGGGTTGTGGTGAATCTCACTGCACTGCCGTGGATGTTTCAGGGAAAAAGCAGGGGAGTGGACATGATGCGGAATGCTATGTACCCATTTAATACATGAAGGGATCATAAATGTGAATAACGGATTGAACAGAAGTAAGCTGGTTTCAAGTCAACATCTTGTGGAAACAGCAAATTAATATTCCAGACAATCTGGAATATAACTGCAGCAGTCTCTACGATTGAGATGTTTGGGGTCATCATGGCTTGTTTGCCTGAATGACTAAAGTTATGATACTGTTTATAACATTCTCAACTTATATGCTCACCATATGTTCACTAGGAATCAGGAAACACTCTTATATAGAAAATGTGTAACTGATGCACATGTTATTTTTCAGTCTTCCAAGCTTCAGTCTTTTTCCTGTTCTCTCTACCTCTGACCTGTCCAGAAAGTTAACTTTCCTTCCTGGTCTTGATGGTGATTTTCCTTCTTGGCATGATTTTGATGAAGGGTTTCTTGGAGGGGGGTATTTTTTTTTCCCTTGGTTTAGTATGGTGGCTGACCTGTCCTTCCTGGTCTTGATGGTGATTTTCCTTCCTGGAACTGATTCTGATGGAGAGTTTTCTTGCAGGTCCTGGTTCTAATAGTGATTTTTCCCCCTGGTTCTAGTTCTGATGGAGGTTTTCCTTTCCTACTCTGTCCTTGCACAGCTTAGATGGAGGACTGAGTCAGGGAGAAGTTCTTGTTCCTTGTCTGGGGTCTTTATTTCTATGAATTGGTTTAAATGAACCCAGTGTTTATAAACTGGGATAATGTGGATCATATAAAAGATTTGTTTTTAAGGGGTCATAATTGGACTATGATGAATTGTACTATTGGATTGTGTCTTAAAGGAGTGATGACATAACAGTTAAAAACTAGTTTATGTTGTTGGCATTACTTTATATGTAAATACTCCAAAGAAAAAACGGCATTTTTTACAGCGGAGTATTGTTTTGAAACGCAGACCTCACTTCCTCAGTTATACAGTTGGGTCCGGTGATGATATGGAGCTTTACCCGGAGACCACGTTGACTTCATTTTGATTGGCTGCACCTTATTTCGCTATGACCTTATTTGGAGAATCTAGGTCAAGCTGCAGTCGGAGTTTGCTAAAGGCTAACTGCTAGCAACATGGGCACTTCAGACAGTGTGAGCTACGTTTATCAGACAAGACAGCATTTAGAAAATAAATAAACTTACAGGTAATGACAAGGTTGTGGCCCCCTCCCTCAGTGTTGCTGCAGAAGTTTGCTTTTAAATCCATTTGTTTGAAAATCCAGACCTGACTGCACAGAAGTTACTTCTAGCTCCATGCACGAAGCTGAATCAGACAGGGAGGGGAGGGTGCATAGACCGTTAGAGAGAGAGGGGGGTGGGGCACTGTTTACTTGATAGTGTGCTCTTATTGGAGCAATTAAATCACGTAGAATGATAGAAGTACGTAGAATGATAGAACTACATAGAATGATAGAAGTACGTAGAATGATAGCCTGCTGTCTGATTCAACTGTTTCTGAGCAGAGAGACAAAGCTGACAGACCATAAACAGGAACTTTGATTCTCACTCTGGACATTCACATGGCCTCATCAGTGCACAACAGATCATATTATACACCCAAAACCCCAGAAAAGTGAAATTTGATGTCATGGCTCCTTTAAGATGCTCTGGGATGACTTCATTGTGAATTTGCACTTTACGAAAAAACAAAAAAGCTAAACAAAACCGAACAGACATGAGTTTCCTTCTGGACAACAAGCTTTTAACAGACAGGATGCTACACCATCCTCGTCCCTTGAGGGGCCACAAATTCCAAAAAAGAAGAGGTAAGCCTCCATCCAGCATGCTATGATTGTAGATAATATTCATGGACAAAAACGTTGCAAATATGCTGTGAAAGCTGAAACTAATAAATTAGATGGCTTTGGTTTCCAGTGAAGCATTCGTTGCTTTCTGGGTAAAATTCTTGGAGCTATGTGGGAGGGAGGAGAAATGCATGCCAAGGCTGAGACATGACATTTTCTGCGGCTTGGTGCCAAGCACTCCAAAGGATTTGGGCAAAGGACCAGATTAACTACAGGGTGATTCTTGTAACACTGTCAAAAGCCTTTATTGAATCTGTAGACGATGTACTGCTGATGTCTTCTTTAGTTGTCTAACATAAATAAAGTAATGTTGAACCCTCGTAATGTCCTCCCAACAATGATACCCTGCGTCCTCTGGGGTCAGATTCACTCAGGACCTCAGGGTAAAACACTTGCCAAGGGGTATAAAGATGATTGCCTTAATTTTTATTCACAGATTATTCACATTGCATCCCAGTACATAAAAACGTAGCTGAAATGTTGCAAACAGTCTGCTTCTGTGCCAGAAAGAGCAGTCAACATCAGCCTACCTGCAGAGGATTCATCAACAACGCAGATCAACTCTAGAAATCTGGAAAGATTTGCACAAAAATAATGATAATTGTGTATTTTAATCTGAAAATGTCTTGCAAAAAGGCCTGATGCACCCACGTGGAGCAGTGCATACTTCGCCCAAAACAAGAATTCCAAGTAATAAATAGTGCTTTAATCTTTCTATTCAATTTTTGCCCATTTTGGGGGTGCCGAAGCACCCCTAAATTGAACCCCAGCACCCCTAAAATTTGATAGATTTTTTTATATACATTTTAACTGTAAGTGCTTTTTTTTACTAACTTGAAAAATATTTAAAAAAACATACTGTGTGAAATGAAAAATGTAATATTTTCACAAGGAATACAGCAACCCCCGCCTCTCCAAAATGGTTTGATCCCACACACCTGGCATAAATCAAAGAGCAGTAATAGTCTAACTTTGTTTTTATAACAAATATTTTGAATCTAAGTTTGGAAAACTGAAAAAAAGGAGGATAAAAGGGGATTTTGATGGATCTGGTTCACCACTTAGACACAACACCTTCACGACCAAAATAAGCTTCTCTCATCCAGATAAGGATGGATTTGGATTTTTAAATAGCAGCAGTAATAGCTTTTTCTCTGGATGCTGGAGGATGAAAACTTAAATCTAAGGCTTGAAAATGATCGAAAACTTTGTAAATAAAGAGGAAAATGTGTGTTTTGGTAGATCTGGTTTACCACTGGAACAAGGCACTGATATATGGAAATCAGCTTCTCTCTTGACAATTAGTCACAGACTTTCCCAATCTGATCTTTCACAATTGTGGGAATGAAATTGTGTTTAAATGTACAAAACAATGAAACTTATCTTGTGTGGCCAGGCAGCTCTCTGTGTGCTCAGCACCCCCAAACCTCTGATCCTAGAATCGTGCCTGGCTCAAACGCACCTAATACCAACCAACAGGTTTTTTTTTTTTTATAGATTTGCGATCCAAAAATATTTTTGTGTTGTTCTTCTTCTGGGCAACGATAAATTATGGCCAACTTCTAAGAGAGAGAACTCTTTTTTTTCTTTGGACCGACTTGGCCCACATCAGCATGGATAGGACGCCTCCTGGGGAGCTGATCACAGGCAAAGAAACTCCATCAAAGGACATTTCCACCCTAGATTGGGGTAAGACTGAACGTCATGCAACTTGAATCATGCACCTGCAGATGGGTAAGGTGACCCAACAACATTGGGGATCATTACTTGGTGTCGGTAAATCCATTTTAAAAATGATTTAAAGATAATGCCATTACTGCTCTGAGCCAAAACAGACTTGATGGATAACTTCCTTTAAAGTCTCAAATGATCTTTATCACCTTTATCATTCTATCCTCATTTCTAATCCTTCATCAGTATTTCACTAGTTCACTGTCACCAAATGACCCCATTTCTGTTGATTTTATGCTTTGATTTTTCATATCTTCATAATCAGTGATAATTTGTAATTCCTATAGGATATAAGTTCATCTAGTTTTTCTTGTGAAGTAGCTGTGATTCTTTCGCTCCTGATTAGTGTTTCTTAAAAACAAGCTATGAATGCACAGCCTTCAGAATTATTCTGATAAGTCATAATTTGCTTTTTGTAAGTGAAATATTTCTTCAAGGAAGGTGTAAAGCACCTTTGACATCATACTTATGCTAACGCATCACTACTACCTGACCCCTGATAAGCAGACAACGAATGGACCACGTCACAGAAGAAACCATCTGTCTCCAAAAGGTTTCCTGATGTTTTGACTTCCACCGCATGTTGAAAATTAGTGAAATGAGCCAACATGAAAGAGAAGATGGAAAATGAGTGGAGTTTTCATCTCTAACGCTTTGTTTTATCGTCTATCCATCATGGTAAATGATGAAAGGCTCCTCATTACGCCTCTGGAACGTCTGACGCTGTCAGATTTAAATTCAACATCAGACCTTCACACTGAGACGGGCAGCCAGAGGTTATTAGAAGGAGCTTCAAGTTTGAGCGCTATGGCACACACACCACACACACACACACACACACACACACACACCAGAGCTGCCTGTGATCTATGATTCATATGCACTCATTTAAAATAGCGTGAATTATTTAAAGTTAGCTGGTCAGCTCTCAGGGGGTCAAATGACTGACCTCTCTGCTCTTATTACTGCACGGAGGATGATGCGAAGGAAGAGGAGGGGTTACAGGCTGGAAGGAAATGAAGATAGCATCGGATGGAGGTGGACTGGATGCAGGTAGAAAGAAACAGACATGGACTCTGGGACTTTCAAGTCAGCTTTTGTTTGGATTGAGTGGACAGATTATGACAGGAAGTGCTCCAAGGAATTTTTGCTAAACGTTTATCTGTATTCTCCAATTTATCCTGTTAATGGTTTCACAGGCTTGGAGACACTGTTGGGTAAGAGGTTGATTATTAATCCAGATTGGGAGTTAGCCTAAAATACATGTTTTTTTTTGGGAGGAAGCCAATGTAAAAGGCAAAGGTAGAGCATGCAAACTCCACATAAAAAGGCCTGAACACAATCAGACTGGGAACTTAAAAGTCAGTAAGCCACATTTTGCAGTTACACCTGCATGAGCTTCCCACATCCAGCAGCAGGGATTATCTGAGTCTTCAAAGCAAAACTATTCTCATTCAAGTGGGTTCCACTGGCGTGCACTAAAATTTACAGCACAGAGTCTCAAATAGTACATTTAGTAACTGATTTCTAAACACAATCACAACAGAAAACATAAATCGTTGGTATAAAGCAGTGGTCTGCACCTTTAAAGAGCCATTTTTGTCCTTAACCCTGCAGCATAAAACCTGTTTAGAGCCGCAAATGTTTCAGGCCTGTTTGAAAAAACGACACTCTGATTTTTGATAAACATCTACAGCAGGAAATTTGCTGTAATTTTCTGAGAGCCACAGTTGTATTTCTGTGTTTAGGTTTTGCAAGAAAAAAAAAAAAAAAGAGTATAAATGCATTTGCTTTTTTGAGATGTAAATGTTTGTGGAAAAATTATGTAAAACAAAAACAATTTATAATATCCAAGCTAATGGCAAGAAAAATAGATCTAAATTCTTTTTAGTGTCATTATGTTACGAAAATTGAATGCAATTATTCCATGAAAAAACAGACAAAACCCACATTTGTTACCATATCTAATTTTGAAAGCATTAGTTGGTCCTTAATCATTTTAGCTAATCTTACTGAGAGCCACTGAAGGTCAAAACAGGTTCCAGACCCCTAAAGGGTGGTGTCTCATCACACTACACTTCTGAAATATTAAAGTTACAGACACCCTGCTTTTGAAAATGCAAAAATCGATCCTTGTTTCCACAATTAAAGAGAGAAAACTTTAGTTTTGCAGATAATGATGACGACTCAGGTCACTCAGCTTACAGACAGACAGGAAGCATCGTTAGCAGCATCCCTGGTTCCTAGCATCTACAGAAAGACTGACAGAGACCGTTCCTGTCTGGTATTATGACATAATACCTAATATTGATTTAGTTAATGATCTTAGTGGTTTGTTTCACAAGTGGCACCCAGGGGGGTGCCACGGGGGTTTTTCTAGGTTGAGTCCAGCTTGCATGGAGGCACAGAGCCACCCAGTGGTTCCATGGGGCAAGCTGGTCCACCTGCAGAGCATACTGGACACCTGGTGGAAACCTGCCTTCTGTTTACAAGCCAAACATGACGATTGGTCCAGATTATACCTTCTATAAATCCGAACTATGCAGAGATCTGTGGATCATCTAAATGTTTCAGCTCAGCATTAAATCATTCTAAAAGTCTGGGTTATTCCAGTGGATTGTTTCAACTACTGAAATCACTATTACTACTATTACTACTACTACTACTACTACTACTACTACCACTTAAATGTTAAAGTGACTCAAATGACTGCCTTATCCTCCTTATCCTGAGATTTTTCCTGCCCACCGTATTTCTTGCCAGACATCACACATTAAGCACAGTCAGGCCTGGTCCACCAGGGGGCGACATTGCTCATCGCCATGGTGAACCTGCACACCAGCTGAAACACGTCACCATGTTTAGGATAAAACACACCACCCTTATCAGGCTGTTTGCACGCACGATTTTGATGTGTGCAACATACAGGCTTCAAAACACTTATAATAAGTTACTTTTCATTTTCAAGGAGATGTGGGGCGTTTTTGCTGACCTCATGAGGTTAATCAGGTTAACAGGCAGGAACATGACTGAGTATAAAAAGAGCATTTCAGACAGATGCAAAGATAGAAGTTAATCAGTGTTAGATAAACTATGTAAAAGGCTGTAGAACAATTTCAGAATAATGTTTCTCAACATGTGATTTTAATGACTGCCATGTAATTCTCCATTTCTTAAAAAGGATAACACTGCAGTGCATTAAAGAATATCCTCAATAGTTCTTTTAACTCTTGCTACAGTGAAATCATAAGTCAGTTTTTACACTGGCTGTTTTGGGACAATAACCGGAGCTCAATAACATTTCTTCACAGCCATCTGATGGCACATCAATTATTCATGCCTTCATTCATTGTGCTCCGCAGCAGCTTCACGCTGTTTCTCAAATCTGCTGCATCAGTAGAAGCAGCCCTCCTTGATCTGCTGCACGACACACAAACGTTTAGCATTTTTAAATTCAGAAATCACTGCTTTGATATGAAGTTTTCAAGATTTTTCAAACTTTATTTTCTATGCTCGTCTGTAACAGATTATTTCTACTACATAGCAGTATCAAATCATTCACCCAAAATGATTCTATAAGGGTAAAACTAAAAAAGTCAACATCCCAACAGTTAACATGAACTTTAGAGTGTTTGAATCGAGGCCTTAAACATGTCATATTGATCTTTATCTCCTCATCTGTGGGACCTCATCATGTCAGAAGCTTAAATCACTGGGAGCATAAAGCAGAATGAACCTTTATTTTTCAGGAATACCCCTGATGGTCACCGGGCCACATCAGGACCAGGTCGTGGATCAGACTCATTTCCATTCTATTTATTTTACATCTTTCTTTGTTGTCTGACACATAAGATTGCAAAGGTCAGAACTGAGGGACATCTGTCACTGACTTATAATCAGAACATACCACATACGTGACACGTGCGTTTCTTGAGCAGTTATTTGAAACCCGCATTTTTCAGCACTATTTTTTAAAACATTATTATCAGTGATGACTTCAGATTGAATGTTGGATCGTATGGTCAAAGCGTGGAGAAAAATCTGGAAGATGCAGAGATGAGATTCTGCAACCAGTGGAGATCCCACATCTAACCAGTATGGGACTGGTTTCTATCCTCCAACATGACAATGTTGGTCTCCACAGACCTGGTTTAACAGAGACCACCTCCAGAAGATGGAGGACCTGCAGCAGTCCTGACCTCAACCCCACTGAACACATGTGGGATCATCTGTTGGTACCAGAGAGACCAGTAAAACCACTTTGGCTGATAGGGGACAGATGCTGGTTGAAAAATGAGATGCTGTCACACAGCAGTGAGCAAGCTGGAGACCAGTATGGGGAGGAGGTACCAGGCTGGTAACCAGTATGAGGAGGTGGTACCAGGCTGGTGACCAGTATGAGGAGGAGGTACCAGGCTGGTGACCAGTATGAGGAGGAGGTACCAGGTTAGAAACCAGTATGAGGAGGTGGGACCAGTGGATGGAAGCTGCTTATGGATCTTCCAGACGTGGAGGACTCCGATTTAGAGCCACCAGCAGGATCAGTTGTTGGTTTTGGCAGAAAAAAATCAGTAACAGCAAAAACACATTTACTGACTTTTTTGCCAAGTTCTTTATTCATGTGTCAGTTATATAAACGTTTATCAGGGAGGACTCAGATTGATGTGGATCGGGGGCTTCTTATTCTCTTCATATCTTGGTTTTCCTTCATGTGACCAGAGTGCAAACCGCATCAGTAACGCTGTATGAGTATTTAAGATTCATCTTAAATACTCATACATTCATTTTTCAACTCACTTCCGCTCATACAAGCTCAGAAAGGACAAGTGTCTAATTTGTCATCTTCCTTTTGGAAGTTCCCACAACAATGTACATCTAACACACCACACAAGTATAAACACCTGTTAAATAACTTCAGAGCACAGCTGTAGTCTATATTTTTATTAATAAATGTTGAAATCCCAGTTCAGAGTAAACAAATCTTTCTCCCACAGCGAGTTGAGGCAAACATGAGGTTCAGACGTGCGCATCTGTGGGTTAATAATTAGTCTTCATAAGTCTTACAGTATTCTTCTAAAAAGATCAAAGATTCATCTTAAATACTCATGTAGCCAACTTTCAACTCAAAGAAAAACTGAAACCTCCAGTTACCAGTGAATGACTCTCCAGTGACACCCAGTTAGCATCATCTCATGCAGTGGGAGAACTGGTTAACTTCCCTGCAAAGGGTTCATTTATGTATGTGGCTACACAGCAGAGTCGTCGTGGAGCCTCAGAAACGTCATTTTAGCTGCTTTATCAGCAGATTCGCTGCATTTAGGAAACATCTCACACCGTAAACTTAAATATCACTACAAATTAAATAAACCACATTTATAATGGTTAAACTTTACAAAGATGGAAGCTCAAATGATCCTTTAAACCTTTTTTTTTACTTGGTTGAGTATTTAATGTTTGGGTTGTTTACAGATAAATATATGAAGTATCTTTAACTCTTTAATGAGTCAGGTTAGAACAGTTTCTGAAACTATTTCACCTCCATTTAGTGAAAACTTTGCTCAAAACTCTTGTTTACAATAATCCTAACATATTGCACGGTACATATACCGGACATATATCTAAACTATATCTACACTTGGCCAAAAAGGGACAAAAATTGGTTTTCTGATATATAAAAATAAAAATCTGTCCTTTATTTCTTGGATCAGATTAAAGAGTTCAGAGTTAAATTTCAGAGCAGGTTAAAAGTTTTTTTCCTGGTAAGTGGAAATGCAGAAATCAAGCAGTAGAAAACATCTCTGCTCCTTCATGACGTGTAACACACATCATTTCCATGTCACACAGCTCCTTAAAAATGTAAAACCATGTCACATTTGTCAGCCGGCCTTGCAAAGCCCCGGTGTCTGCCACTTCTCCCTCATCAGCAGTTAAAGGCAGAGCTTAAAGAGGCGTCTGCCTCCGTAGGAAATGGTGGAGTATTGCACAAACATCCAGCAGCAGTCCAGACAAGTCCGCTCCTCCAGGGCGGGAACGGGAATGTGTTGCTGGTGGAGTGGTAACCCTTCTGACTCCCTCTGAGTTTGGGAAAGAACGCAGCTTCTCTCTGTTGGAGCAGATCAAGCAGAGATGGAGATTCCTGCTGTTCTCTCTGTCGGACAGCAGATGGCGATGTTTCCTCAGCATCAGCTGGAGCTGCTGCTCTGCTGTGCAGCGGAAGCTGGAACACATAAAAAAGGTACTAAATTAGTCCAATTAAAAGGTACAGCATGTAAGAATTACTGACATCTAGTGGTAAAGATGGGTATAGCAATGCCTTCATATGCCAAGCACTACTGTGAATGTACGGTGGTCGTCAGTGGACAAAATTCTCCCAGACATAAAGATGTTTTCATCTGTGAGTGGATCCAGTGGTCTCAGGTGTAGCTATGACTGTAGGAAACTACTTTTAAGGCATGACTTATCCCAAAATGTACTCCAGTTCCCATCAGAGCTGGCACACCAGTTTAAAAGTTCAGAGGGTTCCCACTTCACACACATTGTTTTGTCCATCCAGGGACACTGTAGTAAAAATGGTGGTTATTCGGGGTGTAAATCACTGATTTAATCACAATACAATAATATATCAATAGTGGATAGGCGATTCAATGTCTGCTGACGTCTCAAATTCGGTCACGATACAACCTTGATTTGATTTGATTTAGGGTCCAACAATCGATATAAAATGATAAAAAAACAATATTACAAGTAATAAACAAGGTTATTATTTCTTAACGTAACTAAACTTTGCAGTACAATCTCTGTGTGTCACATCTATCCACTGCACGATAAACATGTATTTTGTTCTGAAAATGTTTCAAAGGAATTTCAAAATAAAGCCATTTTCATAATTAAAGTGGGTTTAAAAATAGGATTTTTTGTCGATAGTCTTTTTGCATCGATTTGCAATTGATACATCAATTTGCATCGATGTATCGATATAGATGGATGTATAGTGGCTATGGCAGCCTCCATGTATGTGGACCCCCAGTAAGTAGACATAAATGGTTAATTCTAAGAAAATAAACATAAATAACAGCTATTCTAGTGAAGCAATTACATATCAGTAGAAAAACAGTTCTGAATGATATATTACATTTTTCTGCCATTGACCTTTGATTTTGTTACACACTGCACCTTTAAGCAGAGTGCTGTGATATTCAGGCCTTTTTCCCACATCAATGGACCCTACCATCAGCGTAGAGGGAGAACGGATAATTATTAGAGATGGGAATATCGATACCCTGGAGTCGATACTTCAATACCAGCTAGACAAAATATCGGAATCGATACTTTGAGTATCGTGATACCAATGTACAGATACAAAACATGCAATTTGGTTCCACTTTTGAGAGTTTGGCAATGAAATGATGTGAAAGCAGCCAGATTCTAGCCTCTGTGTCACATGATGGTGGTAGCCTATCAGATTCTAGCTTCTGTCACGATGGTGGTAGCCTATCAGATTCTAGCTTCTGTGTCACATGATGGTGGTAGCCCATCAGATTCTAGCTTCTGTGTCATATGATGGTGGTAGCCTATCAGATTCTAGCTTCTGTGTCACATGATGGTGGTAGCCAATCAGATTCTAGCTTCTGTATCACATGATGGTGGCAGCCTATCAGATTCTAGCTTCTGCGTCACATGATGGTGGTAGCCTATCAGATTCTAGCTTCTGTGTCACATGATGGTGGTAGCCAATCAGATTCTAGCTTCTGTATCACATGATGGTGGCAGCCTATCAGATTCTAGCTTCTGCGTCACATGATGGTGGTAGCCTATCAGATTCTAGCTTCTGCGTCACATGATGGTGGTAGCCTATCAGATTCTAGCTTCTGTATCACATGATGGTGGTAGCCTATCAGATTCTAGCTTCTGCGTCACATGATGGTGGTAGCCTATCAGATTCTAGCTTCTGTATCACATGATGGTGGTAGCCTATCAGATTCTAGCTTCTGCGTCACATGATGGTGGTAGCCTATCAGATTCTAGCTTCTGTGTCACATGATGGTGGTAGCCTATCAGATTCTAGCTTCTGTGTCATATGATGGTGGTAGCCTATCAGATTCTAGCTTCTGTGTCACATGATGGTGGTAGCCTATCAGATTCTAGCTTCTGTGTCACATGACGGTGGTAGCCTATCAGATGTCATTATGATGCTGCTACTGTTAGTGATGATGATGTTTTGGTATTTTTCAGTGCTTTAACGCAGGTTATTGCACATTATTTTCTTGTCAATTTATAATATTACAATTACATTTGATATTTGAACATTTTCCACTGAATAAAGGTTGAAATTATTTAAATTTAAGCTATTCAATAATTTAAAAAAAAAAAAAAATCAGATTTTCTTTTAATTCACTCAATATAATTTCTTATTGTTTTAAAAGCATTTCTTTCTAGTCCTTCTGTTCTCACGTTTGATTTACATTACTACTGCTCTTAAAGATATCAATGCAACCTGTAAAATCATGTGATTTTCTTTTAAGGGACAAAAAGTATCAGTGTCGATGAAAAAGTGCCATAAAACTACTGGCATTGTATAGACAGGAAAAATTTCTGTATTGCCCATCCCTATACAGGGTTCCTACATGTTTTAACAAGTTAAATTTAAAAAAAATTTTAGACCTTTTCAAGACCACTTGGAACAGAATTTAATATCTCATTTCACAGACACACTGGCAGAAACACTAATTCCTCGACATTTACAAAGATATTGTCAAAAAAGATAGATTGAACAACAATTTTTGGCCATTATTACCTATATTTTTCATTGATACCCGGTTTGAAATTTTCTTCCAAAAGGGAAAAAAGAAGTTCGTGCAAACCTCAGGCAGACAGGTGACAGCTATGCAAAGACCCACCCAGATCTCTTCTTGATTGGCTATTATAAAATCTGTTGGAGCGTAAGATAAATTTCATATGGTAGGTCTTAAATTATGACCACAACTGTCAAATTTAAGGACTTTTTAAGGTATTATATGACGATCTGTAAATTTAAGACTTTTTAAGACCCAGTGGGAACCCTGTATATATCCTAGAGATGTATATAGATGTGGAGCCAACTACATTACTTCATTCAGATTGGGGGAGCTGATGAAAATAAAGATGACTGTTTCCTGAGACAGTAATCCAGCCTGTGTGACCACTAGGCTGGATTGCAGTCATGCACTTCGTGTTTAGGTTTGTGGGTAATTGCTCATTTGCCTTTACCTGATGTGCAAATTTCATTTAATTTTTTTTTTTATCTGCTTCCTTTCATCCCAAAATGGTCTCGCTCCACTGTACCACTCAGAGCTGCCGCACCTTTATACCCTGCTGGCTCCGTCGGGTCAGACGATTTTACTGTCACTGGCCCTAAACTGGGAATAAGCTGCCTCTCAGCATCAGACAGGCCTCTTCTCTGTCTGACGGCCTTTGATACCTTTATTCATTCATTTATTTAATTGTGTCTACTTTTTACTCTTATCAGATATGAAATCAAGTAGGACTAGAATTACAATATTACTATTTCTATTTAAACAATTTAGTTTTCTGTAACATTAACATCCTCGGTGTAAAAATGCAGCATTTGCCTTTCTAATAAATTTAAGCAAAGGCAAGTTTGTTTGTAAAGCACATACCATGTCCAGGTGCTTCACATAAAACATGAAAATATTACACCTGGGTGTGCAGAAGAAGCATTTAACAGTGTATAAACAAAGATTAATGGCGAGATCCTGCTGGTCCATTTGAAACGAGCCATTTTAAAGTTGTGTGTAGCTCAGGAGGAGAACTGGTCGTCTGATTCTCAAAAAATAATACTCATATAGGTGGTTATGTTGAGAAGTTTTTAATCTGAATAGAGAAAGGGCAGCTGTTGATACACAAACAGCTGGAGTACATGACAAACTGTACCTTCTAGGTCCCTGAAGCGTCTTTTTGCCTCGGCTCGCTCCTTGGAGTCAAAATACCAAACTGTGATGGCGTACCTGCAACATGAACAAGTTTAAATATTTGTGTTTGAAGCAGAAATAAATCTCAGATTTGTTGTTTGGAATTATGACCATCTGATTCACAATCAATGAATACTTTCCATGAAATGGTAAAATGCCTCAGCAACATCATGTCGGTGATGGACACCACGTAACTGACATCCTGAGAGTCTCATTTCAAGCCCAGGCCTAAAGGCATCACCAACACTCTGCTCCATATTTAAAGTATTTTCCATGTTTTCATAGCAATAACCCAAACCTAAACATCATCGGCAGACAGGTTCAAGTTACCTGGCAGCATAGGACGGCTGCACCTCATGTGGGTTCCTCCTGTCGGACCAGAAGACAAGAAGCCTGTCAAATATTGGACTGACGTCGGCCACGTAGGGTTTTCCTTTTGGGAAGATCCGGAGGACACCACCGTGTTCCTGTCAGACACAACACAACCATTATTCATCCAACCATCTGACTTCAAACAACACGATTTATTTGACGAAAGAATGTAGCAGCTAAAGGTGAAAGCGTAATGCCAGCGTGAGCCGAGGTTCCTGAACACACCTTGGGGTTCCAGTTCTTGTTGAGGTAATAAATGCAGGTGATGCAGCGTCCGTCGCAGTTTGGGTTGTCCACATGCTTGACGTAACCAGCCCCGTTACCTGGGTAACAAGCCACCATGGCCTAAAAGAAACAGACACGGAGACGATGTTTGAGAAAGCATCACATTCCAAACATCCCATTCTTTTCAGATTCCACTAAAAAGGCTCCTGAACTGGATCCTATGGGGTCACACGTTTGCTCCAGTGCTGGTGGATCAAGTTGGACTCAGTTATTTTTATCATTATTTATTATGTTATATATATCATTGTTATATATAAAACACATAAGAATGAATATGCTTTCTCTTTGATCACTGCCAGACTTATAGTGCGTTCCAGTTGTCTCAGCACTCATTTTTCCGAGGTAATTTTCTGAGGAAGCAACATGATGAACTTGTTTTTCCGAGATACGAGCTTGTAATTTGCAGAGAACCCCGAGATTGTAGATTTAAAGATGGCTGCGTCCAGTACCACTGTTGTGTTTATTAAACTTTTATACAAGACATTTTCTGTTCATAAGTTTCAAGTGTAAAACAGCACCGAGTTGTTATTGAATTGTCTCTTTTTCTTTAAAACGCAGCGTGAAACTGTGTTTGTTAAACACACACTGAAATTAGCTGTTGTCATGGTAGCATTTTTATAATTTTTGTTATTTTTCTAGCTAGAAATGTGTTCATTTCTAGCTGTTCTAGATCCCAAATAGGCTGTTTGGGAAATATCTATTTTTTTCCCTGAGTTGGTGCAACTGGAACACACCATGAGTGGTTAATTGTGTGACATTGTGACAGTCGTCCTCATAATTGTTCATACCCTCCAATTACAAAAAATGCTAAATTCACAATAGCAATTCAAATAACAAGAAATTTAGAAAGGTAATAAATAAAAATGAACAAAATTATAATTTCATGAAATAAGGAATTGCTTTTGAATTGCAGTTGAAAAGAATATTTAAAAAACCCAAAAACAAACAAACAAAAATGTCCCAGAAAAGTTAGAGCACCTTGCTGGCGAACAGTGGACCAACATACCTGCCAACAAGTGCAGAAAGCACCTGATTGCTGTGATTGGCTTAAAGTGTTGCTCAACAAAATTTTAGCTTTGGCGCCCCATCATGCTTGTTTACTTGTTTTATTTTTGTTTGTTTTTAATGTTTCTGTTGAACCATAATTCAAAATCAATGTGATTATTTTCATGATCGAATTATTTCACTTACAGCTGATTTTTTTTCTTCCTTATTTATTAGGAGGGTGTGAATGTCATCTTTAAAATTAAGGAGGATAAAGTGGATTTTGGTGGATTATGTCACAGCTGTGGAAAAAGCATCAAATGCTAAAATTCAGCTGTTCTCACCAAAATAGGACCAAACTCAGATTTTAAGAATAGCACGTGTCATAACTGATTCTGGGCACTCAATGATAAAAAATTCTACATGTAAGGCTTGAAAACTATCAGGAACTTCATAAATAAGGTGGTAATTTCTGGGATTCTGCTCACTGCTGTGACAAGATATCACCATGCCCAACATCAGCTTATCTCGCTGAGATAATGCCAAATTCAGATTTTTAACATGGTAATAGTAATAACTTAATTACTTATGCAGTAATCAAGATATGAATATGTTAATTTCACAGATTAATCTCTTTTTTTTTTTGCACAATGATCTGGTGACCCCCTAAAATTATCATGCGATCCACATGAGGGTCCCGACGTTGAGTTTGAAAACAACTGCATTAATTCACTTGGTGCTTCAGTTCTTGTGTGTTTTATGTAATTATTGACAAACTATAGAGACATCTTGCACTTTTGTGTTAATTCCCATTTTATTCTTCTAGAATAAGTTCTGCTACATCGGCAGCATAAACGCTGTCTATCAATCAGTGGGTATGCAACTATGATCTGATGCTTTATACTTTAGTATTTTGGTTTCAATGCCATGCCCCACTTCAGAAATGAGCAGTTTTTCCCTATTAAATGCGTGATATTGCACTGGATGACAGGCTTCCTCTGTTGCATGAGTCTGTGGGCGGACATTTGTAAACACTTCCTGTGCACATCAGAGTTGTGTGTAGTAGTTTTAAGCTGCACGTACACAAATGACAAACGCTTGCAGATGTTTTCCTCACTGTGTGTTTGTGTTTGTGTTTATATCCCAGAGAGGACTTTAATTTGACAGCTCATTAACTTTTAACAACTTTAACATTAAACAATCACTTCAAGTAGGTTTTTCCCATTAATCTTCCTCCCAGCTCCATGCAGACATCGTCACTATTATCCATCCATGTGAGACGGAAGCAAAGTTCCATCATTTATAGAAATAACTATCTGATGTTTCATTATAGACTGAGAAATGTCTTTTATGTCAGCAGCGAATGGGTGCTGCTTTTCTACATGTTTAGGGAGATTTAACAGGTGATGGGACAAGATACTCCTACTGGCTCAAGAGCATTTAACCCAAGAGGTAATGTGCAGAATGAAGCTGTGTTTTTTTTTCTATCTTAAGTCTTTATTTTGCCCTCTAACAAAAGATGAAAATGAATCAGAATTGTTGTAGTCCCGAAGGTTTCCACCAGGGGGCAGCAGACACATATTACATATTAAGCAGGAATTTCTACATAAGTTATTAATCAGTTAGCAGCTGTTCTGTTGTGGAAAGCCAGTCCTCTAGTTTAAACACCAGAATGGCATGCTTGGACAATGTGCATGCACCAAACTTACCCCACATATTCACACCAGTGACAACTGGTCAGCTTTCGCTTTCTGTCAGTAGACTGTTACCTACTTTTTTAAAGCTTGTACTTCAGCTGGGTTGTTTTTAATATATTTACATTTTACACAGGCCTACCAACCATTCTGTGAACATTGACCTGGATATTTTGTGTGATGATGGTGTTAGAGAGATTTTCTCCAACAGCATAAACAGCACACAGAAGTACACTGTTTTATAAGAACCTTTTGGTAGTAACCTACACCAAAGGATTAAAGGTGTAAATTTACACTGCTGGTATCCTATTCTTATACTTCCTTTCATAACTTGGACCAGCTCAACACAAACTGGTACTTTGCTGCAAAAATATGGCTAAAATGTTGGTATCTAGGGCTGGGTGATATGGACCAAATATCATATCACGATGTATATATTTTAGATGATGATATACGATATATACCAGTATTTTTACCCTAATTTGTCTAAAACTTTCAATTCACATCAAACACCTGTTTTTTAGTATTGAAACATGTTTAGTGTAAAGGCATTGCTCCACTGCAGTGATGGAACTGACAGAACACTGGTTAGAAATGTTTGTTTAATCGAAGCAATTAACGACAGTTTGCTGGTTTTTAATGATTTCTTTGTAAGTGTTGGGGAGGATCGTCTTCCACACAGTTTAAATAATAAGGGTGAGAAAAAATATAAATGCACTGAAATATTGCAATATTTTCATATGCCGATACCATATCTATATTTAAAAACATGGTATCGATCTATTATACTAATTAAATACCACAAGATTTCATCGTTTTGTTAGAAAATCTCGCGGTATTTCATTAAATCTCATGAGATTTCGTAACAAATCTGTATCTTAGCGAGATTAAATATAGATATGGTATCAGCATATGAAAATATTGCGATATTTCAGTGTATCGATATTTTCCCCACCCTTATTAGATAATCAAATGATCCCTTGGTCGTAAGTCGAGGTGCAGCCGGGTCATTATGAAAAAAATAAAGCAAAAAATAAAAATTGCACAACTAATACCGCGATATAACGATATGTGTAAAAATCATCTCTCTCATGTAAATATCATATTGTGATATATCAGTATATCGCACAGCCCTATTGGTAGGCGTTCGTGCACCAACTAAATGTGGGTATTTGTGAATAAGATTGCAAGCAGAGTATTTTTCTCAGTCTAGTGTTTGTTCTGGGCTCTCACACTACATCATGTCTGGTTTCATATAAGAGAACAATACCGCTATAAGTCATGTCAGAAGATGTGGAAAAGTGAGTGCTGCCGTTTTAGGTATACATAAGAGAATCTGCCTCTCTGAAATGCTCCTTTTCATGTTACTGACCTGGTGCCTTACTTGTCAATTGCTCCTCCAGTTACTTTTCCAGCCTTTTGTTGCTTCTGTTTAAATTTTTTACAGATGTTTTGCTGCTACTAGATTCACAGTCAGTGAATATTTTCCATCAAAATTATAAAATGTCACAGTTTCATCATCTGATATGTTGTTTATATTCTACTGGGAATAAAATATGGGTTGATGGGACTTGTTAATCACTGCATTTTGATAATTTTTGTTTGGTTTTTTTTAATATTTGATAGAGTCTCAATTTTTGTTGTAAATGTCAAGGTCTACCAGTGTAGAAATGGTTGAACAAACACTTTTTGTCCTATTGGCCCCAGGTTGGCCCCTTCTTACCTGAGACCTCTCCCGGATGGCTTTATTCTCCAGCTGACTCGCGCACACAGAGATCAGCTTATCGATCAGGTTGAGCAGGAAGCTGATCGCCTCGCAGCCTCGTTCGGATCCGTTCACCCAGGCGATCTTGTCACCGCGGATCCTCCTCCCATTGATCCCCGGGACGGAGCCGGCCAGCCGGCCATCCTGGAGCTTCTCAGCGAGGTGGATCTCCTTCACCTGGTCCAACACGGCGCTCCCGGCCAGCTCCCCGAGGAATCGGTCCACATAGAAGAACCCGTGGGTCAGCAGGGCCGGGACCACCCGGTCCAAAGCCATCCGCTCTACGTCTGTGTAGGATACATGTTCGATAAGAGGCATTGTAAGAGGGGAAACTTTGAAGCTCTTGGAGCAAAGTTATTGGTTTCACCAGCAGCCAGAAAAGAGTGGATTCAGTCAGTTTCCTGAAGCAGCGATCAAGACCTGCAGCTCGCGACCAAATACAAATGCCAAAGTGGTTTCTTACAGCTGTGGTCTGATTGTGTGCCCGTGCTAATCAGCCGGGTTTATCAGACCACGACACAGTCAAGTTAGCCAGGGTGCACGTGTACTACTTCCGGTAGGGATTATTTTCTTCTTTTCTTTTTTTTTTTTTTTTTTTTTTTTTTTTTTTTTTTTTTTTTTTTTTTTTTTTTCTTTTCTTTTCTTTTCTTTTCTTCTTTATTTTAGTTATATTTTTAGCTATATATTTCTTTTTTGGTTAAAGTGCTGTCAGTAAATCCAAGTGGGTTACAGACAGCTAAGGTAACCTAACCAGCTAATTGAAACCTTTATTCTGCTTGGAGATGAAGTTAAGCTACTCACAAAGTAATTTATATACATACACACACACACACACACACACACACACACACATATATATATATATATATATATATATATGTGTGTGTGTGTGTGTGTGTATATGTATGTATATAGGACCTAGTCGTCCTCAAAATGATTCATACCCTCCAATTTAAGAAGGAATAAAAATCAGCTGTTAATCAAATCAGTTGAAATTGACAAAAGTAATAATAAATAAATAAAAATTCTATGAAAATCATGACATTGATTTTGAATTGTGGTTCGAAAGAAATATTAAAAACAAACACACAAAAAATAAAACAAGTAAACAAGCATGATGGGGCTTCAAAGCTAAAATTTCTGCTGAGCAACACTTTGAGACAATCACTGCAGTCAGGTTTTTTCTGTAATGTTCAAAAGAACTTCTACACCTGTTGACAGGTATTTTGGTTCTCACTATGAAAAGCTGTTCCTGATGATCATGTTAAAAGAGTGTTCAGTCCCAAAGTGCAGCAGATCCAGGCATCTTTCTTCATTTAGTCATGTTGATCAGGACAGGACCAATTGCGGCGCAGATGATGTATGAAGCAGGCGTCTACTTCTAGTGGCTAAGTTTTTATTTATTCATTTTTTGTTTTACTTATATATATATATATATATATATATATATATATATATATATATACATATAAAGAACTATATATAACGCATGCAGGTTCTAAAGAATTATTTCATCTACTGAAAAGTCACCTTTGTCATGCTAATAAAATTCAACATTCTTCATCTGTGGATGGTATGAATATAACTGACCCCAAATGCAACAACCAATATATACAGAAAATCCTCCAAAGAATAAATAAGAGCTCCCCTAAAGCCAAATTTATTTGGAGAGAATTTATTGAACATAATAACTGGAAAAAAGCCTGGCTTCTACCCTTCAAATACAGTATATTCAACAAAGTGAAAAAGACACATTTGAAAATTCTCCATAGAATATACCTTGTTAAAACATTTGTTGTCAAATTTACTAAAATTGATGTTCGGTGTATGTTTTATAAACAACACTCTGAGACAATTTTTCATCTGTTTTTTGAATGTGAGGTCTCCAGCAAATTCTGGGTGATGTTAAGTCACAAAAAAAAAACTTCTCCTATCGGGCCCCTAAATGAAACTCCTTTATAAAATGCCCTTGGATAATGAAAAAAACAACAAATTCATCAATACATATGAAATTATTTTGCCTGAAATAAATAAGCAAGTATGCCCCTCAAATTTTTTCCCTTTGATTTTCTTATGCTTGTTTTGTTTATATTTTATTTATTCATTTTTGTTGCTGTTTTTGTTTTCTTGTGTCATTGTTTCACTTAACGAATTCAGTGATCTACTCACATTTTAACTGCTCTTTCTCACGTTATTGAACCATACTGACGTTACTGTATATTCTATTTATCGTTTTCCCATTTATTGTCTGACAATAAAGTTTTTTTTTTAAAGCTAAGCTTTTATTTTACAAGAAAATGTATCTACTTCCGGTAACACGCGCCGCTACTTCACAGTGGAGGCTGCGTGCATGAGAGCGGTGTGCGACGTGCTGAATGTGATGTTCACAGCGAGAAGAGCGACTGAACAGAAAGAGGGGAGGGGGGGTCAGAGCCACTAAGTTAGGTTTGTTCTTATGTAAAGTTCTGTTACGTCACATTTAAATAAAAAAAAAAATGTGTCCACGTGACTTCATCAGGAAATGTTTATAAAAATAAAACCGATGAATGCAGAAGGTTTCTTTCTTTGCCATATCTTTTGCATTTTAGGTCATTTTGTCAAATTTGTTAACACCATGGCGAAGATTCTGTAAATGCACGCGCACTAGGCGTGTCCGCCGCCATTGACAACTTCGTGGGCCGCATGCCTCCCTTGTTCCCTCCCAGCAGAACAGTGGACGTGTACTTCACCACGCGTAGCTGGGGAAACGCTGAACTCCTGGCACAGACATTCATACAGGCTAATTCAGGTCACAGAATTTGCGGAAACACGCACAGTGATAATTATCATAAACATTTAGACTCAGTAACTGTTGGACTGTTTGATAAAATCAGTTACGAACTGATCTGCTGGGAAACTGACACATTGGTTTCCAGCTTTCATTTTCTGTCCAGAAATCCCAGTTCTCTTTTATAAAACTATGGGATATAACACACTGCATTCAATTCAAAGAAGAAGAAAACACAGGAAACTACAAACGATGGGTTTTTTCTAGATATAACCTAAAAGATTATTTTACAAATGAAATAGAATTTTCAGAATTGATAACATAATTTCATAAAAGAGAAAATAGTGTCTCTTTGTCACTATAGATAATTGTTTTAAAATATGCATTGTCTGAAATATTGTGTTTGTAAAAGTTTGTTTTTCTGAATTGACTAAATCGTGTTACAAAATAAATTTCATTCCATTTCGGAATTAATGAGATGATGGTTAATGACACTCTTTCAGTTTTTACATTTATTAAAAAAAAATATTTTGGAGTTGTAAGGAATTTAATTTGATCAGTTTGTTTTCCATTTTGTACTTTGTTTTTAAGAAAATAGCATTTTTATGACTGGGAACAATTGTTGCCAGTGGTCACAAAGCTTATCACTGGGTCAAATGTAACCTAATAATAATAATATAGATATAATAATGAAAACATAGTGATAATATAATTAAACAGTCATAATAAATAATGACAAAAAGGTGGAGGGGGTGAGTATAAAACAAAAAATTGTTAATAGACACCATATTATCATCCTAAGAATGAAGAACTTGGCCATCCCTGATGTATGGTAACGTATCAAACTCTACAGACCGAGCCGCGAGCACGGCCTTCTCCAACACACCTGGATCCAATGAATGGCTCGTTACCAGCTCCCTGCAGAGCTGAACGACGGGCCCGTGAAGTAATTCTGCCATTTGATTCAGGTGTGTTGGAGAAGGTACTCTGTAATAGTTGCAGGATAGTAGTTATTGGGAAGAGTATTCCAAGAGGACTAAATGAGCCATTGTGCATCATTCTACAATCTGAAATAAGTAAATTGGACTGTTTAGCTGTCATGGACTGATGGTTTTCCTCTGCAGTTAATCTTGTTAGAGGTCAGCATGTTCAGAAGTACTTGAACACAAAAGTTGCACATGAGCATTTAGGAGGTTTAGAGGAGGTCACATTAAGTTCTCTGTGAAGTTTACTGTGTACAAGTGTACTCAAAGTATATTCTGACATGATAAAAAGCCAAATTTCCCAAACCTTGTGTGAGTAGTATAAATGCATATCTCAGTGATAATGAGTAATTTTGAAAAGGCAAGGAAAAAACTTGATTATGACTACATCTACTATGAGCTGTAGACCGACAGGCTAAAAACTGGCTGATACCACGAAGTGCTGTCACTGGCTAGAAAAGGCTGCGGAGGCGGTAAACATGGCAACACATGAACAGCTGCTGGAGAAGTTTGTGGGTGTTTTCTGTCTGCGAAGCTCCTGTGCGTGCCGTCTGTGGGTAGATTCTGCCCTGAACGACCTCGTACAGCCAACAGGAAGCTTCCTTCTCCATGCTGCAATGGCAGCACACTCATTCTTTTTTGGAAATCCAGATTGGCTGTCCACTAATTTCACCCAATTTCACTCTAATTTGCTTAAGTTTTGGTTTGTTTTCTGTTTTCCAGTATAACAGGATTTGTGTTGGATGATCTGATGAAGATTGTCTGAACTGGATGGATGAGGAAGCAGCTGTTCGGTGTTTCTCTGCAGGTGAAGTCCCAGGTTGCTTCTTTTGTCAGCCAATTTAAATGATGTCCTTTGGATTTTGATGTTAATAAAGTATCAGGCTAAACACAAGGATGAATTTGCTGAATTCTGCATATGAAGAGTCTCATGAAGGGCCTCAGATCTCATAGGCATCTATCTATCAAGTATGATGATTTTTAGCAAAATATCAGATGTTGAAACTGAGATATTTTTGCATTTTATTTGAAATTTTATGGCAGCAACACAGCTCTAAAAAGTTGGAAGTAACTGGTTCAAATTAGAAACTGGAGGAGTGTTTGAAAACTAATTAGGTTAATAAAGGAGCATTTCAGAAAGATGAACAGAGGTTCACCAATCTGAGACAAACTGCCTCTAAAAGTTGAAGATTAATTTAATAAAAATGTTCCTGAGACTTTGAAGATCCTCCATATACAGAATATCTTCAGAAGATGGAGAGAATCAGGAGGAATCTCTGTGTGCATGGGACAAGGCTGGATGCTGGTGATCTGCTGCATTAAAAGCAGACATGATTCTCTACTGGAAACCACTGCATGGACTCAGGATGACTTCTGGAAATCTCTGTGAACACAGTTCACCCTGAAATCCATAAATGCAGCTTAAAGCTCCATTAAGCAGAGAAGAAGCCATATGTGAACAGGATCCAGAACCACCACCATCCATCTTCTCTGGACCAAAGCTCATTTATGATACTCTGAGGCAAAGTGGAAACTGTTCTGTGGTCAGATGGATGAAAATGTGAGGATGTTTCTGGACAGCATGGAGGCCGTGTCCTGCAGACTAAAGAGGGTCGGAAGCATCCAGCTTGTTATCAGTTGAAAAGCTGCATCTCTGATGGGGTGGGGTTGCATTAGTGTCTATGGTGACGGCAGCTTCCACATCTGTGAAGCTCCATCAATGCTGGAAAGTAGGGTTTGGAGCAACATCTGCTCCCATCCAGACAACGTCTCTTTCAGGGAAGACCTTGAGGATTTCAGCAAGACCTGGACCACATACTGGATCCATCCCAGCAGCATGGCTGGAAACAGGAGAAGAGTCCAGCTGCTGAACTGGTCTGCTGCAGTCCAGACCCTTCACCAGTAGAAAACATTTGGAGCATCATGCCTGTAAAAATTAGTTCCAGGGTTATAGTATGACAATTAATGGTAGCATCACCCTGGAACTACTTTTTACAGATTCACAATCAGTGACTATTGTCCATCAAATGGTAAAATGTCTGAGTTTCAGCATCCTGAGAAGTTTTGTATGTTCTACTGGGAGTAAAATGTGGGTTTGTGAGATTTGAAAATTGTTTAATTCTGTTTTAATTTACATTTAAAGGTTGAATATGGAGCATTTTTATTAAAAGCTATATTAAAAAAAAAAAAAAAAAAAAACCTCCAGGGGTCGTTTGGGGGAGTACAGAATGAAAGTACAACATTTCCTAGAAAAATTATATTTAACCTAAAAACAACTGTAAAATAAATTTTTACGGGTTCGATAATGGCATTATATTTACGTCTATAAACCAATACACGCCGCCATTGCGGGTTGCCAAATACGATCTCTATGTGGCAACAATATTTTGGGCACAGTTAGCCTGGTACAGGGGAAAACCGTGGAGATGACGAGTGAAGCAGCTGCTTCAGAGCCCTGGAGATATTATCTGTTTCTGAGGAGGACTGACCTGAGAAGAGCAAAACCTGGAGTAAATTTAGGTGAAGACTTCACTAAATGGACCCACATAAACGTTTCCACGGAGTCAAAACACGGAAATGGCGACTTTCCTCCTGGATCAGTAAGCTAACTTGTTTGCTAACGTGGCTAACGTTAGCTGTCAGTTATAAACTCCTCTGCGTTACTTGTTGGACATGCTGCAGACTGTTGGTCACTTGCGTATCGGCAGTGATCCTGGCATCCCAGCGGCTGGAGTTGTTTTTTTGCCGTTGCAACTACAACCTAGACACACGTGATGTCGCTGTTCTGTCCGTATTACATATTCAACCTTTAACACAGCTTCCCGGTGTTATTCTGTTGACTTGTCCACTGGGGCACTCATAGATTATTGTTAAGTTTTGCTTAAGATATTACTGCTGTCTTTAAAGGCGTGATAATATGTTTCAGCATTTCAGAAAGCAGAGACTTTTAGCTAGTTTTTGAATAAAGCACAAGACCACCCTGCTAGATTCACAGCTCCCTCCCCCAACCACAGAATAACGTTCACGAGCCACTCCGGTGTTTAGCAGACAGCAGATACAGATTCTCCATCATGTCACAAACACAAGTAAAACAGATGTCGTTGTCTGAAAGTTGCTAACAGTTAGCAGAATGATGTTAGCTACCTGCCTCAGATGAAAGTGCGCAGCTTCCAGCACGCAGTGTTACTCTCGCCAATCAGTCACTCTCATTGATCAGTCTTGCCTATTACCTGTTGAAATGACCGCCAATCACTCTTACTACAGTAGTAAAAGTGATTGACGAGCCAATAGACAAATGAAAATTGAAAGGAATGCAGAGATGATTGGTGGATGCTTTTTCATATATTTAAAGCTTTTAATTAATCATAGCGTATGGGGTAGTGAACCTGATTTTATGGAATATTGCATAAATTGTTCAAAGAAACATCTTCTATAACGCCTTTAAATGTTTACGATTTTCAGGACTATGAATAGTCGAGTTCCACGATCCATTTAAAGGGATACTGTGGAACTTTTGACCCAAATATCAGCCTCATGTAAGTAATAATCGATTATTTCTGGGGTCAATATACAGCACTTGACACAGGTCAGTGCTCCAAGGGGGCTGCCCTCCTCAAAAACCAGACATAACATTGCAGGAGTGGCTCAGTCTCTCATTGGAACAGGTGACCTGGGGCACTTTGATTTATGGCTCGATGACTTCACTTTTAGCTCCTCAAAGTGGTCTGCAAACATGATTCCAAAACACGTAGAGAGACTGGTTAATTTTGTGACAGTTGTGTGGCCGGTGGTAAGTTACAGCATTCATGCCTCCGGTGGCCAAAAGTTACACAGTATACCTTTAAACATGTTTTTTTTTGTTTCGTTAAATACTGATTTAGTTCCTGCAAATGAGGTCTCCCCCTTTTCCAGCATCGTCTTACTGTTGTAATAAAATAGCACCATTAGCTAACAAATGCCATCTGCAATCCCTATTATGCTTCAATGACAACAGTATCCAGACTAGGGATGCATGATATTGGAATTTTGGCCAATATCCCATATGTCGATATTTTAATTATTGTCACGAGTTTTATTATTGTAAAACTCATGTAGCCGATAACCAATATTGATACAGATATTTAAAAAAGTTATCCGTTTCCGACACTTTGATAAATAGGAGTGGGAAAACCTATCGGTACACTGAAATTTCACAATACTTCGTATGCCGATATCAAATTTATCTTTAAAAATGCGGCATCGATCTATTTTACTTACAAAATCTTGCGCGATTTCATCGTTCTGTTACAAAATCTCAGGATATTTTGTGAATTCTTGCAAGATTTTGTAACAGAACAATGAAATATATTTCATAAGTAAAATTGATCGATATTGTTTTTTTGAATGTCAATATATCAGCATATGAAAATATTACAAAATTTTTGTTAATTCTTGCGAGATTTCATAACAGAACGATGAAATATCGCAAGATTTCATTCGTAAAATAGATATGTTTTTAAATATCAATATATCAGCATATGGGAATATTGCTATATTTCAGTGTATCAAAATTTTTTCCTACCCACAGTCTTTAGAAGGTTTCAAGTCTGTAAAAAAGAAGTTTTTTGTTTTTTTTTTAGACTTTTGAAACAGTGGGCTGATTAGTTAAATATCAATTCAACATCAGTGGGGTGGCCGATGTCCGATACTCAGTTTTAAGGCCAATATAGGCAGATACCGATAAGGGGCCGATCATATTTAACATCCCTAATCCAGACACTACCTTGTCTTCATTTCACTTTAATCACTGTGGATGATAAAATGCTACAATATTAACTGTGAACAGACAGATTGCTGTTCAATATAATTAATAACAAAGCTGATCACCTCATTTCTGTTTAACACCTGCCATTCTGAATAATACAGCTCAAACTAAAGGCATAGTCAAATATCAGTTTATTGATTTCAGCTGTACAGTATTACAATAGGCTTGTAATAACATCTCTTTATGCTGACTTAAAAAATATGTATATAAGATCATATATAGACAAAAGGGGAAAAAAATCTAATTTTACAAGTGGAAAAATCTGATTTTTCAAAGGGATATCTGTCACAAGAGCACATATCACAAAAAGAGTGAAATTCTTTCAAATATCTGTACAAAAAGAGAAAACTTCCACTGCTGCATCAGTTTAAAATAAAACTGAGACACTGGAGAAAAACTGCAGGACAGTAAGATGACATTGTTCCACCAAAACAAAATGAAAATAGAATAAATCA
The DNA here is from genome assembly GCA_023101725.1 of Atherinomorus stipes. NCBI lineage: Eukaryota > Metazoa > Chordata > Actinopteri > Atheriniformes > Atherinidae > Atherinomorus > Atherinomorus stipes. Next base: position 72,151 of record JALJCO010000014.1, read on the forward strand.
ACTATTTTAGCCCCAATTTGGAAGAATATTCTGCAGTTTCAGAAAACCATTTTTCCCAGACAACGCTGTGGTGACAGTCTAAACGTTGCATACTGCTGCTTGGACTGACGCTGATTACCAGAGAGTCATTTTAGACCTAAATGAAACTGCAACGCATTCATTTTCAATCAACAGATGATTGAATATGTTCAGTAACAAAGCTGGTCTTTTATTCCAACTTCACCTTTCACCATCAAACCTTTCACTGGTTTATTTTACAAACAACTGGAGTTAACAGAACTGGTGCCATTTACTGATGATGTAACGCCAAAGAAGAAGCAGAAACCCTGGAAGTTGCCGTAAAGGAGCCATTTCTGATGATGGAACTGCTTTAGCACCATTCCAGTCGACGTTTCACCCAAAACTGCAGCTTCAGCTACAATTAACATTAAAAAAACTGAGAGAAAACAGGAAGTTAAACTGTAGAAATCATCCATGTCTCCCATCAGAGGATGTTCTTTTTGTTTATGAGGCGGCAAATTCTCAATACAGTCAGGTGGTCTTTAGAAAAAAAGAACACTACTTTCAGTCAACATACTCTGTGCAGCCTCATCTTGGTCCGAAGGAAGCTTCGATATGTGACTAAAGTCCTGGTAGTTGTTTCATTAAGACACTGAGTTGAACTGACCCTGTATGTACCGTGTGATGACAGATGTAGCTACAGTGGTTGAGAAATTGCTATAATATAGTAGTTAGCTGTGAACTATGGTAAATCTGAGTCTAAATACTCACACTCAGGTCTTTAAAGGGAGCAACAGGACTAAAAGAAAGAATTCTGACCATCAGCCAGTTTCTCCATCACACAACTGAAACCCCTGGATGACAGTTTGATGTGTAAAAGAAAAATATATGAAACATATGGAGGGGAAAAAATCTTAATGACTCCACCAAACATCCAAATAATTACAGTAAGGTGCACTTGAGTTCAAGTAAAATCAAGCACTTTGATTCCATGTGAAACACTGCTGACGATCCCAACGATTCCAGAGATGGAAAAGCATCTCCTGACCCAACGTGGTCCCTCGTGGTGTCCATCACATTCACAGCTTTCATCTTTGGAAAGGACAGAAGTTCAGTTTTACCACTGCTGCAAACAACCCTCACTTCACCCCCAGGAGACAGCAGGAAGTAATCAGGAAGGGGTGGACGGCTGGTAGACGGACAGAAAGACAAGCCAGTGGAAGGGTTGGGTCATTTCTCACTGGACAACCTCGAAGTAGTGCAAGATGGCCATGATGTGCTGCGGCATGAAGACGTAGCCGGTGTAAACGGCCATGCCGGCCACGGAGATCAGCAGGGAGTCTGGAAAGAAACGTTAAGGACAAACTTCTAAATGTAAAGAGCCAGGAAAAATGCTCAACACCGAAACCTTCAACGATGGCTTATTTTCTCTGCAGTCCTGTTAAACAAAACGAATCCAGTCACAAAATAAACAAAAACCAGCGGAATTTAGTTTTGCACCATGTTATCATCAGAACTAATTATCTAGTACACAAGTTTAATACTGAAGTAAATACACAAAGTATCAATACCAACCTGAATCTTACTTGGTTAAGAAGAGTTTACGATAACTCAACTGTGCATCCAACTACAGGACCTGACATTTTCCTGGAAAACTGCGGCTAAAAACACAAGCCAATCCCAAAAAAAGCTGGGGGGCAGTGTAAAATGCCAACAAAAAACTGAAGGTAAGAATTAACAAATATAAGTACCTCATATTTTATTTCCAGTAGAACATAAAGAACATGTCAGATGTTGACACCGAGACATTTCATAATTTCATGGGAAATATAAGCCGATTGTGAATCTGATGGCAGCAACACGTCTGTAAAAAGTTGGAATGGGAGCAACAAAAGGCTGAAAAATAACAACTGGAGGAGCATTTTTCAACTTATCAGGTTAATTGTCAGTGACATGGCTGGTCGTTGGACAGAGGTTCACCAATCTGAGACAGACTGGATCGAAAACTGTGGAACAATGTCAGAAAAATGTTTCTCAGACTTTGAAGATTCCCCATAAGAGTGCACGATGATAATCGGGCAGATAACAGGAAATTATTACATCATTCCGATAAGTCCGATATCATGACGACTTGCCCCGATGACATATATATTATTTTTGCCAGCACAATAGTTCTTTGCTCACATTATGAGACGGATTTATTGTCATTTAAAAATGCTCCTATTTACATAAACAAGCCAGACCTGTCAGTCACTGTCATTATTTACAAAAAAACTTTTTCAGATTGTGTTAACATACAATAAATGTTTGAATCTAACTTGTCAGCATCATTTTCTGTTTTTTTTTGTAACGTCTTGATGGCACCTTTTCAGTTTGTAATCCTGGTGTATTTGCATCGGTTCAAAGAGCTTTTGTTTTTGTATCAGTAAGCAATGCATCTTATTTGAGTTAAGGTGCATTTGAGATAGATATCAAATAGTTTGATATCTTTTAGAAAATGTTTGAGAGGCTTACTGATAGTATTTCACTGAAAAAAAAGAAATATTTCTTCATTTAAAGAATGAAAAAGTCTTTTTGGTTTTGTTAACAGTATTGAAATCATGACCAGGTATGTTTGTGTGTGATCGGTTATCAGTTATCGGTATCTGCCTTTAGGAGCTAAAATTGATCGGTTATCGATATCGAAATAAGGTTATCATGCATCCCTAATTCACCATCTAATACAGGGATGGGCAACTCCAGTCCTTGAGGGCCGACATCCTGCTGGTATTCAGAGTTTCCCTGCTGCAACACACCTGACTCCAATCAATGAGTAATTGTGCAGAGCTTGATGTCAAGCACATCGGGAGGCAACGTGGGGTTCAGCGTCTTGCTCAGGGACACTTTGGCATGTGGTCTGGTGAAGCCTCGAGTCGATCCCCCGACCCTCCGGTTTCTCTTTCAGAGAAGCTTTGCAGATTTCAGCAAGACCTAGACCACATACTGGATCCATCACAACAACATGACTGGAAACAGGAGAAGAGTCCAGCTGCTGAACTGGCCTGCATGCAGTGCAGAACCAGTCCAGGACTATTGAACAGCTAGAATCCTGCATCAGACCAGAATGGGAAAACACTCCCAACATCTCCTAAAACTCCAGCAACCGGTCTCCTCATTTCCCAGATTTTTTTTACAGACAGTTGTTAAAGTAAGAGGTGATGCCGCACAACGGTAATCACCCCCTGGAACTACTTTTTACAGCCGTGTTACAGCCTTCAGATTAAAATCACCTCATATTTTTCATGATATGGTAAAATACCTCAGTTTCATCATCTGGTTATTTTCTACTGGGAATACAATAAGGTTTTATGAGATCTGTAGTTCTTTACATTCTTTTTTAATTTACAGTACGTCTCAAATTTTCTGGAAATGAGGTAGCATTTATTTTAATTGTTGCTGTATATTCATTACTCACAGTTCTGTATGTATTTAAATCCCCACAAGGCACTTTTAATCTACAAACAACCCATTAACAGCTTGTGTCAAAAGTTTTTACAGGTTCACAGATCATATATATATATATATTTATTTTAATGGTACAAAACCAAACTTCTGACCAAATGCCAGGCTGTAATCAACTTGTAGGGGTACCACTTTCATAGTGACCCCAGCTTGGCTGTAAATGTTTTTTGAGCTTAACTTAGGCCAAACTTCATGGCGGGGTGTAAAACTGTCTTAATATTAACTTAACAGTCTCAAACTTGGGATGAAAATCTGTCCGGGCTTACAAATGTCTTCGGTGGGACAAAGGTTCAATCATTTATGAAGCTCGTGGATTAAAAACTATTTGGTATTGCGAAAGTAAATTCTTCGACCATAAATTCAGATTTACAATTTCGATAGATCTTAACAAACACAGACCAACTTGTTCATATACGCTTTGTCTTTGTTAAATGACTAACTAAAACCATACAAACTGATTTTAAAAGACAGTTTCAATGTTAGTGTTTACTGATAAGAGCTAGGTTAGCTACAGCTTGTTAGCCGTCTCCGCTCCCTCTGACCGGGTAAAGGATACTGAACACCGTCCTCTCCCAGGGCTCCAGCATGTACAGCGCCGTCACCAGTAAGTACTGGTAGTAAAACCAGGACAGCTGCTTCCAACAGTCCGCCAACGCCATGATCCAAACTTAAAAACACCTGATTGAGCTTTACCGACACGACTCTTCTCTCTCCACTTCCTCAGTATTTTCCGGGAGCTCGTGACGTTTAATAAGGTGGTAGCTTTCAGCCAATCAGAAGTCCGTTTACGTGCGCTCAGCTCTGACGCAAACTACCAGGAAGCCCCAACTTCCTGATTCCATAATAGGGGATTATCACGCTTACCGGAAGTTGCCGGCTTTTGACACTTCCTGTTCCGGGCCATGTTAACGACAGCCGTTCCTGCTCAGTTATACTGTTTAAATCGGATAAATTCCAAACATATTTAAGTTTTCATTCTAGACTGAAGTGATACTGGATCAAAAGCTGGATCAAAGCGATCGATTTGCCGCGGTGAAGGGCCGAACTTTATAATAAAACACGTTTGTTTGTCGCCGGTGTGGCACAACACCGGCACTTCACAGCATGCTAGCATTAGCCAGCTAACGTTTACTGACGTGCTTAACATTGTGCGTCTTAAAACACACAAACATCTGAAAATCGGGTCTGTACCTCCCCGTTTCCAGTGGAACAACTGGGGACTGCCAAGAAAGGAGACGCTTTCAGATGATTGTGTGTTTTCAGCCGCACAAAGTTGCTGGCTAATGCTAACCTGCTAACACGACTGCGCAGTCTGCCGGCCACAAACAAACGTGTGTCGTTTTATTATAAAGTTCGGTCCTTCACCGCGGCGAATCGGTCGTTTTAATCCACTTCTTCCTCAGCATCACTTCAGTCTGGAATGAAAACTTGGCATTGGCGTTTATCCGATTTACAAAGTTTAACAGAGTAGTAGCTGACGGACTACTGTTAGCAGGTTAGCATTAGCCAGCTTGATGACTTGCCTAACTTTGTGCGGCTGAAAACACACAATCATCTGAAAGCGTCTCCTTTCTTGGCAGTCCCCAGTTGTTCCACTGGAAACGGGGAGGTACAGACCCGATTTTCAGATGTTTGTGTGTTTTAAGACGCACAATGTTAAGCACGTCAGTAAACGTTAGCTGGCTAATGCTAGCATGCTGTGAAGTGCCGGTGTTGTGCCCCACTGGGGACAAACAAACGTGTGTTTTATTATAAAGTTCGGCCCTTCACCGCGGCAAATCGATCGCTTTGATCCAGCTTTTGATCCAGTATCACTTCAGTCTAGAATGAAAACTTAAATATGTTTGGAGTTTATCCGATTTAAACAGTATAACAGAGCAGGAACGGCTGTCGTTAACATGGCCCGGAACAGGAAGTGTCAAATGTTTCAACTTCCGGAAACCGGAACGCGGAAATGTGATAATCCCCTATTGACCCTCATAAATTTTATGTTATGTGCAAGTTTTCTGACGTTGGTGGAGTCACCCTGAAAATCGTTTTCCCTGGTGGAAAACTTTAAATTTAAATGCTTTCAGTTCTCCTTTTGTATTTTTATTTAAAAATGTGTTTTTCATTACCTTTTAATAATTTTATACTTTGTTTCAGATTTTGATATTATTTGTTACAAGTTTTCAAGTTACATTTGATTAACCTGTTCAATCTGTGAGTTTTTGGCTCCGTTATATAATTCCACAAAGATTATGTGCCTTTCTTTTGCATGTATAGTCTTTATAGTCAATTTTCATACATACATAATAATAACGGTATTTTATTTTATTTTTTAATTAATGAATAAATTTCCCTTGGTGTTTTTTGCCCAGTTCGGCAAAATTTTTCCTGCCAATCTGGTGCTCAATTTATTTATTTTTTCTCTCTTGACAAATTTTGCAATCTAACTTTTAATTTTCTAAAACCTTGACAGAAGAAACTATCGAGTTATTATCAGGATTTTTTTTAAACCCCTGGCAATTCTGCAGAAAAAGCTTAAAATTTCCAGGATTATTCTTTTTTTCTTTCCTTTTTTTTTTGCAAGAATCGTGCAACTGAGATGTAAAAGTTCACCACTTCCGGTGAAATGAATGTCTTCTTATTTCATGACAGTACATATTTCTTTTATGAAGACCACGGAGCAGAATAACTGAGCTTATTATTCATCCACAAACAAAAGAGCCAGTAAACAAAAATTTGTACTGAGCAACATGCTCTAATGTCTCTACTCAGATATATACAGGTTGATTTTGAGTCCCCAATGACAGGACCACCTAATGTGAATTACGTGGACTGTAATCCCAGGTTAAAAAAGAAGCCGGTATGACTTTATGTAAACATTGGTGAAGATTGTAAAAATAACGAGAGAGAAAAAAAAATCAATGTTACAGCCGTTCAAAGACAAATTGACGGCAGCCTGATATAAAGTTTGAGAAAATTGTGTTTGTTTATAAAGTTTTAGTATGAAACTAACTGAGCAGCATGTTTTCCTGATCAGAAAATTACATTTGCACAGTCACATCCCAGTTTTTGGATCCCATTTTAAAACACACCTCTGTGGGCGAAAGATCAGAGTTGGAGATAAATCTGATAACTCTGACTTCTTTCTTTGGTCTGACCGGCCACAACTCTCCACCTCAGCCAAGACACTGCAGGAAATGTAGAAAATATCTCAATAAATATGGTCAGGAACTTATTTACACATCTCACAAAGAGAGAATATGGGATTTATTTACAGTATTTATTATAAAAATAAAATAAAACAAGCTCCAGCTCAGACTGGCTCAGCAGTGGCTGGCCAGGATGTTAAAGAAGTGGTAGACCTCATCTTTGTCGAACACAGCCACATTTGTGGAGCACTCGGAACAGTGAACCGGGTGGTAAACCTCGTCGGCGTCCATCCCTGCTGGTGCTTCTGTCGTCTGTCCCCTTCTCCTCTTCCTTCGCTTCCTCTCTGGCTGGCTTTTGTAGCGCAACACCTCATCCCTCTTTACTGTGCAGTTCATGACAAACATGGCACGATACTGTGTGCGAAACTTCTCATGCCTGAGTGGACATAAGACATGGATTTTGTTTTAAATGACAGCAGATGATGCAAAAAAACATCTGGAATAAGCAAGTTGAATGTTCTCAGTATGAGGGTTGCAGAGTGAAAGCGCTGTTCCTGACCTCTGACAGTCCAAGCAGAGCGTGGTCATGCAGGCTGGACAGTTGAGAATGGCGTCACTGTTGGGTAAACTTTGAGGCTGAGACTGGAACGCTGCAGCTCGGCGGCTTCTGTTGCTGTACCTGCACAGGAGGACGACAGGTTCAGAGATCACAGATCACTGCGACGGAGAGAGAAAGCAAGAATCGGCTGCTCGGCCTTTTTTATTTGTTATTTTAAACAAAAGCTGTTCACCTCTGGGCATCCACCCAGGCCTGATCCCTGTCGTCCCCGTCTGGGTCATAGAACAGTTCATCGTTGGTAAGAATAGTACGCTGTTTCAGCCTCTTTCCTGTGGAGCTGCCTGCAGAGAATACAGGAAAGCGAGTCCTTTAAAGTTCCTGATTCTGATGATGACCTGATTAAATGGTTCACCAGTAATTCGTTCTTACTCGGTGCGTCCTCCTCGTCTGAGTCAGAGTCAAAGTAAACTTCATCATACAGCCGAGGTGTAGGAAGCGTGGGAGCCCCGTTGCCATCACTTCTTCCTCCAACAGAGACTTCTGCCACAAAATAAAGAGATGATGAAACACCTTCATAGCACTACGAACTGGTTTTGTCTGGGGACACACTATTATGGTTTATGTAACAGGATTGGTCACTTTTACTGTGATGAGTGAAATGACTGCAGCATGACATGACATAACCCCCACAGACAGCTGATTTAGTCCAGGTTTTATCATGTCGTGTAAGTTTTGGCCAGTAGGGGCACTAAACCTGCAACTTTCCATAGGCCACACAACTGTCGCAAACTTAACAGTCTGCATCCATGGCCGAATCTCAATCTGCGTACCTGTGTGTGCTCGTGGACTCGTGAAACGTCATCACCCGCGGTCGAAGTCATGTTCCGTTTCAAAGTTTGCTTCTCGGCAAGTACGCTGGAAATCTCCAGATGAGAACTTCCTCCGCCCATTTTACCGAGCATGCATCACAGGGAACTCGTGCGTACTTGGCCAGATATAAATCCCAGCATGCACCTGCACACGCGCAGCATTTGGGAGTCTCCTCCTCCCTCTGCCTCCAACAGCCTGAGCCATCATTTTTATTCTTTACTGTTGCTTTGGCGTTTTATCTGCAGCTCTTTCTCCTCTCAGCTGTTTTTAATAACATAATTATAACCTGATCGCCTGTTTGAATTAATGTGCTTATGTATTGGAAATAAATATAATTTACATGTTGGAAACAAAAACATCCACACAGTATAATTGTTTTGCAGCAGTTATTTTCATTGTTTTATTTGTATTGGTATAATTAATACATCTCCACAACAATGAATAACCAACAGCTGTAGAATAATAATACAATATTATTTTTTTGTTGGCGGGCAGCTTTTGCTCTGTACTGGAATTGAGATTCGGCCCCTGTTTTGGAATCGTGTTTGCAGACCAGTTTGACCAGCTGTTGGCGAAGTCTTGAGCCGTAAAGCAAAGCGCATCAGGTCACATGATCCAATGAGAGACGGATCCACTCCTGCAAATTTACAGTGTCAGGTTTTCGAGGACGGCAGCCCCCCTGGAGCACCGAGATGCATCAAGTGCTTCATACTGACCCCAGAAATCATCTAGCATTACTTACATTAGGCTAATGTTTGAGTCAAAAGTTACAGGGTATCCCTTTAAAGGTGCAGTCCGTAACAAAATCAAAGCTCAATGGCAAAAAAGTAATATATAATTCAAAACTATGTTTCCTTTGATATATAATTCCTTCACTTTAATAGCTGTTCTGTGTTATTTGGTAGAATGAGCCATCTCTATCTACTATCTGTGTGTCTACATGCACCCCATTTTTAATACAATGTCTCTGAATGGATAAAACAATGTGTGTTAAGTGAAAATGGTGCGAACTTATGGGATTTGGAGTACTGTTTGGGATAAGTAATGTCTTAAAAGACATTGAAAGTAGTTCCCTGTAGTACAGCCATAGCTACACCTGAGACCACTGGATCCACTCACTGATGAAATCATCTTTGTCTGGGAGAATTTTGGCAGCAGACAGCCACCGTACATTCACAATAGTGCTTGGCATATAAAGTCATTGCTATACCCATCTTTACCACTAGATGTCAGTAACTCAAATCAAATCAAATCAAATTTATGTATATAGCCCTTTACAGAACCCATTGGACACACAAAGTGCTTTACAGCAGGGGTAACAGAAAAAGAGACAATGTAAAACATCATAAAAATGTAAAGTTTTTGGGAAAAATTAAGAACAAAGAAGTTAAGAGCTATGAAAACAACCAACAGAGAATCAGAACAGGCTGCTCGGGGGAACGCAGGGTGTACCTCAAAGAGAGTAAAATCTTTAATAAATAAACTAGTTAGAATTAAAAACTAGACAAAAAAAAAAATAGGTCTTTAGCTTCGATTTAAAAGATCCCAGTTCAGTCGTGAGATGAATGTGGGGGGGCAGCGAGTTCCACAATCTCGGGCCAGCAGCTGAGAACGACCGATCGCCCCACTGTTTCAGCTTCGTTCTTGGGATTTCTAAAAGAAGTTGCCCAACGGAACGAAGGGCCCTGCTGGGGTCCCGGCGGACTAGCAGGTCAGCCAGATAAGGGGGGGCCAGGCCGTTGAGGGCTTTAAAAAAAAAAAAAAAAAAATCATTTAAAATCAATTCGGAAGCAGACGGGGAGCCAGTGGAGGGAAGATAGGACAGGGGTTATATGTTCCCACCAAAAATCGAGCAGCGGCGTTTTGGACGAGCTGCAGGCGGGCGATGGAAGCCCGTTTCAGGCCAACAAAAAGGGCGTTACAGTAGTCCAGTCTAGCACTGATGAAAGCGTGTACAGCCGTCTCCAGGCCCCCACGGTTAAGAAAAGGTTTTACCTTTGAGAGGAGACGGAGTTGAAAAAAGCTGGTTCTGACGATGGCACTGATCTGTTTTTCGAACTTGAGGCAACTGTCTAATAGAACTCCAAGATTTTACAAACTCTTACAAACTGTACCATTGAGAACAAAAACTTGAACTAATAACCCAGCTGAGACAAAAAAACGAACAGAAGTGACGCATGTTTCAGGTTCATACAACACTTTACATGATATTCATGTTGAGGTGAGAGTCCAACTGTTGGATGTTCAATATTCACCTCCTTATTAACCGTGTTTCGCCTCCAGTTTTATAAACTTTGCATATTTTAGGTTGGAGCAGCCCACACCTTCACCTTCGATGGCCATCCCTCAGATGTATTTTCCTTACAAACATATCTCCATTAAAACAGAAACTAACGGACTTTCTGATCACGAAGCATTGTTACAGCAGAGAAATAATTCACCAAACATTCATTTACTGGCTTTAAATATCTGAAGGTACGCTGACTATGTATGGATTTAGGGAAATGATGAGGTAAACTACACAATGGAGAAACTCTGTCCTTCACATTTGTAATGCCCATTCTGAAGCCAGCACTGATCATTATTCCCTCTGAATATGAACAAAACTCCACTCCATTTATTTTAAAGTGATAGATTAATCAGAAATGCAGCCAGCAAACACTTTAAAATTTGAAATTCAACTAAAACAAAATGAAAACAGATTGTATTCCATGACAAACAGCAGTGAGAGTTACCTGCTGCTGGAGCCCAGGACCCCTCCATAGCCCTCATGGTGGAGCTAAGCTCTGCCTCCATCTCTTTCTCAAACTCATCCCCACTGGATGACTCACTCTCTCCTGTCAGATACTCTCTGATCAGCTTCTTCTTCTGCTCTGGAGTTCCATTCAGCAACACATCCAATTCGTCCTCCGAGCTGGAAGAGAGTGAAATGCTATTTACACGGTGACCAATTCAATAAACAGACCAAACAACGAAGCAGTTTATTGATAAACAATTACAGGATACTGTTGTTTTTTGTTGTTTTTTTCTTTTTTCACATATGAAAAATACAACGAGGAACTCATTTAGTTAAAAAACGGAAAGTTTGGTAAACCAAAAACTAAATATACTAATGAGAGTGTTTTTGTTTATTGGGAATGTTTCTTTTCTTTTCTGTCAGAACCCAGTCAGCATCCAGACATGATGTTCCAATCCAGGAAAGCCTCAGTTGTCAGATTATGAGGCTAAAATGATGGAAAATGAATGTATCAATAGATATGGCATCATAAAGACCAACCAGAACCAGAAAACAAAATTTATTACTAACAGTGCTTTGTAGTAATAACACACAGTTCAAGTGACCGAGCCTTTACTTCATATCATTCTCTCAAGTCTTGGCTTTTTGGAGAAAAAATATTGGCATTGAAACAAACACACTTTTAAACTATTTATATATTTTACATTTTTTCCTACAGCTGCTCTTTTTTTTTCAATTTACAGTTTAAAAAAAAATAAATCCTTCATCTAACTCATTTTCATCAGACCATGTGCTGCCTGATTATAAAATTAGAGATGCACAATATAATTGGCCAGATATCAGTATCAGCCAATATTGGCTTTAAAACTGAATATCAATATGGCATGATATCGCCAGATAGTTTTTATTTCATTTATCTATTTGATAGGGACAGAGCATATATATATATATATAAAAAAAAGCAAAACTTCAAAATATGCCAGATTTAGCCAAAAGGCTAGTTTTCATCTATTGTCCCTAGCCAGATCTCAAAGGTTCCCTTAAATGAGAAAATACGGAAATATCAAATTGTGAATAAAACACTTTTATCAATATAATTAACCAAGATGTAAAGGGCGCTGTTTGGTGGTGAACCCAATCCGTGGAGGATGGGATCAACATACGGTCGCGCCCACCGAACTACATTATGACGTCTCTGGCAACGACTATATCTGCAGCAGATGCAACAAAACTATTTTTTCTAACTTTCCACAAGAATATTGCATCATTTTCAGCTTTAATATCGGTATTGATGGTATCAGTTAAAATTTTTCATAGTGTTTGGGGGATCAGGCGACCTAGTGGGGTTTGAATGGTTAACACCACCAAATGATGTTGTTTTCTATGTAGATTGAAAGCCTGGTTAGTCACTTTATAACATTATATAATTAATAAAGATCACGCTTCCTTGAAATGATAGGTAGTGACCCCGAAATGCACCCCCCCGTAATAGTCTCCTGCTGGCATTCACTGGTTTTGAGTTTCTTGGTGGATTTGACGATTAAACCTTTGTCATCCTGAATAGCATCCAATATTCTGGTGATATATCACCACTACCACAGGGTCTCATTCTGATGTGTCTGTCCATCAGCTGTCTGTCACACCTCTGACAGTACCTCAGTCTTTAAAAAGTAGTATGCAAACACCGACAGGAAAGTATTACAGGGGATTTGGGAGCATTGTTCGGCCACTACCCTCAAGTTTAGATGTGTTGTTCCACAGAAGCATGTGCTCCTCTTCACTTTGAGCCTTTTGGAAATCATTTTCATGAGTATTGTAAAATTATTTTCAGACACACACAACGGAACATGACATTTAACATTCCCTCGATCAGTCGCTGTTGTGTCGATCCAACACCTGCTACATCCAGTTTGTTTACATGTTAGCATTCTTTTAGCTAGCTGACATTAGCTTCAGATTGCTAATGCTACAGCTTTGAAAAGAAAAAAAAAACTTAAAAGCCATATCCATTTATTTCCTACCTGCTTTCAGCTCGTTCCTCATCGCTGGGCTCATCCAGCTCATATGAGTCAATCTCCTGTGATTTACCGAGCTTGTTCATTTTACCTGTTTGTCAGAGTTAAACATGAGACCACGGAAAGCTAGCTGCTGCTTCCGCTTCTTCTTCTTCTGCTTTCCTTGGCAGCTGGCTCGTAATAATTTGCTGCATTGCCGCCACCAGCTGGTAGGGAGTGGGGACGGAAGGGTGACTCAATCAAAACCAAGTCCTCTCAACCGTGCAGGTCTGCCGCAAACACGAAAGTAAAGCTTTCCAGCTTTGCTGCGTTGTTGTTGTGTCGCTGTCAACATCCTGAAGGAGACAATGAATGTCTTCTTGAAGTGTCCTCTGCATAATCCTCTTCTCCTTGGTCTGAAGAGCCACTCCATGCAAACATCTGAGGATTTTAAAGTGGTTGCAGATCCCTATTTTTGTTGGGAGAAGCAGCCGTTGTTCTTCAATCTCACTTGGAGGAGGGCAGCTATTGATCATGTGACAAAAATGAAAAATAATAAAAATGAAAATATGTTATGAATCCCAAAGTGAAATTCAATGTCAGACTGATGCATGTCAGATTCATTATAGTGATGTGCGATTCTGCAAGATTTTGTATCAGTCTGATACTGATATGGATACTAATGCTGTCAAATTAACAGATTTATCTAAAGAGATTATTCTGTAGAATCTATACACTATTTTTTTTAACTCATTAATGCATAAACAACCAAATTATTACCTAAACAATAAAAATCCAAATGTGGCATTATCTCGACGAGAGAAACTGGTTTTTGGCACGTAGATTCCTTGCCACCAAAGTGAATAAAATTGACCAAAAACTATATATCCTCCTTATTTATGAAGTTTGTGATTAAGGTGCATTGTGCAAGTTTAAATTTTAAAAAACTATTCTTTTCTTTCCTCCACATCTCTTACAATTGCCTGATGTGCAGAATGAACTGATCTTGCTTCACTGCAGTTGTTTCTATAGTACTGTTTCTGCATGCTCAATGCGAGTGTTTTGGGAACGAATCCTCTAGGGGGCGCTTGTGGGGGAGACGAGCAGCACATTCTCGTTCATCTGGCTGTGCCGGTATCTGCCTGCAGGTCCGCGCATGTTGAGGCAACACTGATGACTGCTGCTAAAACATGGAGAACAAGTGCCTCTCAAACCCCAAACTCAGACTCCAGTAAGACAAAGAAGAAAAGTTTTGTCTTGTTAGACGAAGAGAACCAAATTGGAGTCTGACCATAGTTTTGCTGGAAAACATGACCCACAGTTGGCTTTCTTCTTACTAACAAGGTAAATTGAATGACAGAAATAAGGATGCATAATATTGCAATGCTAAGGTTTTAGCATGTAAATACGGCAGAATGACAGCCATATGACTGTTCCCGGGGAAGAGAAACACTCTGGCCATTTATTAAATGTAGTTGATGTGGTAATTTTATAAGGTTATCGTGGTCTAAGCCTCTGAATTTAGATATTTGAACTACAAGCCAGCGTTAACCTGTTGTTACCGTTAGCATACAGTCCGTCAGTTTACTCAACGATCAAACCATAAACAACTTGAAGATTTATAACTTTATTACTTCAGTAAACATCGTGGCTCTAACTCTGGGCTCAGACTGAGTGTAATGTGGGTTAAACTAAGCAGCTCATGCATGTGCACGACATTAGCGTCCCTTTCACTTGTCGCCAGAGGGGGCGAACTTCTGGATAAAGGCTGGAACTTGCGCTGTACTCTTTTAAGGGGTGTACAAAGTCGGTCCTCGAAGGCCGCTGTCCTGCCCGTTTTCCATGCCACCCTGCACCAGAACAGCTGATTCAAATTCAATCTAACAGTCCAAGAAGCTCTGAAAAGACTCATTACTTTGAGTCAGATTTGTTGGAGCAGGGAGACATAAGGCACTTTCGGACTGTAGGAACCTTTTGGAGTTACTATTACCTGTTTGGGAACCAGGCCGTTTTTTTGCGCATTTGGACACGTAGGAATAAGGGACCTCGGCCCTCAGTTCCTATATCCTTTTTTGCTCCTACTCCGAGGCAGGGTCTTTTCGGGGTTCCATGGGAACTGAAATACGTAGGTGTTTGGTGATTGGTAGAACTGGCAAGCCGCGCCCTTTGCCTGATCTCCGCTTCTTGCAGCCCCGCCATATTTAAAAAGTTCCACAGCTTTTTAACTGTTTAACTGTTTACCGAAATCGTAATAACAACAAGAACTATTACAATAGGAGTGTACCAATTCATTATTAAATCAATCACAATGGTACACGTCCAGAATCGATTACTATTTTGAAATGTCCAAAAGAAATTATTTTCATATTAATTTAAAGCCAGAGTTGGTAAGAAACACTTTTGGTTATGCTGGGTGAAATGGTCCTTCCATCCTGACAGTATAAATACATCATGTATTCATAAAAAGGAAGGAAAAAAGTCAGACCTCTGTGAGAGCTGCAGGTCTGTAAAAACTTCTGCCACTCGCACTGAAATGCAGGAATAGGGGATTATCACGCTTTCCGGAACTTTCCGGAATCTAGGCGTTTCCTCTTCCGGGCCATTTCAACAATAGCTGTCCCTGCTCTGTCACACTTTGTAAATTGGATAAACGCCAACCACTTAAGTTTTCATTGATTCCTGACTGAAGTGATGCTAAGGAAGAAGTGGATCAAAGCGATCGATTTGCCGGCGTTAAGGGCTGAACTTTATAATAAGACAACTTAGCACGTTTGTTTGTAGCCGGCAGACTACACAGCTAGTGTTAGCAGACTAGCGTTAGCCAGCTACTGTTTGATGATGTGCCTGACTTTGTGCGGCTGAAAACACACAAGCATCTGAAAGCGTCTCCTTTCTTGGCAGTCCACAGTTGTTCCACTGGCAACGGGAGGGTACAGATCCAATATTCAGATGTTTGTGTGTTTTAAGACGCACAAAGTTAGGCACGTGAGCTAACGCTAGCCTGCTAGTGCCAGCTGTTAGCATCATTGAAGTGCCGGCTACAGACAAATGTGCTACGTTGTTTTTTTATAAAGTTCGGTTCTTCACTCCGGTGAACTCCGCTTTAATCCACTTCTTCCTCAGTATCACTTCAGTTGGGAATCCATGAAAATTTAAGTAGGGTTGGCGTTTATTCAGTTTACGAAGTGGAACAGAGCAGGGAGATTGAACTGGCCCGGAACAGGAAAATGAAGGTTAAATGTTTCAAGTTCCAGAAACCGGAACACGGAAGTGTGATAATCCCCTATTGGTAATTGCAACTTATAGAAAGAACGAATCGATGCCTTCATGTCTTGTCTCTGTCCCTCTGCGTTCTCCATTTCACTGTAAATATATATAGCTAATGGTCTGCTAACTGTTGCTGCGCCAAAAAAACAAACCAAAACAACAGGTAAGGATTAAGTCTCGTAGGTGTTTTGACGTTTGCAGTGTGGACTTTGTACACCGCAGAAGGAGTTGGAGGTGAGTGGAATCAAAGCTTTTAAAAAAGTGGTTCATCAGCTGTTTACTATCAAGCTAACGAGCTATCCACACGGCTGTTATCATTAACCTGCTCGTAAAACATCGGCGCACATGTCCCTGCGCTCTGAAGGCGTGGTTTCAGGTGGTGTGCTTTTTTAAACTGTCGCTTGCTCAAACTGTTTTTCCAGCATTGCCAACCCTAGCATTAATGACCCAAATACAACTGCAAAGTGTGGCTGTAGAATCTGCGGCTGCCGCTGGACACTTTTTAAAATTGTGAGTTACAATTTTAAAAAAAAGAAAATCAAAGTCCGATACCAATTGATACCAACCTATGCAGACAACTGTGAGGTTGTAGCTCTCATAATTTGACAGATGCAACTATATTCTGCTCTGAGAACAGAGATTCCAAAATAGCCTTGACTCAGTCAGACGAGTTAATTTTGGACATCTGGCTACCAGATATTAGATACGAGCAAGTATTAGCTAACATGTGGCTAATTCTAATGTTTTTGACAACTTAACTTTACCAACAACTTAAAATCTCATGAGATTTCATTTTTAAAATTATCAGTCCGAAAAAATGATACCAATATTTTCTGATATCACATTTTAATGCCAATATTGGCTGCTAATATCATCCATCCCTACTTTCATTGCATCCTGCAAAAATAATTTTCCAGGTTTGAATTGTGCAACATGATAAATTCCTGTAGAAATATCAGAAATGTCTCAGAGTGTGGATCAAATTTTTCTCATTATCAGTGAAATATACGTGTTTGTGCAGCAGCCTTGTAAAATGTAGGATCATCCTCATCCTCATCCTCATTCTCATCCAAATCAATTACCAGCTGTTTGCTTTTATACACTAACAACTTTATTTATAGAGCCTTTTAAAAAAACAAAATGGAAAAAATGAAACAAAAAAAGGAAAATAAAAAAAAAATTAAAAAAAAAAAAAAAATAATAAAAAAAAAAAAAAAAAAAAAAAAAAAAAAAAAAAAAAAAAAAAAAAAAAAAAAAACAAAACAAAACACAAAAAAAAGAAAAAAAAAAAAACTGGTTTTATTCATTTTGTGTTACATTTTCAGCTTAGGTAATTATGTCAGAAAATCTAAATCTAGGCATTTTATTTCTTAAAAAACAGAAGAAAAAAAAAGAAAAAAAAAGGTTTACCATTTATCTTTTTTCTTGGTCTGCTCCTATATCTGTCCTCCCCATCAAAATATTCTAGACCCATCTCTGTATGAAGCCAAACCTGCACCACCTGACTTAAAACAAACAAACAAAAATGAATCAGTGTTTATTTGATGCTGTCAGACAGACAGGAAACAGCTGGCAGAAGGAATCAGTTTGGAGAACAGAGAAGATGCTTTTGAGTTCTGGGTTTCGTTTTGGAAGAGATTTGTGAAGTTTTGCCGAGTTTAGGATTATGTTCAGATTTTGTAGAAAGTAAACTGAAGTTTCTTTAAACGTTTGGGGAAACTGTGAAACGAATGTGTGGAAATCTTCAGGAATCCTGGCTGATCTGATGAGGTCTTCTGTAGTTCCCACTTCTGACCTCAAGGCGTCGCTGTTGGTCCACGAGTCAGCCTCCCGTCCTCGCCTCCTTCCTCTGGCTCGGGACCTGCGGCATCCCGCCGACAGATTGTCCGATTCATAAGTTTATTTTCAGTGCTTGACATTGATTGAACCATTAACCCCGCGGCGCCAGCAATGCTAATGATTTCCCAACTTGTTTCTAACAGCAAGATAGCAGGTATTCCTCCTCATCGTCCTTCTGTGCTCTCACTTTTTCTGCTGCTATTGATTTTATTATCTAAAAGGATTCTTCGTGTCTGTTTGGCTCAAGATGTTGAATTTATTAGATCTTTATAACTAAAATAAATAAATAAATAGATTAAACTATTCGGGTCCTTCATTAGCACATAGAACGCACGTCATTTTTAAATGGATTGAATCATTCAAGGTGCTTTCTAAGAAATAAATATGTATTATTTGCGTTATATTTATATGCAAATCGAATTTTTCTTACAAATAATGAAATGTTTTAATTCATATAGACAAACACATGTTCTGATTTTAGGCCAAGAAGTATTAAATACAATTTTTAATTGAATGTAAGGAGAAAGAAATTATCTTTTTAACCTGAAAAAACAATCTGATATGATGTCATTTAAATTAAACCAACATTTGTCAGCAGTTTCAATGCGGCTTTACTTTACTTTTATATATTTATATATATGATTGTAATTTTGAATGAGGTATCAATAAATGAATGAATGAATAAATAAAGAATAATTTGGACAGTCAGAAACATGTAATATTTTTTTTGTTTGTTTTTCTACCATCAGTAAAGGAAAAAAAATCAATTCAAAATGAAAAACTAATTACTTGATCAAAATTCATAAGAAATGGCAGCTGTTTTGACAGTTTTTTCATGTGGATTTAAAGATCTTTAACATGTTTATAATCTGAGTTATGAGTTATTAAAGTTAGTGGTGGAGATTTATTTACTTTGTTTTCATTTGATTTTTCACAGATAAAACAAAAGCACTCATATTTCCAGAACATTACCAATTAGGTCACAGATTTATTATTATTATTATTATTATTATTATTATTATTATTATTATTATTATTATTATTATTATTATTATTATTATTATTTTTATTATTGATAATAATAATAATAATAACACTAATAGTAACAATAAAAGCAAACAGATAAAAGCAGAACCTACTAATATATTCAGCACCTACTAAAGCCATTTTTTCTTACACTGAAAAAAAACTTTAATAAAAAACTACCAAGCAATATTTGTAAAGAAAAAAAAATTCTTAAAAATGGTTTTACTTTATTTGTTACTGCAGCTAGTGGGGCCTATTTCCTTATAATGCTAGAATTTAAACAAAAAGTAATCTTTTTTATTTTATTTTGATGGAGATTATTTCCAGTTTTGTTCTTGTTTTCATCCTGATAACTTTAAGTCTAAATGTGACGACAAATTTCATGAAAGACAAGTGAAACATTAAGAACCTTGTTAGGATAAAATGAAAATCTACCTCTTTTTCAGTCTCTTAAGGTGTAATGGGTACATTTATCCACATGTCCAAAAAGAAGCACTAGTGTCATGAAAAAGCAACAGAGAGGGAAGATTTTCACTTCCTGTTATTCTGACAGGATCACAGTCATGTTGGGAAGGATGGAGATCAAACTTGGCTGGTGTGCCTGACAGTTTACACTTTTCTTTCTTTTTTAAATCAAAAGTGATTAGTGATGAATTGACAGCCTTGTGTTGGGGGTGATGGCTCCATATCTGGATACACATATCTGTTGCAGCTGGAGAGGCATCTCACTAAACACACTGTTTGCTTTGGGAATCTTCAAAATATTTCACAGTTTCTGAGCATTAAACTGCATCATTTTGCCACACGGACCGCATCAAAATCATCAAAATCTGGTGTTAGAATGAACTAGAATCCAAAGGTACATTTATTAATCCTGAGACAATCCCCAAAAGCTTTAAAGGATCCCTCAGACCCGCGTTAAGACTCATAGGAACCTGCTTAAGTGCCCCAAAGGGAAGCTTAACGCTCACATACACCATTACACTCCGACACAAATTCTCTCCAACTCTTCAAGAGTTAATAGAAGATATTAAGGCTTCTCGTGCCACATAACACCTGTTTGTAACCTGATGAGTCAAACATTATGAGACGTTATCAATGTTTTTGTTTGTTTCCTTTTTCTTAACATATTTCCCAAATCCTGAAGTAAATGCTCAGATGCAAAGATATTCATATAAGCCTGAAGGAAGGACTGAGAAGATGGATTTGGGGTTGGGAGGGGGTTAACTTCGAGGTTATCAAATATGTACCATTTTAATAACCCTTGAGAAATAACACAAGAAAAAATTATCATGAAAGTTTTAATGAAGTGATATTAGAATAAACACGGTTTATAGAAAGCAATTGTACCTGATAGTTTTAAAATTGGACATAAAATTTAAAACGAAAAATTGGTCCCTGTATGACGCACTGCTGGGGTTTTATTGTCATACACTGATCCAGTTAAATAAATGAAATTAAAGCAGTGTTTAATGTGTAACCTCGTATTAATCATGTTCTGATTGTGATGGCACACTCTGTCCCTGTAGTGTGTATTCAGATTTTAACTCACCACAGTTTCATAAAAACCAGGTCAAAATATTCAGGCATGTTAGTGAGCATGTTGCAATTTAAGAAAAAAAAAAAAAAAAGAACAATACCAAAAGCTGTTTTTCTTTAGGTGGAAGTAAACATAAAAAACCCCATAACAAAGCCTATAAAACTCCCAATCCCGCTGCTCAGTGGTTATTAGAAATGGATAGCCCACTGACAGCAGACAGCCCAGCACAGGACTGAAACATGCCATGCACATAGCGGTGTCCATAGCAACCATGGTAGGACTGATCTTGTGAGACCTGAGAGTATCTGTAAATAAAAAAGACCACTGGGAGCTCGAAGCTGCCTTTTTATTGTCATTTTCCTCATGAACTAAACAAAGTTTAAATAATTTTACAGTGTTTTACCTGAAGATTCACAGCAATCCTGAGGATCCGATGTGTGCTGGTGGACCGGATCAGGGGTCTTCCTGTATAGTGCTGCTGATCAGTGGTGATGACGATCTTTTGGACCTGCTAGGAGGTGGAGGAGGACTGTACTGTCCCAAATGAACCACAACCACAGATAACATCCATGCAATTCAACAATAATGATAGAATGTGTTGCATATAAAACAGATGTTTGAATTTAAACATCAACCAATATCAGCATGAAATGTGATTTTAGAAAATATCTTTTTTTTTTTTTTTTTTAGACTAGCGGTGTGCCATACAGAAATTTTCATGTCGATATGATACCATTAGTTTATGGTACTTTTTTTTTTTTTTTATCAGTACCGATACTTTTTGTCCCTTTAAAGAAACCATGTCATTGTACAGTTTGCCTTAGTATCTTGAATGAAAGTGCAATTTTAAATATAAGTAAAACTTGAGAACAGAAGTACTAGAAAGAAATGCTTTTAAAACAACAATAAATTATATTGATGAAGAAATTTCACAAAATTGAGATTTAAAACTTCTTAAGTAGGTCAAGATTAATTTCATTTATGCAGTGAAAAATGTTCAAATATAAAATGCAATAGTATTTTTTTTTTTTTATAAATTTACCAAAACATAATTTGCAATAACCATTAAAGCACTGGAAGATACCAAAACATAATCATCATCACTAACAATAGCATCATCATGACATCATCAGGCTACCACCATCATGTGACACAGCAGCTAGAATCTGGCTGCTTTTACATCATTTCATTGCCTGAAACTCTTAGTGGAAAAAAACTGCATGTCTTCTATCTGTACAGTGGTATCGCAACACTCAAAAGAGTATCAATTTCAATATTTTGTCTGGCTGGTATTGAAGTATCGACTCCAGGGTATCAATATACCCATCCCTATTTCAGACTGATATTTTTATTATTGGAATATCACGAGATCTTTTTCTGTTAGCACTGCTCAGGCATGTAGAAAAGTCCCGGTTATTGTGGAGGAACTTCATATCCCAGCATTCCTTTCAGAGTCATGTGACTACGGTGCAGCTGCTGCTGCTACAGACTGACTTGCTTTTAAGCTGCTTATAATATGTCTGGTTTTAAGTTGTTGGTTAAGTTACCAAGTTGTCAGAAACATTAGAACTAGCCAAATGTTGGCTAATACCTGCTAGTATCTGATATCTGGCAGCCAGATGTCCAAAATGAACTCATCTGGCTGAGTTAAGACTATTTTGGGATCCTTGCTTTCAGAGCACAAAATAGTTGTATCTCTCAAAATATAAGAGATACAACCTCACAGTTGTCTGCATAGATTTGTATCTGTTGATATCGGAAATTAAAAGTACGGTAATATAGTATATTGGGTATCAGTAAAAAAAAAAAAAAGCAATTTTGCACGGCTGTGATGTTCTTCCCCTGCAGCTTAGCTGAAGAAGTCTCTGACTTCCTTCAAAAGTTGTTTCTTGTGTTTGTATTTCAAATCCATTCAGTTGTCAAGGATCTAACCCTGGTATCTTCAGTCCTCTTCCTATTTCCCCAGACTGGAAGTAAAGTTTTTCATATATTCAGTCGACCTAAATCCAAAATCCACTTTCATGTTCGTAAGAACTGTGTCGTCCTTAAGACCCCAAATAAACCAAAGTGGGGTTCAACCAAGAACTCCTTTAAGTTCGAGAAGATACTGTAAAACCTCTTTAAGAACTACTGGATGTCGAGTGAACATCCCCCCCCTCGCTGTTCAGAAATGTGAAAACCTTACAAAGATGCATGAAACAGTTTTTTATTTGTGGTGTTTCAGAAAGGCCTCAAATCAACTCACTGTTGCACACAAGTGAAGCTACAAGGTTGACTAATCTCAATTTCACCAATTTACTTTGGCCATGTCAACAAACATCCTCGTTTCGGAGGCTTAGTGGTCTTCAGCAGACCATGAAAGGGAAATGGAGGTCATGCCATTTATTCGCAGGAGTCGGCAGGTGATCGGCTTGATTTTAACTTCCTAACATCACACACATCCATGTTCAGTGATACTGACAGGACAGTACAACTCGGAGGCTCCAAGTTTTATGCTATTCTGTTTATTCTAATTTTAGATGGTTTTTAATGAGAAACATTTGAAGCCGACTTCATAATTCAGTTAAGCAGGTGTCGTTTGGTGGGTTAGTCTTGATGCAGTACCGACTTGACATAATGCATGACGGTTTTAAAGCAATGGCTGCTGGTTAGAGGTGTCTGGTTTCCAGCCATGCATGAAAACGTCACTTTGGATCACGACATTACGGAGTTAGGACAGGTTAGGTGCTGCAGCTGCTCTGTTCCTGCATTGTTAGGGAACCACCTGACGCCACATCGCTGCCCTGATTGGCTTAAGCTTCACTTTTCACATGCATGACAAAAGCAAAGTTCATAATCCTCAACTTCTCAGATCTGGTATCGCCTCAGATTCATAGTTATTTCTCTTTGGGGTGTTTAAGTTATTAGAAAAGCTTATAGACACCAAATCTGTGTGACTCGACTGCACTTTTTACCCTCCAGCTCTTACAGCTTACGTTTTTACACATTTGTGTTGTTCTTGTCGGCCATAATGTCACAGGTTGCCCCGGACGGTGTTGAGTCCTGACATCTGTACTTATGAGACCTGAGCTGTCTCAGTGTTGCTCTCTAGAGGAACAGATGAGTTTTTACATGTTTGAAAGGACTTTCTGAATGTACCTTAACTGAAAGCAGGTTGCTGTAAATTGTACAGGAACTTACTGGCAGCTGGATGCCAGTAAGTTCCTGTAAAATAATGTACAGTACTACTACTGTATTTCCCTTTATATGGCCATACTGATACTCTGGAGTCGATACTTTGATACCAGCCAGACAAAATATCAGAATCAATACTTTTTTGACTATTGCAATACCAATATAGATACATAACATGCAATTTGTTTCCATTTCTTAAAGTTTTAGGCAATAAAATGATGTGAAAGCATCCAGATTCTAGCTTCTGTGTCCCATGATGCTGGTAGTCTATCAGATGTCATGATGATGCGGCTACTGTTAGAGATGATGATGATGTTTTGGTATCCTTCAGGGCTTTAATGCAGGTTATTGCACATTATGTTTTGGTAAATTTATAATGTCACTATTACATTTTATTTTGTAACATTTTCCACTGAATGAATATAAATAATCTCAACCTTTACTTAACTTATTTGATAAGTGAAGGAAGTTTTTAATCTTATTTTTGTTTAATTTACTCATCGACATCATTTATTATTGTTTTAAGGTGAGACACTCCAGGCAAATAGGGTAAAAAATTTAACTGGTATCACCATGAAACTTTCTGGGTTTATTCCTCACATTAGAGCTATCATTGTTTGTATTGAAAGTTTTTTTAAATTTGATGTTTAAATATGCAAATTAGGTGTTATATAGCCAAAAATGCACTAATTTGCAAACATTTCTAGGGAAAAAAATCTATACACAGAATAAAACCAGGTTCAAAGTTTCTTTTGAATTTTGTTCACATATTAAAATCCAAAGTTTTTACAGAGGGGATTTTGGATATCTGTATAGATCATTTCACAATTTAGAATATACTGTCAACAACCAGAAAAAAACTCACTTTTGGGGGGAATGAAATGTTTTATAAATCAGGCTGTGAATGAGATATCAGAACATCCTTCTGTAAAAACTTTAAAAATACAGTCAGGAGCAAAACTTGAAAGTTTTTTTTCTGTAAGTGCTCCAGAAGTGGAGTTTTTTTTTTTAACCCAAAAAAGAAAAAAACTCATTTTGAGAAAACAGCCTTTAAAGTTTTGGATTGTAAAATTCTCCACATTTTTGTTCTATAACAACATTTACAGACATCAGATCCAATCAGATTCATGAGCTGGAAATACCAAGTTTGGTTGAGATGACATGGTTCAGCAAAAAAGACGTTTCCAACGATACCAGACATGACGGGGTTCAGACGAGCACCACGGGGCTGCGCTCAGTTTAAAAACATCAACTTTAGCTGCATTTTTAGGAGATTTGGGTGCATCAGACAAAGTATCGTGAAATTGACTCCTAAAACGTTTATTTTTGACGTTTTTTTTTACACTAATCTGGAAGAAAACATGTTGAAGGAGGGAAAAAAACAAAAATCTCAAAATTGACCAGGTGAAGAAAAAACAGTGTTTTTACCTGTAGTGCCTCCCCTTCAAAGCATTTTTTCCAGTATTTCGCTTCTCAAGTTTAGTTTATATCTAACATTGCCCTTGCATTCAAGATATTAATGAAAACTGTACAATCATGTGATTTTCCTTTAAGGATCAAAAGTATCGGTTTTAATATTGGTATCAATGAAACAGCACCATAAACTACTGGTATCGTATCATCAGGAAACATTTTTATAGGCCCATCTGTACTCTAAAGTTTCACTACTTTTATTGTTTTCGGGGAAAAATATGTACCCCTAAAGTCAAAGATACTGTTACATATCCTCAATCAGCACAATAACAGCCCAAGTAAGTTAAGTATTATCATTTATGCTGGTACCAACATACAACCCAATCCAGGGTGAATCATCGGTAAATTGGATCAACTGTAATAGAAAGGGAGGGACTCATGATCAAACTGACAGTTAACTCATGGTGCAGAACAGAACAGAGGGTGCCACAAAGCATGATGGGAAATATGTAAATAAGTCTACCTACCACAAACCAACCAAATGGTAACAGAAGATACGCACTACCCTTTTTATAGTTTTTAAAGAATGAGATCTGTTGTCAGACTTTCAGTTTTAACAGGTTAGAACACACACACACACACACACCACACACACACACACACGCACACACACAAAAAGAAAGAAATACTTTCTTTTCTGTCATTGGTCAGTTCCTCACAGGCGATCAAACTTCTGTATTTTAGTTTACAGTACCGAATAATTACAGTTGTGAGTGTGGATTTTCCCACAATCCAATGCAGTATACAGTAATGTACTGTAAATATATTTCACAGTATTTTACTGTTGATATTCCAGTAAAATGCTGTTCAGATTAGAGAAATCTGTTAGAGTAACAGCATCATTACCTTCAGTGTCTTTGGGCTTTAACTTATCGTGGCTTATTATGTCTGTAATAATGAAAAATCTCACAAACTGTCTTCAGAGAAACATGCAAAACTAGTTGCTGTTAAAAAATGAAGCTTTTGTAAACATGTGTGAGTTTATTTGCAGGAATGATGCGAGACTGTGGAAGTTAAATGAAGCTGATAAATGTGATTTTTCTGGAAGTTTATGAGGAAGAAACTTGATAAATTCCACATAAATTAGAAACATGACAAATCTTGTTTTATTTCCAACCTGCATGATGGTTTCAAGTCCAAAAGCCAGTGAAATGTCAGACCAGCAGCTGCTGGATTACTGGTTTAACTGGGACGAGCAGGAAATGAAGGGCAGTCACATGACCAACATTCATCTTCATCTTCATCATCATCATCATCATCATTGTTCTAACAGGTAAACTGTGTTTTATGTCTAGATCTTGTCGCCTGGACACTGGAACTCTGCTGAAAGGTGGATTTTGAATCAATATGGAAACCAGAACTTGTTTTCTTGAGAACTGGTTTCCTCCCAGCACGGCATCTGGAGCTGGAGATCATCAGTTTGTTGTAAATGGATGACAAGAGTTATTTTCTTTTTTTTTTTTTTTTTTACTGCTTGCTGAAATTATTAGAATCTTTTTGTGTCATTTCAAATATTGATCAACCAGTTATGTAAAATTTACAGCTCTCTGTTCCATTTTTGTTGTCTGTGATTGTGGATCTGGGAATTCCCTCTGGATAATTTTCTTTAAGCCTAATTTTACAAATTCTTTCTGGACTGTTTTTGTTTTTCTTTGTTCATTTGTTTTCTGAGCTACATCCCTGAAATTTTGAGAAGGCTTACATGTAAGCTTTACAGCCTAGTAGCTTTAAGAACTATATATATATATATAAAAACACTCCCAGAATGCTTTGCCAGATGACTGTGCACAGGTGTGCCAATGATAGAACTTACCTGCCATTCATTGTTGTATCACACATGCTCTGATGAAGCTCTATAAAGTGTTTTATTGCACGGATGCAAGCCTGCAGAAATCCTGTCTCTGCTCCTGGTTTCTGTTTCCAGCACCTTCGCTCAGACTTCACCAGGTTGAGCTGTGGTCTCAGGTCAAACTTTAATGTTTAGAAATGGTTTAGTTGCTGAAGGTGATCATGAATCATTGCGAGCATGTTCTCTGTCAGGGGAAAACTGCAGCTGAGGATAGAAATGCAGCATTTCCCCTCTGTTTTATTGTAACTCAGTAACAGAAACCTTTCTGACACTGGGGATACACTCTCTGAGGTCTCTAAGTGTCCCTGAAGACTCCAAGAACAGGAATATGAAGCTGATTATTGCACAAATATTCATTATATGGCCATAGCTTTAGGGGTTAACCCTTTAAAGCTGTGCCAAGGAAAAAAAACAGGGAGAAAATTATAATGTTTTTTAATATTCTCCATTTATTACTATTCAATATGTCAGAATGGGTGTAGGGTATCTGCACAATTATTATCTACTAAAACTAGATTGTGAACAGGGTTTTAATTTAAGCAACATATTTTTTTTTACCATAAAATGATGCAAAAGACTGTATGCATCATATAAAATAGATTATAGCCGAGGTTTAAAGAAAAAAAAAAAGAATGAAAAACATTAAATACACAATTGTTACCAAGGCAGGAGATGAAATTGTGGATAACTTCGAAGATGTTTTGGCTTATCAGGGGCAACAGATAACAACCTGTTACGTCTGATATATATTCAAAATCCTTATTCAACTCTTGATATGTGTCAATAAATTTAAAGTTGTTAGCTTTGACAAACACTCTTTTAGTTTGATGAGACATTTGTTTTCCACATGTTATGCAAAATCCCTCCGTCAGGAGACATTGACAGGTTGACTTTTAAAGTCCATTTGTCCAATTAAGAATCAACCACTGCATCACTGTATTCATGTTTGTATGAAAACAAAAGTAATTAAATTGACTTATAAGAAGTCTAAGGTGATCCACGACTTGTTTTCCATGTAAATATCACTATTTGGTGCTTCTTTTTATATAAAATTTTCATTATTCCTGCTTTTTGCATCACATATTTAAACATTTAAGTAAATGGTTAAATTTCTTTGAACAGAAAATACATAACTGATTAAGTTAAATTTGATTCATAATGATTCCTTATACAATAACCATGTGGATTTCACTCTGAGACGGATTAAAGCAAGATAACACACGCTGTTAAACTATTTCCTTTTCTCTCTCCCTTCCTTTCTCTCCCCCTCCCTGCAGCCCCTCCTCCACCCCTCCGCCTCCTCAGGTCTGTTTGGATGTTGTCGTGTCACAGCCCAACTGACACAAGCAGGAATTTACTTCAACACAGCAGGCATATGGACGCGCAGCAGAACACGGAGCTCAACAGTCTCCATCCCGCTCACACATCTTCATCTTCTGTGAGCAAAACTGCAACAACAATAAACAACCCAACCACCCCTATGTTTACTTTCCTCTGCGCGCGGAGACACAGGCTGAAAACAGACACTAATAAGTAAAAGCACGCGACCAAAGCAAAGCGGAAAATTTCCGCTACAGTCATGTTTATACATCTGATTCACAGGAAGGAAAGTGTTCATGAAAATATAATTAAGAGAGGGATTACCCATACATATAATAATTCTATGAATAATACATACATAGGCCTACATATATATATATATATATATATATATATATATATATATATATATATATATATATATATATATATATATATATAGATATATTTAAATATATATAGATATTTCTGTGTGTGTATTAGCTTATTGTAATATCTAAAACATTCACGAAGAAAGCTTTTGATTTTTCTTTTTCTCGCCTTTTGACTTCGGTGAGGTCGTTTAGAAGAAATTATTTAGTATTTCAAATAACCTCACTCTTTGGTTGTATTGATATTTTGCTAACACTAATAATGCATTAAATAAAAAATGTATATATATTTGAATGTTTTACATATATACAATTTATATATATATATATATATATATATATATAGATAGATAGATATATGATATATATATAGATAGATAGATAGATAGATAGATAGATAGATAGATAGATAGATAGATAGATAGATAGATAGATAGATAGATAGATAGATAGATAGATAGATAGATAGATAGATAGATAGATAGATCGGGTTTTTTTGTTCTTTGGCAAGTGCTCAAAACTTTTAGTTTTTCTGAGTCACATCTCTGATCCTAAAGACAGAACATTTTTAAATGATTTGAAAATTAATGATTTCATTTCACCGAGAAATGAAAAAAATATAACATATCTTTCATTTCGTTTTTTTCTGCATTACCTGAAAACATGTTCCTCCGTCGATATTAAGACAAAAAAAAAAATGTTGATCGTTGTCCACACACCAACTGTGGGACTCCCAGAACGTGTGAAATCAATTACAGCGCGCGCGTAGTTCGACAGGAGTGATTGTGTCTTCCAGACAGCAATTAAAAATAGGATATTGTATCATTCTCTTGGTCTAGCTTTATTTATTTATTTATTTACTCAGTCAGGTTTGTATTGATTCAAGTACCTATTTATTTATTTGTTTTAGATTGTGGGCTTTGGATAATAATGTGCTACAGAGAACCCGTGAAAGGTGACTACACGGATTATGTTGTTTATTATACGTGTATAGAGGGAAAACTCATTGTAGAAACATCAGCAGCCATCAGTTGTCTGCACAGTAAATATCATAACATTTTAGGTGCATATTGCCCACGATTTAGAAAATATTAAGGTTGAACACAGTTCTTTACATTTGTCGCAAAAAGGAGCCGCAAACCCGTCAGTATTAAGCGGTAGTTGTGCAGTATCTGTTGCAGAATCCGCTGCTGTGGTGGCTGAAATATCCCAGCAGTCATTGGGTGACTTGTGGAGTCATTGTTGTTTTCATGGCAATATTTGAGAAAAGAAACGGACTCTGGTCTGAGGCTGGAACCATCGCGCTGGTAGTCGAGGCGGTGGAGCTCCAGTTAGGGTCACTGGAACAGAAAACACACCAGTAACAGCATCACTGGTGACGGAAGGCCTGAAATCCTCCTTCCAAATAAATAAGAAGCCTCAAATATCTGAAATAATGACCTTATTTTTTAAGATACAGACGTGATAACGGAAGCTTGTAGGAAACAGCAATATTTATTCTATAAATCCCCCCCCCCCTCCAGTTTTGTCTATTAGGTCTATTTTCTTCCAGTACAACTTTCCTAACATGAAAGTGTGTTTATGCCTCTCTGCACATGATTCACATTTTACACCTGGATAAACTTTTATTTATTTATTTTCTATTTCTTTGCAGAAAACAATTGTTAATCCTTCTGTGATGTGATTGTAGCAATCTGACACACAACCCCCCTCCACAGCCCGCGTGTCCTGACCGTGTCCGTGCCCTCCGGACTCCCTCTCCTCTGTTTATTTTCCCTCCAAGTGGAAATGTAAACAGTTTTGTAGATACCGAAGGGGGAAATATTTGAATCGGAGGTGTGTAAATGCGAGGGGCGGCAGGGATTTGGGTTTACGCATGCACGGTGTGTTTCCAGCTACGTTTCTTGGTTTAGGTGGGGGAGCGAGTGAGTGTGAAGGGTGTTGAGGGAATGGCTGATGAGTGTTGATAGGGGTAAGTATTTTCTATGCTGCAAAAAGTTGAAAAAAGAAACGGAAAAGACTCCGTGAGTCTGATTTTTCTTTTAAAATATCAGAACTAAACTAAACCAAAGTAGGACTGATGAATAAATAAACCCAAACCTGAGAATTCTCTCTGATTTGTATCTGTTTTCTCGGAGTTTCTGGTTATTTTAGGAAGAAATGAAGATTTTTTGGGGTGTAAATTGAAGATTTTTCGAGGGATGAGTGGCTGTGGAAAGAGTCGGAGTGGTTGGCATTTTTTGCAGCGTACTTGGCATTGGCGGATGTGCGTGTTTCCCTGGGCATGATGATTGGCTGAGAGCACAGAGAACGCCTTGATGTTTAATACTAATGGTCCCCTGGTTGGCTGAGAACTGGAAAGGTCCAACCAATGTTTTTTACTTGCTTTAGTGGCTGTGGCTCCCTAATTAATTGCAGCTATCTGTCTCCTATCGATGTGTGTGTAAGTGTGCGTTGTGTGTGTTTCCCCTTTTTCTCCCCAAACCTAACATGAAATAGTTTGTTGGGCTATACTTTCTTTCCTCCTATCCATCCCCCCTTCCTCCCTTCCCGTCCTGGTTCGCTGGTAGAGACAGGAGAAACTAAAACCCAGCTGTGTTCTTCGCTTTTGGTCGTTGCCACTTCCCCCCTCACTGCTCGGTGATGTTGGACATGGGAGAGCGCAAAGAGGTGAAGATGATTCCGAAATCTTCGTTCAGTATAAACAGTTTGGTTCCCGAAGCCGTGCAAAGCGACAACAACCACCAGAACCAGAGCCTGCACCGGTCCGGCGGCGCAAATGACGCCGAGCAGAAAGCGCCTCTGTCAGCCACGAAGAAAGCTGACCCTAAAAGTGACTCCTCGTGCCAGGAGAGCTGTCCGGACGAGAAGGAGAAGCAGGACGAGAAAAGGGACGGGAAAGACGGGGACGGCGGCGCCGGGGAGAAGGACGGCGAGAAGAAAAGCGGCAAGTATGAAAAACCTCCTTTCAGTTATAACGCGCTGATAATGATGGCCATCCGGCAGAGTCCAGAGAAGCGGCTCACGCTGAACGGGATTTATGAGTTCATCATGAAAAACTTCCCCTACTACCGGGAGAATAAACAGGGCTGGCAGAACTCCATCCGGCATAACCTCAGCCTAAATAAATGCTTTGTGAAGGTGCCACGGCACTACGACGACCCCGGCAAGGGGAACTATTGGATGCTGGACCCCAGCAGCGACGACGTATTCATCGGCGGAACCACTGGAAAACTACGCCGGCGATCCACAACGTCTCGGGCCAAGCTTGCCTTTAAGCGTGGCGCCCGGCTGACCTCCGGGCTCACCTTCATGGACCGGACCGGCTCCTTATATTGGCCTATGTCCCCTTTCCTCTCCCTTCACCATCCGCGGGCCAGCGGCGCCCTGGGCTACAACGGGACCTCTTCAGGGTACCCGGGTCACCCCATATCCTACAGCACCATGCTCACCCAGAACATGAACAACAACCATTCCTCGTTTCCGTCCTCCAACGGGCTCAGCATGGACCGGCTGGTGAGCGGAGATCTCCCTTACGCGACGCACCACCTAACGGCAGCGGCCCTGGCGGCCTCGGCGGTGCCCTGCGGTCTGTCCGTGCCTTGCTCCGGGGCCACTTACTCCCTCAACCCGTGCTCGGTAAACCTGTTGGCTGGACAGACGAGTTACTTTTTCCCCCATGTCCCACACCCGTCCATGTCCTCACAGAGCGGCGCCAGTGGCGGCGGCAGCTTGCAGGCTGCACGGGCTTCAGCCTCCAACTCCCCCCAGGCCCCGTCCTCTTCCTCGCTGCCTTGTGACACTCTGAGGCCGGCTCTGTCCGGCTCTCTGCCGGCTTTCTCTTCGGGACTTTCTGGGGGTTTGTCTGACTATTTTGCACATCAGAACCAGGGGTCGACCTCGAACCCGCTTATACACTAACTCCCCCAAACCTTCACCCTTCCACTTTACCCCCCATCCATCCATCCATCCATCCATCCATCCATCCATCCATCCATCCATCCATCCATCCATCCATCCATCCATCCTCTCGTTCAATCCCTGAAGGAGTAAAAATCTTAAAACAATTGGAACTGAAAGCTGAAGATTTTACACTGAACATTTACAATGTAAAAAAAAGACTAATTATTATAAACTACTGTAAAAAAGAGAAGAGACTTAAACTGCATAACAAAGAGATCAGCACTGAGAAACTCGCAGAAAGCAGCACTGACATTTCCAGGTATTTTTAATATTATTATCGCTTCTTCTTCTTCTTCTGCCCCATTTCCTCTTGCATTTTTAATTTCTGTGTACATAATGTCGTTTACTGTAAATGTCCGGGCTTTGTCTTTGTATAGTACTGTCAGTCAGTGACGTGCAATGTGATCTGAGATAAGAAACCGAGAGAATGATGACAGATGATTGTTGTTGAGGAGGCATGTTTTAGAAACGAACAACAAAAAATAGAATTATGTGCGTTTTTTAAAAAGTGTTGTTTAATTTTGAGATTTAAAAAAAAGTTTAATAGTATGGATGAAAATAGCAATAATAATAATGATAATAATAATAAATTAGAAAACCACTTAAGCTGTTTTTTACATCCACATATTATTATTATTATTATTATTATTATTATTATTATTATTATTATTATTATTATTATTTGAATTTCTATTCAGATATATTATTTAAACATAAACCAGAGCGACTCTGTGCCTCGTAATTCATTCTTTTGCTGGGTTAAAACTGCTCACGCGCTTATTCAGGACCAAAGAATCGGTTTAAACTGAGTCAGTATTCTGTTGTTTTCTATGACAGGCCTTTTTTTTTTCTCTCTCTTTAGTAGGAATGAAGCTATTAGTAAACGAGTATGGGTTAGTAACTGATGCCTCCGTCACTGGAAGAAAATGTCCATTTAAACGAGATTTTCTATTCTTTTTTTTTTATTAAACGGGGATCTGATAGTTCTTGGAGGCTGACATGAATTTGATGGCAGAATCTCGGCTCTTTGAGGCTGAATCTTGAGCGAAATTGTGCGCACTTGTCTCGTTTTGTGGATGGATATTTTCCACAGTGAAAAGCCTATGACGTGATTGACGATTTTGTTACTATTATTATTTGTTTAGATTTTTTTAAGGGCGAAAGTCCCCGTTTCTTCTTCTTCTTCTTCTTCTTTCTTTGTACAAGTTGTAAAAAGGAAAAAAAACGTCTTTGTCATGTTATATTTTTTTTATAGAAGAAGAAGAGGAACAATGTAAAATCCGATTTGTTTGACAAAAGAAATTATGCCTCATTATCTTATAATGAGCTTTTTTTTTTTTTTAAATGATTGTCTTTTAAATGTCGTCTCTAAAACTATTTTTCATGGTTGTGATACTGTTGTGGTCTTATTCTTATTCCCGTGTTTTGTCGCTCACAAAAAAGAAAAAAAAAGAAAAAAATGTCTTAATCTTAAAAAATACAAATAAAAGAGTAGGTTACATTCTTAACACACGCTAATGTTTTTTGTCTTTTTTAATAGATAGATAGATAGATAGATAGATAGATAGATAGATAGATAGATAGATAGATAGATAGATAGATAGATAGATAGATAGATAGATAGATAGATAGATAGATAGATAGATAGATAGCATATTACATTTAGTCTGCTCAGGTGTTGTGGTTCCCCTTTGCGCTATAAACCTGATATTAATGGCGGAGCTCTTGCGCAGAGATTCTTGGCGCAAAGGTTTCAGCTTGGGATATTTTCTTCTTTGCGGACCGCAAGGCGCCGCAGGCTGTGACTTCTTTCTCTGTGCGCAGATCGCGTTCATGCAAACACTGCCTCTGATCTCTGTCATTTCTATTGTGGAGCTTCAAAGTTGGCAATTTCCTGGGAAAAACTTTGGTATTTGGAATGATTTCTTTTCATTTCTGATTTTGTGGCGTTTTAAATCGACTTTTGTGTGTGTGAGTGTCGACAATGTTTTTATTATTATTATTATTATTATTATTATTATTAGTGTTTAGTTAGTAACAGCTCAATCCACATAAATGTATAATTAGTTCTTGGGTTTGTTATTTTAATTATTTTTCTTGGCATATTGATAGAGAATTGCAGGGTCGGTTCTTCTTCATTGGTGGTGAGTCCTCCGTGTCTGCTGCTCGCTGTGTCCATACATGCGCTCCTGGCCCTCCGCTTCTGCTTGGATCCACGTTTTTGTGCACTCTGGTGTGATTTCTGCTTGTTTCTGTACTCCTGGACTGAAAAACAGCTGAAACTGTTCCTGAAAACTGATCAGACTTGAGTCTTTTCTTCTTTAGTCCTGGAGGCAGAATGCAGAACGACTGTTGGAGACTGGTTCGCATCTGATCGGACTGGTTTTAGTTGAGCGGGTGTTAAATGAACCAGAGATGCTTTGGTTTGCACATTTTGTGCTTCTTCGTTTCCGGACGCAAAAGTCCGATGGCTGTGTTTTTTTTTTCCCTTCCATCTGTTTTTACTTCCACTGCGTAATTTCGCAGTGTGTGAAGAGATGACTGCGATCCTGACTTTAGGTGGGTGGTTACTTTTTTGATCTCAGGTTGGATCTGAAATGGAACAAACAAAACAAATCTGGCCTTTAGACGTGAATGTTGGGAGTTTTTTTTATTTTCTGTCCCTCTCTCACAGCCAGTGGCAGGTATTTAGGTATTTATATGTATAAGGAGTTGCTACTTTTCTGAGTTTAATGCGGGATTTTGGTGAATGATTACCCGCAGTGGAGTTTCAGTTTCAGATCTGAGCACTTTTCTGTTCCGCTCAGACCCAGAAGCCTGAATTTGATCCCAAATCGGACTGCAGAGATGGAATCACCTGGTTTTACTTTCTGCTTTCACTCCTCTTCACTGCATTTGTGCTTTTTTGATGCCTTTCCTGCAGGTTGTGTGTCAAACTTTGTTTTTCCTCACCTGAATCCA
Source organism: Atherinomorus stipes (assembly GCA_023101725.1). Lineage (NCBI taxonomy): Eukaryota > Metazoa > Chordata > Actinopteri > Atheriniformes > Atherinidae > Atherinomorus > Atherinomorus stipes. Next base: position 107,732 of record JALJCO010000014.1, read on the forward strand.
GTCACACGTGTTCAGGTGATTTTTTAAAAATTGTTTTAGATGTCTTGCCTCCAGAAGTCTCTCTAACCCTCCATTTTTTTTAAATATTGAATTTCCTTTTTTTTTTTTTTATTCCTTTCTTAAGACACGATGAAATTGATGCTGCAGCATTTCCCTGCGGCGCGTGAAGTCTTCTGCTTTGCTTCCTTTCCCTTTCCCTGGTTGTATGTGATCAGATCTGGAGTAAAGTGTTTTTGAGATTTTTCTGTTTTGACCTGAGACTGTCTGACTCGCTCTGATGCTGGACAATCAAAATGCTGTAAACGGAGCTGCCTCTGTGCGCGAGGCCCTCCAGGCTCCGCGATTCCCCAAGAAATTCACGTTTCTTTCTTTGTTTGTGTTTCTTGCTTCTCTCCTCATTTATCAGTCTTATTTCCTCTCATTTCCCTTTTCTTCCTTCCTATACTACTTTAATTTCTCCCAATTCTGTCGTCTTTTTTTATTCCAACCTTCTTTCCTGCTTCAATTTTCAGCCTTTTTGTCTCCTTTTCTTTGATTCTTCCTTTCCCCACCTTTTAATTCTTTACTCGCAGACTTTATTTTCCGTTCATCGTCACTTCTTTATCCTTTCCCAGAAAATGTGATGCAGTTTTTTTGTTCTTTCATCTGTCAGGAATCTAAATTTGCAAATTTGTTTTACTTTTTCTTTAGACAGATTTAAAAGATAATTGAAAAATGGATTTTTAATTTCTGTTACGCCTTTTTGAGTTCTCTCTCTCTCTCTTTGTCTATCTATCACTGTTTCTTCAAGATATTTTTATGTATACTTTTTTTTTTCTTTGCTGTCAGCTTTCAACAACCTGAACGTCAAAAAATAATAATAAAACTAACAACGTTTTGGACGTAGTCATGAAAGCCGTCGTTTCCTCCTTTCAGCTGCAGATAAATCTGAATCTTTGTGGCTCAGCAGGTGCTTTTTCTTGCTTTCGTAACTCAGCCTTGTGTCTGGATGCTGCAGGTAAATATCGGCTCTAACCTTCAGCATGTATGCAAACAAATTTGTTTCCTCCATCGTCGCTCAAACCCCCTGAAACCGATCCAGAAGTTCACACCCAACTTTCGGAGGTCCCCCCCGTTAACCCTGCAGCTGAACCCTGAAACATCACAGACGGTGATAATGGGATGATCTTTCTTTTGACTCTCTTCATTCAGTCTTGAGCGAATTTCTCTGCTTCAGCTTCATGTTCGTGTTTGATTTTCTTCTGTTTTTTTTTTTTCCAGAAGAACATTTAGTTGGACTGAAGCTTGTTGTTGTTAATTCATCTTCTGTGATGAACGTAGTCTGAAAGTGTGAAGCTCATCAGTTCAGGTGCAGACTGCTCACACACATCGCGGCTGGAAGCGGAATCCTCCAAGGTGTTCACCTCTAACAGTTTTAGGCTAAATGTGGTTTTAGTAGGTGGTGTCAGGTACTCCGACAACCCTGAATAGAAAAGCAAATTTGAGTAAAATATCATCCTGCTCCCAATAAAGTCACGATTTAGTGACGTCAGGTCACATCAACAATTTTCAATTGTTAGTTTTTTTCAAAATTCAAAATTTGGAATAGAAAAAAGTGATTAATTAAAGCAACCTATTGATTAAAAGTAGGTTTTAAATGTATTTTACTGACTTTTAAAATGTATTTATTCTAAATATGTGAAAGATTTTGCCTTTCAGTGTCACATGATGCTGCTGTTCAGTGAACAATCGCAGCTCAGCCAGGCTGAGAGATGAAGAATGAAGGAACCTCAGTCTTAAACGTCTCTACAATCTTAAACATCTGTAAATACTGAAAAACTACAATCTCTCTTAGATTTTTTGGGGAATATACAGACTGGTTTCATGAATTATCAGTTATCGTCTTCACAGCAGCAGATTTTTTTCCCCTCCAACCTTTTCTGGCACTGATAGAATTTTGATTTATTTTTTAAAAAAGAAGCAGGAATCTGAATATTTTTTTTTATCAACTCCACAAAATTCTAAAATACAAAAATTGTTCAATGATTTGTGACACCACGAAGAAAGAAAAGAAAAATAGAAGTGAATGTTTGCATCGTGTAAAATGTTCAAGTTATGTCCTTTTTTAAAATGTCGTAGAACAATGAAGAAATTGCTGTTGGCTGGTTGGTTTCGTATTAAATCTGCTGGTTATTTAAGTGTATTTTTCTTCATTTACTCTTTTTTTCTCTCGTCTATTATGTTTCTTTCCACTTAGATGAAAATGTTAGACATAATATTTATGCTTGAAAACATTAATTAACCTTCAGAAATTAGAATGAAATGATTTTTTTCACTTAGTTTTTCTGAAACATTGGTAGAGTCAATAAAATAAAGCTAGTGGTTTTGGTCTCTACAGTCCAGTTAAGATTCCATACTGGGGTTTTCACTGGAAAATGTAAACCAGCTGAGTCTTTGGTAGAAAAAATGAGTGAATGACTTCATGTGATTGATTATTTGATCTCCGCCATGATGATGCGGAGTAACGCCATATATGAAAATAGCATAAATAAAAAGGTTTGTTTATGTTTATTTGTTAAATCAGATGTGTAAAACTAAGTTGACCCCCCCCCCCCCCTCCTTCATATCTAACAATTATGTTTGTGCAGTAAAATTGCATGCGTCCGGCTTTCATCTCAGAGATTAATAAAAGATTACAAGGGTCATCAAAGGTGAACCAGCTCCTCCCCCGACCCCTCCTGACCCCCCGACCCCCCCATCACCCAAATCTAAGACGAATGATGTCAAATAATTATGCTGCTAAAAGTTTGTTTTCCACCGTAATTTTGGAGATCTTAAAGTTTTCTCTGTGTGGCAGCAAATGATTGGTTGGCTGTTGTGTCAGTCAAGGACACGGACCAATCAGAGTTGATGAATTCTCTTCATTAGATTCTTCATCAGGTTACTGTTTTATTATGAGGTTATTTTAGCTCCAAACATTCCCACTATTTGCAGTCCTGGAGGAAGTCCACGCGCCTCCGAGCAATGAGACTGATCACGGGGTTGGTGATGCAGGAGAGGGGGGGTTGTTGTTTGGTAACTTCTGTAAACTTTTATTATCTGAAATGAAAGCTAGGCAAACGTTTGAAAGCTATAACACGGTAAAAAAAGAGTATAATTTACAGTGAAAAACTTGTTGCCATTTTTTCACTGTAAAATTTACATTGATGGAGAGAATTTCACGGTAGGTCATTTTGACAACCGTAAATTTACACAACTTACTTATTTACAGTATTTTCTTGCAATAATAAAAATTAAAACAGTACAAAAAATATTGTTTTTACAAAAAAGCAGTGAAAACAGCTTATCACGCTATAAATTAGGTGGCAAATTATTATGATATACCATTTTGGTAACTGTAACTTTAGCAGTACATATTTGTTATTTATTCATGGTAGTTTGCTGCAGAAGCAATACTGACGAACTGGCAGCTAGCTGATACCTTTTATTGTAATTTGAAACACTTGCAGCCGCCTCTGCTAGTTTTTCACTGTAAATTTCACTGTCTAGATTTAAATGTGGGAGGGGGACTTCCCTGGTGATGTGTAACAGGTTTGTGGTACATGATGCAACCTTTTCCCTGTAACATTCACAGTGATATGTTTGTTTATGCCTGTTTTCCCTTGTGTTGATGATCTGAAGTTCCTGTAAAGAACATTTTAAAACATCTTCATTAGAGTTGTGGTGACAACAGAAGTTCACATCCTTAAAGTCGCAGTCGCTTGCAAAAGTGTTCACCCCTCACTGACTTTTTGTCCTTCTCTGGTGAGTGCATATAGTTGTTTCTATGAGGCACATCAGCAGAACTCATCCAGCTTGAAGGAGCTGGAGCAGGTTTGGACAAAAACCCCAGTGGACGTGAAAAATCCAGAGAAATACCTGCAGAGATCTGCAGCTGTAACTCCTCAAAACATGACTGTACAAAGTCCTGATGTTGGAGGGATGCAAATACACATTTACTTTGGTTTTTTGCATTTTACTTCACCAACCTGGCCTACTTTATGTTATATGTTTTGTTTTTTTTTTTAAATCACCCAAACCCATTAAAATGACCAATGTAATAAGAAAAATATCAAGGGAGTGAATAGATTTACAAGCTAAGGTTTCTAAAATATGGAAGTGAAGTCATCAGCTACATAAAGTAGAAATAAAGGACAAAGATGCTTATTTTCAACTGTAACATCAAGTTTAGATCAAAATGTTCACAAAAGAAGATCAAATGGGTTTTTTTTATACTGAAGATTTCTCTTTTTAGTGGCTGGGTTTGTCTGCAAATATGGCCAGGCAGGGATTAAAAGGTTAAAGAGCCCCTCTCTGGCCCCTGCTATAACTATTAAAACATCCGTTTTTAGGCTCTTTTTTTCAGAAACCGAGCATCAAAAATGATAAATTCACCAAACATCAGGAGGAAATTTCATCCTCAACTTCCTTCATTGAGCCTCAACGTGGAGGAGGAGGGAGGGGCTGCATGGGTGTTTGCCTTCAACCAACATATAACAGCTGTTCTTCCCCCTCCTCACTCCTCAGACTGAGTCAGAAACACGGCCGGCTGGTTGCTGGTGGAGTTTAGGAGGAGACGTCCCGCTGGTTCAGAGACGAATCTAAACTCGCTTTCAGTGATGATCACGGCCGTTAACGTTTAGCTGCGCTCCTCTTCCTCACCGTGTTATCTGGGTAGAGTGAGAAGGCAAAACTGCTTCACCACCAAGTACAAACAAACAAACAAACAAAGGATCTCCATCATGTTTCTTCTAAACCAGTAATTTAGCTGCAGTTCCTCTCACGGCCACTAGAAGTCTCACATTCTTTAAACTTGAAGATGGATCATTTCCTCCTGCAGGGACAAACTTTCCTGAACACATCGATCCTTTCTGAATTTTTTTTTTTTTTTTTTGGTACAAACTTTATTATAAAATTTGAATCAAAAAGTACAGTAGTTTTACTGACACCCCCAAACGTCTTCATGTTTTGCTCTATTGCTGTTTAGAATAAAGACTGAGAAGTTCAGACTCTCATGGTGAGACCTGGAACTGGAAAAATCTCCAGCTGTTGAACTGTTTTAAATGGAGCATGAAAAAGTAACTTATTCACAGAATGTTTTTTAATGTCTGAAGTGACAACAAGCTCCGGTTACATCTGGAAATGTGATGTTCAGAAAGCTGCTGACATGCAGAAAATGTCTTGTCATGTCCCTCTGCTGCATTCAGGGCCTCAATGTCCCTGTGTGAGTCCCTCTACCTACATCTATCTGTATTAGTCTGTATGATGCTGCATTCAGGGTCCCTTTACCTTGGTGTTCCTCTGTGAGTCTGATGCTGCATTCAGGATCCCTCTATCTCTGCCAACGATACCTCCGTGTGAGTCCCTCTACCTCGGTCTCCCTTAGTAATTCCTTATGATGCTGCATTCAGGGTCCCTCTACTGATGTCCCTCTGAGTAATTCTGTATGATGCTGCATTCAGGGTCCCTCTACTGATGTCCCTCTGAGTGATTCTGTGTGATGCTGCATTCAGGGTCCCTCTACTTATGTCCCTCTGAGTGATTCTGTATGATGCTGCATTCAGGGTCCCTCTACCTCGGTCTCCCATGTTGATTCTGTATGATGATGCATTCAGGGTCCCTCTACCTGCTCTCCTGTTTATATTGTATGATGATGCATTCAGGGTCCCTCTGCCTCAGTCTCCCAGTGTGTTCCTGTGTGATGATACATTCAAGGTTCCACTACGTCTGACCCTGTGAGATTCTGGTGCTGCATTCAGGGTCCCTCTACCTTGCTCTCCCTTGTTGATTCTGTATGATGATGCATTCAGGGTCCCTCTGCCTCAGTCTCCCAGTGTGTTCCTGTGTGATGATACATTCAAGGTTCCACTACGTCTGACCCTGTGAGATTCTGGTGCTGCATTCAGGGTCCCTCTACCTTAGTCTCCCTTATGATGCTGCATTCAGGGTCCCTCTTCTTTTTGCTTTTGTTTGCTTTGCGGTCTCATCAGGTCTCATGCTGTTATTTAGTTTACATAACATCAGAAATAAATGAGCTTCCAGTGCTGCACCTGTATGTTGTTGAATGTTTCCTGAGGTGGAAATTTGCCTTTGAATTGATGTTTCTCAATTTATTTACAGTTAAAAATGGTAGAATCTGTTTTCTATTGGTTTGTGAACATACCATCAGTACAGCTTCCTGCAAAATGCTGACCATATATGCAGCATTTCTTAAAAATAGCAATTAAAAACGTAAAAAAAACCTCAGAAGTATGATGTAAATAATAGAAAAAGGAATTTCTGGTCAGTCTTTATTATTTTGACCCAACCTCAGGACGTCTCCTTTAACACATTAAAGACGCTGAACATTAGTTAATCCTCTCATTGTAAAGTCTGATTTGAATTTAACGGCTATAAATCTTACCCCAGCATCATTTGACTTGTTTCTCGGGCAGACCAGCGTCCTGTTAGATACTTGGATCCACTTTAATCAGCCCACTATAACTACAAAGACAGACTTTCAACAGCAATTTGTTAGTTTCCTAGAGGAAGACTGTGAGTTAAATGAGTACAGCTGTAACGCAAGAAGCAGCCGAACAATGGAGCTGCCGGGGAACCCAATATCTGTCAGGCCGATGCTATCTGCCCCATGTTAAATGGGGTGACCGGCGGTCAGGAGACAAAGGACGCAGGAAAAAAGAACACTGAGGGAGATAAACCTCCCTTTCTTTCTCTTTTTTCTTTCTTTCTTTCTTTCTTTCTTTCTTTCTTTCTTTCTTTCGTTCTTTCTTTCTTTCTTTCTTTCTTTCTTTCTTTCTTTCTTTCTTTCTTTCTCTTTCTTTCTTTCTTTCTTTCTTGCTTTCTTTCTTGCTTGCTTGCTTTCTTTCTTAGTTTGTCCTTGTTTCCTGACTTTTTGTCAACTTTTTCCTCTTATTTTCGTTCCATCTTTTGTTTTCTCATTTTTGTGAGATAATTCTGACCCGACGTCTTCTCTGTTTTCATGATTTACATCTCCCTGCTGGAAATTAAAGGAGGACGTTCACTCAGCTTTTATATTTTTAAAGAATATTAAACAAAATTCAAGTGTGAAACAATATAATTAAATCTAATTGAATTTAATTTAACCGTCTTTATAATTCATTATGATGCTAATTAGGGGAATTGTTTGGAGGGAGGTCTTAAAATAGACGAGAGAAACAAAATCTGAAGAAACTTTGGGTATCTTTTGTAAGCTTTGGGGTGTTTTGTCCAAATTATGACAAAATGGTGCATTAAAATAAAGACTTAGAAAAGTCTATGCAAAATATTTTGTACTTTCCACATATCAAAACAAAGATCCAAACATTTACAAGAAACTGGAGTGAGATTCCAGTTTGATCATCGTTGCAATAACGAAGGTTTCTCTCAGTTTTCTGACATGCGTTGCATCATCTGTCATGCTGCTGATGGAGCTCCACAACACGGTTTTTTCCATCCTTTCAACAGAAAATGTGACAGTTTATTCTGTGAATGGAGGTAAATGTGTGTAGATTATGAGTAAAAATGACAGAATCACTCTAATAGTGGGCTATGTGCTATAGAGCAGTGGTTTTTGAACTGGGGGCGGGGACCCCTATGTGGATAGCAAGATGATTTTAGGGGTCGCCAGATCATTGTGGAATAAAATAGGCCCTACAGTACATTTATCAAAAAAACTTGGATTTGGATTTTTGGTGCTATCAATATTAACAAATTATGAGATTAATCTGTGAAATTAACACATTCATTACTTAATTATTGCATAAATAACTCTTAAATTAGTTTTACTAAAATGTTAAAAATCCAAATTTGGCATTATCTCAGCGAGAGAAGCTGATTTTGGGCATCTTGTGATAGCAGTGAACCGAATCCACCAGAAAACACTGTTCCTCCTTATTTATGCAGTTTCTGATATTTTTCAGGTCTTATACGGAGATTTTTTTATCATTGAGTGTCTGGAAACAAAGTTATCGCAGCTGCTGTTCTAAAAATCTGAATTTGGCCCTATTTTGGTGTGAAAAGCAGAATTTGTATGTTATGTTGTATGTTATTTTGGAGGTCATGGCTCCAAAAAATTGAAAACACTGCTATATGATGTTACTGCACCAACATCACATAAATCTTTGTTAAATTATAAAGAGAAGAACTGTGGTCGTATTGGCCAAATTCACAATAGTAATTCAAATAACAGAAAACTAAAGGAACTAATTGATAAAAATTTACAAAATTATAACTTAGTCAAACAAAATATTGCTTTTGAAACATGGTTGAAAATAATTAAATAAAGAAACTGTCGGAGACACATCAGAGCACTTTCCCCCTGAAGAGTGGAACAAAACACCTGTCAACAGGTGCAGACGTCTTATTAAACATTTCAGAAAGCAACTGATTGCAATGATTAACTCAAAGTGTTGCTTAACAAAATTTTATTGCGGAGCCCCATCACGCTTGTTTATTGTTTTATTTTTTGTGTGTTTCTTTTTAATATTTCTGTAGAACCATAATTCAAAATCTATGTCATGATTTTCATAGAATTTTTTTATTCATTGTTAATTTAATTAATTAATTCAATTTACATAAGTGGAGTGTGTGAATAATTTTGAGGACGACTGTATGTGATTTATCTGATTCAAGCTTAACTAAACAAACAATCCCAACATTTCCTGCAGCCATGTTGATTCCATCATATTGTCTGAAGGCAACATATGAAATTCTCCATCATGGCAACAGTTGGATTTTAACAAATAACTTGTATGAAAAATGAAGGTTAACAGGGTGAAAATGTTTCTCTAGACAGAAAAAAGCTGAAATTATGTTTTTAGATCCATTTTGTGGAGCAAGCATTTCTGTTTTCTTTGAATAAATGTTTTAGTTTGGCTTCCAGGGAGACATGTGACAAATGAGAGCATTTTTATTGGTTCCCTGTGGTCTTTCCATGTTTTTAAAGTATTGCATTATTTAAAGCAATGTATTTGGGAAAATCAGACCAAACACTGGTGTGTTGGAGGCTGTAAATCGGGGCTGCGCGGTGGTGTGGTGGTCTGCAGCATCTCCTCACAGCATGAAGGCTCCTGTCCGGGTCTCAGCTGGTTCTTTGTTCCAGGATCTTCAGCTTTCTCCCACAGTCCACTAACATGATGCGAGGGAAACTGGTTGTTCTGGATTCTCCTCGGTGGGTGAATGGTTTGGAGCCTGGATGGGTGGGGTAGAAATGAAGGGATGAAAGTTTGTTCTGGAAATTTTTTTTAAGTGAAGAAAAACGAGGAATAAAATGATGTTAGGAAGAAAATGGAATAGAGTAAAGGGGGTTGGTTTTGGAATGGAGAAGAAAAGGTGGGATTGTCCTGGGTGTACTTTGATACCAGCTGGAAAAAATATCAGAATTGATACTTTTTTGATTAAAGATACAAGTACAGATGAAAAACATGAAATTTGTTTCCACTTCTGAGAGTTTTAGGCAATGAAATGATGTGAAAGCAGCCAGATTCTACTGTTATTGATGATGATGATGTTTTGGTATCTTTCAGTGCTTTAATGCAGGTTATTGAACATTATGTTTTAGTAATTTTTATAATATCACTGTTATATTTTCTATTTGAACATTTTCCACTGAATATATATAAATAATCGTAGCCTGTACTTAAGTTATTTAATAATTAAATCCAGTTTTTAATCTTAATTTTGTTTAATTTCTTCATCAATATAATTTATTATTGTTTTAAAAACATTTCTTTCCACTACTTCTGTTCTCAAGTTTTACTTATATTTAATATTGCCCTTGCATTCAAGATATTAATGCAAACTGTACAGTTCTGGTTTTCTTTAAAGGACCAAAAATATCAGTATTGATAAAAAAAAGTACCATAGTGGTGTTGTATTAACATGGAATATTTCTGTATCGCACATCCGTGCATGACACGTTCAGGCTCCACTGTGCCAGGTCAGCTCTGCAGGACGGACTCTGCTCACCACTTTTGGTTTGCACCACAGATTTTTCAGTCATGCTGGGATCTGGACTGTTTTCCGGCCGAGTCGTTCTTTGATGGAAAGTTTGAATGTTTTCCTGCTTTTCTGACATGCATCATCACGTGTCCGAACAGTCAGAGTCCACCTGAACATCTGCCCATGGTCCAACCCTGATCGTCATCCATGATGCTGGAAATGTGCTGCTTCTCTTCAGCTCCACTGGAACCTGCTTCTATTCTGGTTTACATTTCATTTTCTTCAGTTTTCTCACAAACATGGACTCCAGTTACAGCTCATTCAATTTTCAGGACATTTCAGCTAGGGATGGGCAATATCCCAAATTTTCCTGTTGATACGATACGAGTAGTTTTCAACATCGATACCAATACTTTTTATCCTTTTGAAGAAAATCATATGATTGCACAGTTTGCATTAATATCTTGAATGAAAGGGAAATATTAAATATAAGTCAAACTTGAGAGAATACTGGAAAGAAAGGCTTTTAAAACAATAATAAATTATATAATGAGTTCATTTAAGAATAAGATTTAAAAAATCTTTAAATTATCAAATATTTTAGCTACAGATTATTATTTAAATTTATTCAATGGTAAATGTTAAATATAAAATGTAATAGTAATATTACAAATTTATCAACACGCAATGTTTAATAACCTGCATTAAACCACTGAAAAGTAACAAAACTCATCATCATTACCAGCAGCATCATCATGACACCTGATTGGCTACCACCATCATGTGACACAGAAGCTTTAATGTGGTCGTCATTGCACATAATTTTATTGCCTAAAACTCTGAGAAATGAAAACAAATAGCATGTTGTGTATCTGTGGTAATCGATATCAAAGTATCGATTCCAGGGTATCGACCATGCCTGCTTTCAGTCACGTTGAGCTTTCCGTCCTGAAACGCTGACGTCTTCGCTTCCCCTGCATGTTTCCCTGTTCCAACCTTCCCGTGCTGTTTATTAGACACAGCTGGCTGGAAACAACCAACATCGTTCTCCACTCTGAGCTGAGTTTCCCTCTTTAAGGAGTTTTAGAAACTTTCCCATTGTTTCCTCTGACAGCTCTGTTGTTGCGGCCAGTCAGCCAGGTGGAACAACTTCTTAAGCTCTGCAAGCTCTCTGACTTCTGCAGGACTTTGTTTCAAAAACCCAAACTAAGATGTTTCCATATCTGTTCTTTCTATTTGTAGAAAAGCAAAAAGAAATATATATAAAGACTTCTAAAGTATGTTTTTAAAAAAGCGTTATCCTATTAAATACAGTTGTTTTGACACATTCCTGTACATTTTAAATATACAAAATTTAAAGGCAGGGGTGTAATCTTTGCATTTTTACTTATTAATGGATTTGTTTATTTATTTTACTTATTAAGCAGCAACTGGATTAAAGAGTATTTGATGTAAAACATGATGGATTTCTTGCTGATGGCTGATTTGAATCCCCAGTCTGCTTAGGATTTAACTTTTTCCCTATAAACAGCTGAGAATTGTGACAGCAGAATGATGGTCTGGTTGCTGCATTGTGCTGAAAAAAAAATATTATTTTTGTAACTGCTGAATTTACCTATTAATGCTGAGAAAAGGAGAAAATGAAGAAAAAAAGAAAAAGAGAACCAAAGACGCAAGAACAGCTAGAACAGTTGTGCTGTCAAAGAGGAAATGACTGACAAGCAGAAGCTACACCTGTAAAGGAAACAGGAAACATCCTACCAGTTTATACCAGGACGGCCAGTTTGCACGTCAGTGTTTCAAATTCATGCCTGCTGTCACAAATCTGCATCAGCACTTGGGCTCTAAAGCTTCCAAACCGTGGCATCTTTCAGAGGGCATAAACTGGTAAGAAATAATGAATTATATATATATATTTATACATATGTATATGTATACACACTAGGGATGCACGATATAATGGCCCCCCTATCGGTATCAGCCAATATCGGCCTTAAAACTGAGTATCGGACATCAGCCATCCCACTGATATTTACCCGATCAGCCCGCTGTTTCTAAAGTCTAAAAAAAAACCCCAAAAAACAAAAACTTCTTCTTCTTCAAAAACTTCTTCTTTAGAGACTTTAAAACTTCTAAAGACTTGGGGTGGGAAAAAATATCAATACACTGCAATACTGCGATATTTCCATATGCTGATATCATATTAACATTTAACAACGCAGTATCGATATGTTACTGACAAAATCTTGCAATATTTTATTGTTTTGTTATGAAATCTTGCAAGAATTCACAAAATATTGTGGAATTTTGTAACAGATCAATACCACATTTTTAAATATCGATTTGATAATGGTATATGAAAATATCATGATATTCCAGTGTATCAATACTTTTCCCACCCCTATTTTTCAAAGTGTCGGAAACGAATAACAGAACTGCTATTTGCAATGAGTGCTTATTTTCTCAGCTTTAATATTGGTATCGATATCGGTTATCGGCCACATGAGTTTTAAAATATCGGCATATTGGATATTGGCCAAAATACCAATATCGTGCATCCTCAAATTTAAACCCTTCAATTAAAGAAAAGGCTAAATTCACAATAGTAATTCAAATAACAAGAAATTAAGAAACTAATATTAGGCTATACCAAAATTCACAAAATTATAATTTTGTGAAATAAAAACTGCTTTTGAATCATGGTTGAAAGTGATCATTTAAAAAAAATCAGATAAACAAAACTGTCCCAGAAACATCAGAACATCTTTTCCATGAACAGTGGACCAACATACCCGTCAACAGGTGCAGACGTCTGATTGGACGTTACAGAAAACACCTGATTGCAGTGATTGTCTGAAATTGTTCCTCAACATTTTAGCTTCAGAGCCCCATCATGCTTGTTTACTTGTTTTGTTTTTTGTGTGTTTGTTTTTAATACCTCTGTTGAAACACAATTTAAAATCAATGTTATGATTTTCATAGAATTATTTATTTCTTATTACTTTTGTCAATTTCAACTTATTCCACTGTCAGATTTTTTTCCCTTCTGTTATTGGAGGGTATAAATAATTTTGGTGTAAACTTTTGAGCACGAGTGTGACTTCTTCTGGCTTCTATTTCTTTATTTGTATTTATTGTATTTGATTTGTTCGTTTGCTTTTATTCTCTCTTATTTATGTATTTATTTCAACATTATCTAATTATAATATTTAGTCATTTTTAAAATTTAGTTTATATCAAATTGCCCTCTATTTTCTTTCAGTCTTTTTTTCAGAATATTTTTCTCTCTATTTATTTTTTTCTTGTCTTTTGTATACTATAATGATCCCAGTTGGGAAGTTTGATCTCTGCATTTTACTGATCTCTGGATTAACCAGTGGCCTGCCATGTCTCAGCACCCGGGGAGCATTTGGTGGGGGTTAACGGCCTTGTTCAAGGGCCCGCACTGTTTTTTATAATTGTAACTAAATTCAGACATTAATATTTGCCAGAGTTTGGTTTTGACTATCTCAATGTTCCTCTGCGTTTCTGCTGTTCTACAGTCATTTCTGTTTTTTCCACAATTAGCAGATTTCTTTCTGGACCAACGCTGTTCACATATTTGGGTTTTAGAAATGAGAAACAGATTATATTCCATGATAATCCCTGTTATAATGAGCTGATGGGTTCAGCTATTTGTTTAGCCTGGTTCCAAACGCTTGTGTGAGCTGTAAGCAGGGAAATATCATTGCATGCATGAACTGTTGTGCGGCTTTGGGGGGCTTTTGTCTAATCAGGTGAAATCACTATAAACTGTTTTACACAAGTGGAGAATTTAAAATAACATCTAAAAAAGTTAAACCTATCTAAGGGATCTATCTCTGTCTCATTCCTTTTTATTCAAGAGATTTCATCTTCTTTAAATTGACAACTTTGACACCTTTTCTTCAAAATGAAATTGTTTATTTAAAGCTGCCGTGACAAACCAAAACCAAACACTTCACTCATGAACCTCAAAGTTTTTCTGTGAGAAATGTGACGTTTGTTTCTTTCTCTTCTTCTTCAACAAGAAAGTTACACGCCACAAATGAAAAATAGTGCAAATAAACAGCAGGACTCGGCCGTGAAAACACAACTGAAGCTCAGCAGTTTTTCAGGTTCTGGGTCGTCTCAGGTTTTCTAAATCATGTCAATACACGAAGTGGCTCATCACATTTCTTAAACACATCATGATTTCTATTACAGGTATTTTCTGAAGATCATTTTAAATCAGGGTTCAGCATGTGTCGTAAATCACTGTTTATTTGCTTTACGGGCTGACACCGCTCTCAATTCCTCTTGTACAGACTTTTTCAGAACATAGGATTGGCCTTTCAGAGGTTGTGGAGGCTTTAATCCTCTGGGTTAAAAAGGTCAGCTGACTGAAGCCTTTCACGTCCTCATCCTGAACAGCCAGACTGTTGGATTTTACGCCTTAAGCAAATGTTTGCAGTTATTATTCATTTTACAGCAGGATTAATGACCAACAATCCTGACAGTTTAACATAAAAAGAGCTATTTTGATTAACTTTTGTCTTGTTTTTTACACCCATCATGCACTTAACCTAAGATCCAGGATGCATGTTTTATTTTAAGTTAATTAACTAACTAACTAAACATATAAATAAATGAGCAATAAATACACAATCAAATAAAGAAATAAATGAAAATCTTAGTTTTTTATCCATTATTCACAGAAAACTTTTGAAATAAGAAATGATTTTACCTTTAAACTAGATCAAATCTCTAATGCACAAATAACGCTAATGTTGACTGGTGGCATGATCTTTTTTTTTTTTTTTTTTTTAAGTAATTAACCACACGCAAAGTGTAGGGAGGCAGAACAGCTGTGAAGAGAAACGTGGAGGTGGAAATGTATTTGTGGAAATAAAAAGAGGAAAATCGGTGCAGAGAGAGGTCTTATTTCAAAAATAGATTTTAAAAAAGTCCCTTTTTTTGACGGCGACACAAAATATCGTCCAAAAGAGTCAAAGTAATACAGAAATTTTACCAGTGAGTAAATGCAGGTTGAAAAGAAAGAAATTTATCCTTTAAAGTTGGACAGTCTCGTTTGTTTGAAGACTTTTTAATTTTCTAATGTTCCATAAATCACATTCGGTCAAGTTGCTGTTGATCACTTCTTGTTTTTACTTTTGTAGTGAATATTGGCGATGGCGTATTGTACGATGGTAAACTGGCATCTAAATGATAAAATAATACAATCATGTCAACTGTGGGTTCACAGGGGTGCTCAAAGTTGGTCCTCTAGGTCCTCTAGCCAGGTTTTCTATGCCTCCCTGCTCCAACACACCTGACTCAAATTAAAAGACTCCAACAGCCTGTGAAATTCTGCACAATGACTCATTAATTTGAGTCAGGTGTGTTGGAGCAGGGGGGCATAGAAAACCTGCAAGACTGTGACCTTCAAGGACCAGAGCTGGACACCAATGGCTTAAAATAATGAGCTTTGTTGATTCAATAGCCCATATCCATGAGGTACACGAGTTAGTGTAGCCTGAGTGAGTGCATGACTCCTGGGCTGTTTTGTCCCAGTCCGGCTGTGAGGGTGGGGTTATATGGTCAGAGCAGGGACTCATTTTAATTTATGGTGTTGTGCATCACAGGAGAAAGATTTTCATAGGCTGTGAAATTTGTGATACTGGAGCAATTCAAGAGTTTGTTTCCAGAGCGCGCTGCCATGTAAATGAATGGGAAATGACGATAGTGTCAGAACGAGCTGGCCAACAGTATGCCATTCTTGGGACGTCCAGCCGGGTTGTTTTCAGAGCGTAGCAGTGCTCGGGTTCAGATGGAAATTGCTATTTATGTCATAAAAAGGATCATTGGAAGAGGGACTGCATGGTAACGAAGTCTGGGCAAAAGCAAAGTGAATCACAGGTTATGTCCGTGGCACTTGCTGCCCCTGTTGCTCCTTCTCAGTCCAGCTTATTTTGGATTCAGCCGTGGACAAGCCTGATTTTCAGTCTTGCGCCCAGTTCCTTCTCAAGGGGACAGGTGTCCTTAACGGGCAGCAATGTTAAGGTGCAGTCACTCAGGACCCTGTGTTTGATTCGTTCAGTCTATGTTTAGTTCTGCTACTCTCTGCAGAGTCTGATACTGGGTTATCTCTACCTGTGCTAGCATGTCTGTGTTCCACCCTGGTGCAACATTGTGCTGCGTTCTAAGTGATTTGATGGAGAGGTGGAGATGGGGGTGTGTCCTGCTCTTCCCGCGATGCCCTTATTGTGAATTTGGGAATGGTGTAGCGGGAAGCTGAATTTGGCTTGAGCAGCCAGGGTGTCCCATACTGGATCTGTATTGATGGTGAGCAATGGCCCTACCCATACAGAAAAACCACATGAATTTCACATCTGAAAACATGTTGATTACAGAATGATGTTACAAAACCACATTTGTACATGTAAACCACATGTGGTTAACAGTCAGTACCCAGAACCTTTAATCCCAGTCGGTATCCAGAACCTTTAATCCCAGTCAGAATCCAGAAGCATTAATCTCAGTCAACCTCCAGATTTTATGTTCCAGGACACCCTCAGTTGTCAGATTATGGGGCCAAAATGATGTACAATGGTGGCCCGGTCCTCCTGGGCACTCTGTCTGGGTTGGAGGGCCCCTCCCGGGCTTGCGGGGCCCTACACTTTGCCTGTCCTGGGTGGTCAGCTAGGGATGTAACGATAACCGGTATAATGGTTAACTGTGATAAAATTCCCAGCGATTAGTGATACCGTTTCAAATTTTAATTATCGTTAAAACCGTGACTGATTATAGCACTTTGAAAAACTCCTAATGATGATGTTCATTGGCTGAAAGAGCAGTAGTAGTTACAGTTTGCAATGTTTAATTTATGAAAACATGGCGAAAGGCAACGAAGGCACCCACATGGACAGTTCTCTTCAGATTTTTTCACCTTTAAAAAGGACAAAGTAGACATTTAGACCCATTTTGGATATTTTTAAAGATGCTGGTGGGTATTTCTATAATACTGTGATAAAAATGATAACCGTGATCATTTTGGTCACAATAACCGTGATATGAAATTTCCTTTTTTTTTTCTTTTGTTTTTTTTTTTTTTTTTTTCCTAGAACAAAAAAAAAAAAAAGAAAAAAAAATTAATTTTTTTTTTTTTTATTTTTTTTTTATCCAAAAAGAGGAATATAAGAATAAGGCGCTTTAGATTATTTTTTTATTTTTTTTTTTTTTTTTTTAAAAATTTTTTATTTTTTTTTTTCATATCGTTACATCTCTATGGTCAGCGCTTGGTGGGGTCGACAGCCATCGGTCTCTGCCCGCGTTGGCTTGTGCCCTATGGCCATAGGGGCTTTTGCTGAAGCTTTCGCCTGCTGACTTCTGGGTGGATGCCTGCCCGTCTCTGTGAGGCCGGGACCCAGGTCCAAGCCCTGGGCTTGCTGCTGTTGGCCTGAGTCTCGGGGCCCCGTGCTCTTCTTCTGGTTTGTGGAGGGAGGCAGTTGCACTTGCATCATCACACTCACCTTAGAGAACCCTTTTTTCATTATCAGGCTTTGCATGTGGACAAGGTAAGTGCGTTTCCATTGGGTATGTACAGTTTACTGTCCAGTACTTTTCTTCTTCTTTTTTTTTTTTTTTCACTTCTTGTTTTTTTGAGTACGTAGGTCTGTTTGTGCAGTCCTATTACACTGCTATAACTTAGACTGTTCTCAGCTTGTTTAATCCCTGTAGGTGTTCCTCTAGGTCATTGTCAGCTTTGTTTTCTAGCAGTGACCATGGGATGTTCTCTGTTGTGTTTCTGTGCAGTTGAAGCTGTCGGCTGTTTCGGTGCATCTTTGTCTTTTCTTCTTTTCACTATATCTGTAAATTTTGTTTAATCTTTGTCCTTCCTCTTCTTAATCTTATCTCTTCTTGTCAGGTCTAGCACTATTATGTAAAACACAGTTGGAAAAGATTGAAAGGTGATAGCTACAACCTTTTATCAAAAAATTTGAAAAAACGCACCCACAGAACATCTAGAAAATGCAGGTCAACACTGACCAAGCCTTTTCTCATCTGCATATCATTCTCTCAAGTCTTGGCTTCAGGAGAAAGAATATTGACATTGAATCAAACCACAACAGAAACTATTTACATATTTACACTTTCACCTTCCTTCTGTTGTTTTCTTTCCTTTTTTTTCTATTTGCAGTTATTAATGCTACTGTTAATAACTGACCTGCAGAGATTTGTGGGTGGAGGTAAATTAGCTGCACACTTACAACACCCACACATCTGGTTCGCAATGACTGTTGTGCTTCTTTATTGACGGTGCAGTCCAAAGCCTCCTGCTGCACCCAAAACCATCACGAACGACTGCCTGACCTACAGCGTTACCTTAAACCCAACCATGACCCAAATCTAACCCTGATCCTAAACCAAATCTTTATCCTCAGAAATCGCTTTGTCTGGTGGGGACAAAATGACTTCCCCATGTCCACAGAGACTCCCCATACTCTGGGATGAAGCCAGATTTTTGTCCCTATCATACAAGAACAGGAAATACACACAGACATAGTTACATCAGCAGGAACCCAACCTCAATGTGGTTGGTTAACATTCTTGGTATTTCAGGTTTAATGAGCCACACATTTGTTTACACTAACTTTGCTCTTTTTTTAATCGAGTCACAATGTCTTTGAGCACTGAACTGCTGATTTGTACTCAGTCAGCAAAACCAGGAAAAAAATGGACTTTATTTCCACACATTTGTTCTTCTTCACAGGGAAAGCTGAATTAGAAATATGTTAATTGCGATATTACAAGCTTTGACAGCCAGTAAGAGTGTTTATTATATTTATTTTACTTGGAAGTCTTTCAATAGAGGTGCTCTGTATTCACCTAAGAAATAAGAATGATCTGTGTAGTTATGGTGTACATGTCTCAAGTCAGAGGCATGAGATCTGAATGCTATAATTATGAGAAAAGGCTAAAAGCCATTTTGAATGGTTTCCATGTATGCAGACAGCTGAGGATTAAAATGAAAACTCCTCTCTGCTCACTACAGCCAAGGCATGCTGTCATGTAAACATGGACATGTTTCACCAACATAGTCTCACAGACGTTTGCAAAACTGTCAGAAACCTTAATCCACTCAAGTCTTGAACACGGTAGGAATGTCACATTTAACAATTGGGGTCTTCGTGTGGAGATCAGAGGGGTTTGGTGGTGGAGCGACACACATGACCTTTAAGCCGGAGAACCAAGCTCCTTTTTCACCTGACTCAGTGCTCTCTGAACTTGGTTTGCCAAATTGGTTTTTGTAAAGTTGAGCTTTCTAGTGTGTGGGTTCAGCAAGATTTTTGTTACATGTGCTTAAAAATATATAACAACAAGTTGGTTTATTCTGATAAACAAAACTCGCAAGAAAAATTGGAGATTCTCAAAAAAAAATTTTGTACATAAAAAAAAAATCTCAAAATAAAATAACCAAAGCCTTTATATTATATCCACTAAGCAGATCTGGGATTGATGCTGACAGGTTTACATCAGTAACTAAAGCATCCATCTCAATGTTCTCTGCACTGGTGAAACTGGTTATGGGGATATTCCCCCCAGTCACACTCCTTCAGGTCTCAGTCTTTGCCCACATAAGCACTGAAGTCCCCCAGGACAACAACAGAGTCCCCAGCAGTGCCCTCTAGTGCCCCTCCATGGACCTCTTAGCTGAGGGGCAATAAGTATGCCCACACCAGCTCCAAGGTGGAAGAGAGTCCCTTGAAAGAAAATCACGATTGTTTGCATTAATATCTTGAATGTAAGGGCAAAATTAGATATAAGTAAAACTTGAGAACAGAGGTACTTGAAAAAATACTTTTAAAACAGTAATAAATTATATTGATAAGTAAATTAAACAAATATAAGATAGATATCTATCTATCTATTAAAAACTTTCAGTTATCAAATAACTTAAGTACAGGTTAAGATTATTTCATATCATTCAGTGGAAAATGTTTAAATATAAAATGTTATAGTAATATTATAAATTTACCAAAACATAATTTACAGTAACCTGCATTAAAGCACTGACATCAACATCGTCATCATCATCACTGACAGCAGCAGCATCATCATGACATTTGATATGCTACCACCATCATGTGACACAGAAGCCAGAATCTGGCTGTTTTCACATCATTTCTTTGCCTAAAACTCTCAGAAGTGAAAACAAATAGCATGTTTTGTATCTGTGGTATCACGATACTCAAAAAGTATTCATTCCGATATTTTATCTGGCTGGTATCAAAGTATCGACTCTGGGGTATCGATATACCCATCCCTAGCTCCTGCTTTGGTCATACTACTCCTTACCTCCCTTGGCCCTCCTAGGAGTGGTCCGTCCACAGGACCCTTCCCTGCACCTGCGGGGCCTGGCCAAAGATAACACTATTAAACACAAAATGCAGTTTTTAAATGAAAGTTTTTATTCATAAGGGGGGAAAAATCCAAACCTCCATGGCCCTGTGTGAACCCCCCCCCCCTGTTAAAACATAAGTTAACTGAGGTTTATCACATCTTTGGAAGGCCGGATTACTGCCACACCTGTTCTTAATCAAGAAATCACCTAAATAGAACCTGCCTGACGAAGTTAAGTAGACCAAAAGATCCTCAAAAGCTAGACATCATGCTCCGATCCAAAGAAATTCGGGAACAAATGAGAAACAAAGTAATGGGCTAAATGCACGACTCCACTACTTCTTCAACTTAGTAGCACTCCTCTGTTTCCTGTCTTTCATTATTGGGCAAACTGATTAATCCAGGTGTGTCTGGCCAGTTCCTAGTCAGACACACCTAGATTAATCAGTTTGCCCAGTCATGAAAGACAGGAAACAGAGAAGTGCTTCTAAGTTCAGGAAGTAGTGGAGTCATGCACATAGCCCATTGAGATCTATCAGTCTGGAAAAGATTCCAAAGCCATTTCTAAAGCTTTGGGACTCCAGAGAACCACAGTGAGAACCATTATCCACAAATGGTGAAAACATGGAACAGTGGTGAACCTTCCCAGGAGTGTCCAGCTGACCAAAATTACCACAAGAGCACAGCGACGATTCATCCAAGAGGTCATAAAAGACCCCAGAACAACATCCAAGAACTGCAGGCCTCACTTGCCTCAATTAAGGTCAGTGTTCATGACTCCACCATCAGAAAGAGACTGGGGGGCAAAAATGGCCTGCATGGCAGAGTTCCAAGACCAAAACCACTGCTGAGCAAAAACAACATAAAGGCTCGTCTCAGTTTAGCCAGAAAGCATCTTGATGATCCCCAAGACTTTTGGGAAAATACTCTGTGGACTGACAAGACAAAAGTTGAACTTTTTGGAAGGTGTATGTCCCATTACATCTGGCATAAAAGTAACATGGCATTTCAGAAAAGGAACATCATGCAAACAGTAAAATATGGTTACCACTTGCTGTGGTAAATGGAACCATGAATTCTGCTGTCTACCAAAAAATCCTGAAGGAGAATGTCCGGCCATCTGTTGGTGACCTCAAGCTGAAGCGCACTTGGGTTCTGCAGCAGAACAATGATCCAGAACACACCAGCAAGTCCACCTCTGAATGGCTTAAGAACAACAACATGAAGACTTTGGAGTGGCTTAGTCAAAGTCCCCACCTTAATCCCATTGAGATGCTGTGGCATGACCTCAAAAAGGCGGTTCATGCTGGAAAACCCTCCAATGTGGCTGAATTACAATTCTGCAAAGATGAGTGGAACGAAATTCATCCAAAGCGCTGTAGAAGACTCATTGCCAGTTATCACAAACGCTTGATTACAGTTGTTGCTGCTAAGGGTGGAACAACCAGTTATTAGGTTTATGGGGCAATCACTTTTTCACACAGGGCCATGAAAGTTTGTAATTTTTTTCCCTTACTAATAAAAATCTGCATTTAAAAACTGCATTTTGCGTTTACTTCTGTAACCTTTGTCTCATATTTAAATTTTTTGATGATCTGAAACATTTAAGTGTGACTAACATGCAAAAAAATAAGAAATCAGGAAGGGGGCAAACACTTTTTCACACAATTTTAAGTTATGTGAAGTATTTGCCTTTCACAAAATATCACGCAATTTTCGTAGTGAACATTTGTTTGCTTCTCTCTGTTTGAGGCAACTGAATCCTAAATAAAGCTATTCTTATTTAAACGAGTCAATGGACACGGTTATGACCATGCCTCAAACAAAAACAAACTTTTAAAATGCCTGTGATTTAAATATATTTGTCCAGCTAAAAACAAATTAAAATCAAAGCTTTCAAAATTAGATGAGCTCACCCAGATAACGTTCATGAACATCTGTTAACTCATGCATTAAAATGCTAAACTAGATTTATATCATCATAGATGCACTTTACAACGGTATGTATGCAAACACAGTAAATGTTTCTGCTGATACAGTTGAGTCACCACTATTCAAACTGAGAGCCCCTCCCCTCGGGCTAATGGTCACATCGCTTTTCAGCCCCAAGCATCTCCTCCAAAGCTACAGTAGGAAGTGGGTGAAAGCCAAACCAATATGGTTTTTGAGTGTGCACTATCTAAAGCTCTTGTCGCCGCAAAATACTTCCTTTTCTTTGGTGCATCCACCATTTTTATTCAGAATTTGAGTGAATCTGGTGTCAGCTCCAGTGGACGTTAAAAAAAAATGAAAAAAAAAGTTTACTCCAATCGACAAGTTTATCAACAGAACTCTACGCCATTAGCTCATTGGCTGGAGACAACACAAAAATCTCCTCCCAGAAATCTCCCTAACACATCAAAACAAAGGAAAAAGGCGAAGTACAGTCAGGGGAGGGGAGTTGCAAACAAAACTCACCGCCACATGAAAGCAGAGGCCCAAAGGTGCGGATTAAGCCAGATTTCACTCACATAAGCCTAGAGTTTACTTTCAGGGGGAAAACTCCGGATTCTACCTTTAAATTTGTCCTCAGTGTGGAGGACATTTGCAAACCTATTATATATCTCCCACCTGCTGCATATAACAGAACTATATCCTTATTCTGCCTATGTAAAGAGGGCATTTAGGACATTAAAGTGATACCACATTTTAGGAATTTCTGCTTTTTCTTGAAGGAAAATGGCATCCATCACCATTTCCTCACAGGACACGAAAAAGTAAGAGTGAAATAAATTTCACTGAGCAAATTTTGTCTTTATATTTTATCTGAATTTTTTAAAGATTCAGATTCTGTAGTGCACCCAGAGAATGATGTAACTTTATTTTCCACTTACCCTCATGGTGAGCAAGACTCTGGAGCACTTTTTTAATATATCAAATGCAGCCAGAGATCATGATGACTTCTTGTTTTCCCCCAACTTTCATATAATGGAGTTAGATTGTGCCCGAGCCAAAAAGGTCCATAAAAATTCACAAAAACTTGTATATATTCCTCCATACTGCTCATCCAATGTAATCCAAGTGTCCTGAGTGGGTAGCGTCCAGAATTTACTCGAAACTACGTCATTTAGTATATTTTTAGAGGCGAAACAGTTCTACATCGCATCTCCTGGGAGCATGCCGACGCACTTTCATGAAACTACGGAAGGCGCAGCAGACAATATCGCACATTCTTTTTTTCTTTCTTTCTTTGTTTTAAATCAATATCCAACCCCTCTTGTGTTTGTCCCGGTTTGTCTGCAGCTCTGTCGCTCCTAGTACAATGTAAACAGTGAATTTTTTCTTCTACGCTTGTATTATCGGCAGAGTAGGCTCTGAACGCCGAGGCTTCCGTAGTTTTGTGAACACGCAAATGCGCGCTTCGTGGAAGTAAGATGTACTACTGTTTAGGCTCTAAAAATATACTAAATGATGTTGTTTCGAGTTCATTCTGGATGCTACGCACTCAGGACACAATCGCATATTAACTTTGAAACTGATGCATACATGCTAACAAGTATGTGAAAGTGTGGGGTCCTGTCACTATGCCTCTGATTGATCATGCACCCTGGCTACTTGGCAACAGGGATATTCCCTTGGCTGATTCTTAAGTGTGCATGACTCTCATGCAGGAGTTTTTGGGATCGAATCCCACCCGGGACCTCCATTGCATACCTTGCTGCATTCAGCATCCATATTAACCTGTCTAAACCCATTTACCCACATAATAGTAACAGTCCACCTGGTCCTTTTTCTCTTTATTTATCTATAAATCTCTCAAAAATTGCCTCAAGTGTGAAATCTTGTGCTCCTTTTTTCAGGATAAGTATACCTTTCAACATTTCTTGTGGAATAGTCATTTTTATATATATATAAAATGACTTATAGACTTATTAATGACTTATATAGATTTATAAATTGTTTGAATTAACAAAAAAAGTTTGAAAAACGGATTTGTATTTTCAGCAAGTTTTCCTCTAAAAACATTGGAGATGGACAAGTCCAAAGGTTTTGAGATGACAAAAAATTTATTTTGACTATAATACATCACACAAGCAGTTTTGTTTGCCTGGATAATTCTAATTAATTACTACTGCTTTTAAAAATCCAGTTATAACCAGGCATTTTTATAAAGCTTGGTATTCTGTGAAGCTGTGAAGTCTAACTCCTCACACACTGCTTCCTTGTTTGATGGCTCCTCATCAGAAGATTCTCTAAAATTGTAGACAAGAAATAATAAAAAAAAAAAATGGTCAATAAATAGTAAATGTGCATATCGGTAACAGAAGAAATGTAAATATTAATATTTAGTGTGTTTGACAAGTTTTACCCAAAAGAAACCCATTTATTTCTAGTTATAAATGCACAATACAAGAAAAATGAGTGACAGAAAAGACAGTAAAGCTTTGTATTTCCATTATCACTGCTTATTAGCAATAATACAGCTATTTGAAGAGAAGCTGATGATAAAGATTCTGCTTGGTATTGAAAATGATTGGTGTACAAATCTGGGAACAAGCAACTGGTGTGTAGAAGTGTTACTGTGTTTGGCATGACGACACACCCCCTGTCTCCGCCTGTATCTACATTAGCTTTTCCTTCACAAATCTAGCAGGAGCTCTGCTCTTCCTTGTAGATTGCTGTGACATTTTTTTTTTTTTACCTCAAAACACCACTCTCAAAACGTTGTACAAAAACCTGACACTTGCCACTCAACTTCCAAGAGAAACAACTGAAAAAAAGAAAAAGTACTTCCTTCCATAAAAATACTCTCAAAAATATTCCGAAATACTACCCAAACACTGCCAAAACACTTTTAAAACACTCAAAATCTGCACTCTCAATCATTTTCCATCTCTCCCCTGCTCCATTTTCTGTCCCCGCTATATAACTCAACACAGCGCGGGAACCGTTGCGACTACCGTAAAGTGCTGCATATCAGCGCAAACGGTCAAAGAGTTACGGTAATTCAAAGAAAGTGTGTCATTTTCTGTCGTCGGTGACAGGTCCGTCGTAAAGACGTGCAGTGTTAATGTGGTCATTGGAGGACGGGCACTGAATATGTCTTTCATTTGGCACCCACCTGTTCCTTGACAGGTTTGTTACAACCATCAACCACTTGGACACCCTAATTGCAAAAGGGCTGACAGGTAAAGGAACCCCCATGAAGAACAGCAGGCCTCATTCACCAATATTTTCTTACGAATCGTCTTAAATTTGTTCTCCAGTGGTAGGTTTTTAACGAAAACCCTCGATCAGAGTCATGTGAGGAAAAATAAATATAATGAAAAGGTGGAATGAAAACAAAAAAAGATAATAGTAAAGATGTGCAAAGAAGCCTGATTTTCCTGATTTTTAAAGGGATGACTTGGTTATAAGTAGTCACACGATGAGCTTCCTAGAAATGTCTTTTTGTGTCTGGTTCCATTAACATATCAGGACGAGCATCCGTGTGGCATCGTGGCTAAAGGAGGAAAGTGGTACAATATAGAATAAATTGCATATAGCTGACTGTACCTTCTGCAGCTGGTAAAGAAAACTTCCGCCTTTGAATGTGTTTCACCTACAGACCAAATGCTGCATCTGATAAATCCTCCAGGTGAGTCTGAGGGAAGCTAAAGGAGCAAAACTTTCACCAAGACCCTTGAGGTAAAAAATCATAAATCCGTTGACGAAGTTTGATAGTTGAACAACAGGAATGAGAAGAAAACAGGTAGGAAAAGAACGAGAAGAGGATTCAAGTTGGCATGTTCCAGATAAAACCTGTCTTTGATCCTGTAGGTCTACCTTTGTGGCAGCGATGATGATGACTCAGTGATGACTTGGTGGAGCCATCTGTGAAAGAGGAGGCAACTTATAGGACCAGCAAACCCTGAAAACCAGATGCTGGAGATTTCACAAACAGTCTCACAGCAAAGGTTTCTGCCCCTGATGCTACTGTATCATCTCTGCAATGCAGGGAGATGAGAGATGAAATAATCCTCTGTTGTTCATGTTCAGTTTGTGTTCACATAGTGGCATGTGTTGCAAATAAAGGATCAATCATCCTTCTAAGAAAAAAAGCATATTATAGTTAATATATGGACAAAATTTGAGCTCATCTCTTGCTGATATTGTGCAATAAACTTTTTCGTTGCAGTTAATTTCCATTTGGTTTCATCCATTAGAACACACTTAACCTCAGAATTTGAGGAAGATGTAAACTTTACTTTACATAAACTAAGTCCAGGGTGCAGTTACTATGGCCTTCTAGAAGGATTTATAGTTTGTATATGATAAATTAAGTTTCACCAAACACGTTCACTCAAAATCTAATCTTACCCTATTAACTCTTAATTAAAAAAATAGCCTCTACATTTTACCATCTCTAGATTCAACAGATGCTTATGTTGCTCCCTCTACATGGAGCAGTTTGCAAAAAAACCTGGAAATGATCTGAACTTATTTCTTTGTACATTTTTAAGTCTAAATTGAGAGGACTTGAAATTGCCTCTCAAATTTGAACTGTTTTTAATTATTTTTATTGTATAACTTGTATAATTGTCTTGTAACTTCTGCTGCCTCTTGGCTAGGACTCCCTTTTGAAAGTGGAAAGTTAATCTGAGTGGGATTTTTCTGGTTAAATAAAGGTTAAATAATAATAGCAGTGGATCCAGGGACCTGGATCCTGGCTCAGGGGCCCACAGTGGTTTACTTCAGCTGGCAGATCAGGAACTTGAATTTGGGTCCTCCAGACTCAAGTCAGCTTCTCTAACTAAACTATAACTCCCCCAAAACAATGAAGTTAATGATGTTGATCACCTACGTTCACTGAGACACCAAACAGACCACCAACGCCAAAGCCAGATGTGATTATCTCAGTAACAGCTAAATACTCTCTTAGATAACGTTACAGTATGATACAACATGTTTAAAGATGTATTCCGGATTAAAATACTCAGAAGCTGGAACAATAGAGATTTTATCTTCTGTAAAATTGAAACATTAAAGCAGGGATTACCAACTCCAGACCTCTTAGGCCACTGTGCAGGTTTTCCTGCTGCACCTGACTCAAATCAATAGGTTTTAAGTTTGCATCAAGCTGAAAACCATTTCATTTGAATTAGGTGTTGCAGCAGGATGACATCTAAAACATGCAGGACACTGGCCCAAGGCTATCCAAAGGTGGTCATCCCTGGATTACAGTCACACAACAGCAAGTACCTCGCAAAGTGAAACTAAATGTCAACTTGTTTAAATCCTCTGTGGCAGCTCATGAAGAAATGTCTTCTTCTCTGCCTTGAACACCTCACAAAAAAAGAAGCTAATTTTGGTGTAAAGTTCTGTATTTTATGTCATTTTTCAAATGATAGCTTCAAATGATAGTCATACACAAGCGATATAACTGTGTTTCTCTAACACATTCACATCCACTGCTGTGATAACAATGGTCACATTTAAGAGATGTAAGAATTAAAACATCTTTATAATTATATTCTGGATGACCAACTGCAAGTATCTGCAACGACATCAACAAAGGTCTACAGACAGGTAAGCTGGTTGTTTGCTTTTAAATCTCATTCTCTCTGTCACTAAGCACCCTCTGGCATGAACAATCACAGAAGCTCCATTACCACCAAGCCTGTTGAAGACAACCAATCACAAGCCTGACATGGGAGTGCACACCCAAGTTCCAAGTTAAACCAACTTCAATTTTTCAGTTTCCTTCATTCTATGCCAAATAAAAAGCCAAATAAAGGTTCTGAAATTCTCATTTCTGGATGGCATCATTGGAAGACTTGGGCATGAATATTTACAGTAATTCTATCAGCAGGTGCACACCCCCCTTAGTGAGGTTTATTCTCCACGCAGAATTAAATTTAAAAGTTGCTCACTGCGAAAACCTCAAGGAGCAGAATGGAGTGGGGGTGCCACAGAACATGATGGGAAACCTTCAAACGAATCCATAAGAGAACAAATCAACACCTGCAACATTTAAAAAAAACAAAACAACGCTGAAAATCATTATGAACTATTATAGGCAGACCGTCTAAGGGAGAGAAAATGTGTGTATATCATCAACTGCAAAAACAGTAGCATAAAGAAGCATTGACAACATGAAGGAAGTAAAAAGGAAAAAATCAAACATCACTGCAGGTATTAGTGAAGAGTACCACAGAACATCACAGTGACTTAAAGTGATACAACACTCACAGAATGATGGTCCTTCATTTTCTACTCACCCTCACGCTAAGCAAGACTCTGGAGCACTTTTTTTAATATCTCAAATGCAGCTGGAGATGCAGGGGTTTTTCGTTATCCGACAACTTTCAAATAATGGAGGTGACAGGTGCTCAAAACAAAAAGGTCCATAAATGTCCACAAAAACTTGTCAATATTCCTCCATACTGCTCGTCCAATGTAATCCAAGTGTCCTGAGTGGGCGGCACCCATAATTTACTCGAAACAACATCATTTAGTATATTTTATGGCCTAAACAGTAGAACATCGTACTTCCACGATGCACGTCCATGTGAGTTCAGGACACTATGGAAGCCGCAGCGTTCAGCTTCTACTCTGCCAATAATGCAAGTGTAGAAGAAGAAATTAGCTTTTTACATTGTGCTATGAGCAACCGAGCTGCGGACAAACGCATGAGGGGTTGGCTACTGTTTAGAAAGAAAGAAAGAAAAAAAGAAAGAAAGACAGACAGACAGACAGAAATAAAGAAAGTGATCTCGTCTGCACGATCTGCTGCAGCTTCCGTGGTGTTTAGGCTGTTTAGGCTATAAAAAATATACTGAGTAAATTATGGGCGCTACCCACTCAGGACACTTGGATAACTTTGGATGAGCAGAAGGAAGGAATATTGACAAGTTTTTGTGGACCTTTTTGTTTCTAGCACCGGTGACCCCCATGATCTGAAGGTTGGTGAATAATGAACCCCCCCCCCCAGATATCCAGCTGCATTCGAGATATTAAAAAGGTGCTCCAGAGTTTTGCTCAGCATGAGTGTGAGTAGAAAATGAAGGACCATCATTCTGTGGGTGTTGTATTCCTTAAACCAGCATGCAAGATAGTAAGTTTGGGGACAAACTTTCAGAAATGAAGAATGATTGGTGTTGAGTGTGCAAAATGAGACTAGACCCCGGAGACACCAGAGACAGACCAGGGGGACCCCAGGACCCAGGAGACCAGCAGCCACCTCAGAGCACAGACCCCAACCAGCCCACTGCAAAGAGAACCACGCATCCACCCAGACAGCAGCAAAGGAAGGCCTCAGCCACAGAGCTGTAGGTCTTGAGGTACAGGCCCACGGGGACAAGGGACAGCCGCTGTCGGTCCCGCCAGGTGCCGGCCTCCCAGAAACAAACAGCACCCACAGGCCAGGGCCCCAGGAAACCGAGGACCACCACGCCCCCAGGCAGTAGCCAAAGACAACGCCCTGGAGGACACACAGGCAGCAGCCCAATGCCTAAACCAGGCACCCAGGGACCAGGGCCCCAGCTGGGGAAAGTTCCAGATATTCCATATAAAAAATATATATGGAATATCTTTTTAATAAAAGAACTACGTATAATTTTTGCACAGACACAAACTTGTTTTATTTTCAAAATAGTAGGTTTAATTTGCATCTTGCTACATCTTGCCAGACTTTTTTTTCAGTGTAGTGTGGATCCAAAAACTCCTGAAAGTCAGTCATTAACACTGAAAAAAATGATACTTTGGATCAACTTAAAAAGATTGCTGTAATCTGTTACAACTAATTTGATTAGTTTTTCTCAAACTAAATTTATGATTTAGTTGAAACCATAAATTTCTATTTGCTGGAAATATATCTTTTACCTTAAAACAGAGAAATTGCTTTGTCAGTAAAAAAAAAAAAAAAAAAAAAAAAAAATCATGACAAAGAAATGTTTTTTCCACTTTGTTACAACTTAATTTTTCATCTTGGAATAAACTAAACAAATTGTATAATTCTGTAACATGCTTTTTTTTAACCTATTTTTTCTCAAGTTAAATTTCTGATCAGGACAAAGTAAAAATACATTATATTTAGTACCAAGCGGAAGGTATAAATAAACAGTATTTATGTCATGTTAGTTTTGACCCAAGCTTAGAAATGGTTTACAAATGGGTTGGGAGTTCATCCACTTGTACTATCCTTCACACTCATTGTGCAACTTTAATGTCCAAACTGAACAGAATTTCTAAACAACTTCCTCTGAATGTGAACATAACAAAGGCAGTAAATCACATAACTCAAATTTTGTAGGAAAACAATCATAAAAGGTTAAATTCCTGTTGAATTTGTATTTCTCATGAGCCTCTGTGGTCTAGATATGTTGAGTTTTGAAAATAGCTCCGCCCCCTTTGTTGTTCATGCACTCTGAATCTGAAACAACTTAATGAATTTACTTTGAGTGAAAGTTAAACCTTTTTCAGATGAAAGAGTGTGATTTTTAAGTTGATTTAACTCAAAAACATAAGATTTAATCATCAAACTAAAATAATTAGGATCAATGTAAAAGGTCTTTCATATCAACTACAGCCCAGATCCTCTTTTTACAGTGTATTTTAAGGATTTATTTTTCAATGTAATTATTTGAGTCATTCAACTTAACATTTTCAGTTCCTAATAGTTCAGTTTATTTGTTTCATTTGAAAAATTAAAAGATTAAACTTTTAGATGAATGAAAATCCTAAATATAAGCAGTCATTCCTGCTTCCAGCTTCACTGAATAAAAATGTGTTTCAATTACAAGTAATGTGTGCAAACTTAGTTCTCACAATAACAAAATAAAGGCACACATCCCACACATCATTAACGTATCTGTGAAATTGTAAACAAAAGCAAGTTATTTTTGTCCATAAGATCAAGTAGGGCCAATATGAGAAACCGAGGCTTATAAGGAGCGCTAACATGCTTTTGTATGGCTTAATTGTAAATAATAAATCAATGGCTAAATCTGAATAATGTCATAACAAAAATGTTTAAAGAAGATAAACCCTCAATCCAAAGGTTGGACACACTTAGTTTTTTTTTTTTTTTATAATATATTGGTATCAGGTAGCATTAGCATTCAGTGAAAACCATATGCTGAATTTGCCTGAATGTACCGTATGTTATGTGATGATCAATTTTATGACAAAGGTGAAGAATGACAGTTTTTAAGACCATTTTCCTGTGTTGGGAAAAATGTTTTATTGAAAAACATGAAGATTAATTTCAGGACTCTTATAAAACCAGTTAGATAAAAAAAAAAAAAAGAAAAAAAAAAAAACTTTACTTTCTCTAAGTAAAATAAGGCCTCCCACCCGTGAATGTGTCAAAATTGGAAAATATTACTTTAGTAAAGGTGCCTGCAGTAACCATACAATTAACATTTTCACCAGTAAAGCTAATGCAGTCTCCTGAAAACGTATCCACCGTATTCCTGAGCTAACGAATGTATAAACGACTATGCGATCAAGTTCCTGTGAGATACCGGAAACAGCGCTTAGCCATTGACTCACAGTGTAAACTGTCGTTTCTGCTAGCGGTTTATTCTAACATTTCAAAAAGAGTATTCATAACATTTCGGGAACATGTTGTGCTGTTTGCAGTTGTACTAACAACCAGAGAAAGCTAAATTTGTGGTTGCAAGAGCGACGTGTAGAGCATGCACCTCGGTCTGAGAGAGAGAGGCCACAGGGCTTCAGACTGCTACCAAATGTTAGCATTTTGTGAATAAAAAATTTACAACAAAACACAACCAACCTCATCATTACTGTGTTTTACTCTGCTCCCCATCTCTGGAATTCCTGAACTCCGTACAGTAGACATTTCCCTCTCTTTAAATCCAGACTGTAAACTGTTCTGTACAGACACTTTTATTCTATCCAAAGTCCATATGCAACAGCAATGTTGTTTTTATCTGGTACCTGTTGTGTTTAATGTTTTAGCTTACTGTTTTTAATGTTGTACCTGCTCTGTACGGCGTTCTTGGGTGTTCTGATGAGGCACTTTTCAAATAAAATTATCATTATTGTTATTATTATCAATATGTAGGTAGTGATAGGCCTTGAAGCTTTTAAGATTGCTCATTGCTTCACAGTCAGACGTGACAGAGCTAAGTGGCTAACGTGGCTAATAATGCAACTGCATACTTGCCAACATTGGGTTGTGAAAAATAGGGAATTTTTTTTTATCGGTGTATCGGCACAAGGCGTAGTTATTAGTCATTTATTGCCTTGTATTTTAAACCTGATGAAGGGACCTTGTTCTGAAAATGTTTTTTCTTTGACATTCAATACATGATTTTTAAGGACAATGAAAAAATAGCAGTTTTAGCTGTTGAAATAAGTAACACAAGGCTAAATAATGAGGCAGTAACCCTGCAATGCATTTAGTATGCAGTATTGAAAATTAAAAATTGTGTACTACTGAATGCCACCATAAGGATTAAGTGGCTGCTGCCATGAAAAGTGACCACAGCTGAACTTGAACTTCAATATCATGTAATTAAAAAGGAAAACACATTCAAAATTGCAACTTCACAAGGAAATTATTTAATTACATTAACAGCAGAGATTTATCCATGAGTGTACAGAAATGTGTGCAGTTGTAAAGACATATAAAACACAAGAACAGACATAAATTCTGGAGAAGTGAAAAGTGACAACAAACAAAACTAAAACCCTCTTCATTCACTTCTACCCTGGTTGACATAAAAAATGTGACTGTAGCCAAGAGATTAAGAAATAGGCTACACACATGCACACCCACACACATACACCTGCATACCCTCACGCAGGCCATCCATGCTCAGCACACGCATGCATGTATGAATGCCCACACCCACACATACATACGCACAAAGAGCAAAATCATAAAATGAATTGAATTCGCTTTCAGTCACATCAAGGTCACAAAGACAGCATCTGAGTGACGACTTCTTCTTCTGCTTCGTCTTCTTCTTCTCGTGTTCCAGCCAAAGACTGTACGTGTAAGGGTTGCCAGATACTGTGACAAATATCCTCCACAAGCTGAATGCTCCCTTCACTGTAAAACCGGGACATTAGCGGGATAAATTACTGATCGGGAGCACGGTGGGAGATGACGATAAAGATCGGGAGTCTCCCGCGTGATTCCCGAGAGTTGGCATGTATGCTGCTGTTTGTTATCTTTGGACAGATTTTCATGTCCTCCTCCCACCCCTCTGTTTCACGAGCAGAGGGATTGTAAAGTCCTCTCTGAGCTGCGACAGTTTATGTTCCACATAGTTTACCTAAAGAGTCTGTAAAATGTGGAGTAACGCGAACATCTAGCATATAAATAAGCACCGGTTCTGGTCGAACTGGAAGTCGGTCGCATATTTCATGCAAGGACTCATGGGGATAGGAATAAGGTGGATACGATAGCTGCGTCTTGGATTTTTGGAGTGATTATGATGCTATCACTCTTGTTAACATGACTTGTCAGTGACATTAAACAGCTCCCTTTCTAAGCGAGGACAAAAGAGCCAGAAAAACATTAAAGACACACAAGGAACTTTTAGAGTTTTTTAGGGGAAAGGCCCCCTGGGGGGGAAAAAAAAAACATCTATTTTTTCATCTATTATAAGAACCTCCCCCAGAAAAAAAAGATATTATTTTATTTCTTGTTTTTTCCTTCCTTCCTTTTTTTTTTTCCTCTCCTCCTGTGTTATTTTTTGGTTTTTTATAATTAACAAATGGAATAAAAAAAACAAGACCCGGTTTCACCGGCGGGTGGGGGGGGGAACAATAATGGGGAGAACGGGGGGCGAAGGGGGAATATATAAGGTGTGTTGGGGGGGTTGGGGGGGGAGAAAAAGGGAAAAAAAAGGGGTGGAAGAAGCAGGGGAAAGGAAAGAAGGTCAAAAGCTAAGGTGCGTTAAATAAAATTACATTTATTTCTTTTTCTGCACATTTTACCTCCACAATCATTGCACTGTCCAACTTCCACTGTAACTGATTATGAGTCTTTCACTCTGATAGTTACAGTTGTGAGTTTAACCCTTTGATGCACATCTATGCGTCTTTGCCCAACATGGTAGAAATGACTAACATTTGATTATTTCATACTGGCTGAGTGTTTCTTCATCATTTGAATGAGTTCATTTTATAACTGAATATTGATGTAATCTTTAAATATTCAGACTTTGATAAACACAGACCATTATTTCCATTTTCACTTTCATTTTTTATTTTTTTCCAAAGATTTATTACAACATAGAGTTTAGAGACATGAGTCAAACACGATACTTTTACTGAAGAGGGATTTCAAATGAAATGGTTGCTGCTGCAGTGTTTGAGATGGTCTCCTTTGAGGGGCTTGTTTGCATTTACACAATCACACTCATCACGTAACATCTTATTTTTCATGTGTTGCAGTCAGACGCAGTCTCATCCACTAACATGCATGTTCTTACTGGTAGGTTTAATCACCCGTACTTAGCCATGTTTTCATCTTTATCTTTCACCTCTCTCAGTTTGCCGTCCTGCAGGTGCTCCTGATGATTGTTTTCTTACAACAGCTTTGTTTTCGGTTAAGTTTCTTTCTAGATATGAGCTGATTTTCTTGTACAGTTTTTAATGTTTTCTACCTTTTGTTTTCTTTTTGTTCTCTTCCCTCCCCCTGTTTTTGTGTTCTCCTGTTGGGCTGAGCATCGATATGTTATTCAGCAATAAAGAAAATGTAAAGATGAAGGATAACAACATAGTATAACAGGGAGCCTTTGTTCGGCACAGCATGACAGCCAGATCATCAATGTGTCATGATAGTTGCAGGACAAGTAAAAAAAAAAAAAAAAATAATAATAAAAAAAACAACAATTAAATCACTATAATAATATTTTGGTTAAAATAATTACCTCAGCAGTAAATTTTGACAAACATGATTATTTGTCATTCTGTCTCACATCACCATCTTCTTTGCTGAATTCCCAGACACAACTTCAGTCTTTTCCTGTGACAAATACACTGGTCAAAAATGTAATGGACCCTTTTTAATCAGCGTAAAGCATCAAATCAGTTAAATTTATGAGATATTGTCCTGGTCAGTTTAGTTGCAGAGGGGATTGTAACCTAGTTTCAGCTTTTTTGGTATCAATAAAGAAAAAAAAAAAAAAAAAAAGAAAAGACAGGTACATTTGTGTTAAGAAAGAAACCCAAAACAAAACAAGATATTCAATAAATACTTGGAATAGTATACAATAAAACATTTATTGCAAAGATGCATCATAAAATTACATGAAGTACTATTAATATTAAATAGAACTAGTAATATTAAATAATATTTAGAATGAATATACTAATTTTGGAGCCATGTTGTACAATAGAACTGCAGTAATAATAATAATAATAATAATAATAATAATAATAATAATAATAATAATAATAATAATAATAATAAACATTGTTTTTTATTCAAAAAATAAAAACACAGGGGAAGAATTCAATAAATATATTTCATTAGTCCAAAATAATTCATCAAAGAACACCTGGAATACTTAAAGATTAAATTTATTAATTGCAAACAGACTAGACAAAACTCAGCCACATACTTTTGACCCATGTTGTGCATCAAAAGGTTATAGTACATGAATTAAAACATACAACAAGGTTTAATTTCTTCTAAATTACATGGAAGGGCTCAGAAAAGTAGATTGCAGACTTTATAATAAAAGTCTGCAATCTATCTTTATGAAACAAGTCTCATTTTATGTTTTCTTACCTGGATTTTAAATCCACTACAAAATAAAATGCGGACAAATATTTTACAGTTTGATGCAAACTAGAATTACTCTCTTCATTATTGAACTGTTAACACATATCAGAGCACATTTAATGTAAAATAACTACTGTCATCACCCATTAAAACAGAAAAAAGATCAACAACAGTCATATTTTTATTGATCTTTTTCTATTTGTTACAGTTTGATAATTAAAATCTTATGTAATTGAAGTTTGACTTGCTCAACTTAAGAAATATTTGATAAGCAGTAAATGAACTGCTAAAATGATCAAACTTAAGACTGTGTGTTTGTGTGTGTTGTTAGATTTGGGGGTGGTGGTTGATTGTTCGTGTGAATGAGGAAGAAAACACTCGATGAGTCGTGAATAATTGTTTTAATGAGTGTGTAAAGCAGGCTGCTCAGAGAGGGCCTGTCAGGTTAAACAAACTCTCCAAATCCGATTGTCAAAGTGCAAAGTGGTGTCGTTTCAATTTGCCCTTCCTGTGCTTCCCTCCCCGTCTTCGGCTGCCCATCCCCCACCTGCTCCGGTCCTGCCAATTACAAGACACAATAATATTTTCTCAAACCTAGTGTGATCTTTGGTTTAGTTGTTTTAAAAAGCCTGCTAATCTCAGTGCGCTCTGCTGGTCTTTGTCAATGGAACATCAACAGGGATAGATCAATGGCAAGCACTTCCTTGTTATGCCCT
The DNA here is from genome assembly GCA_023101725.1 of Atherinomorus stipes. Lineage (NCBI taxonomy): Eukaryota > Metazoa > Chordata > Actinopteri > Atheriniformes > Atherinidae > Atherinomorus > Atherinomorus stipes. The sequence continues at coordinate 144,536 of JALJCO010000014.1, forward strand.
CACAGCACCATTCCGTCTTTTCACAGAAAACCGTAATCTTATTAGAGACATTCTCATCTCCGCACAGCACCACTTCCTATCCTTAGTTGTATCTCTTTTTTCTCTAACTATTCGCACAGCTGATTTTTTGTTGTAAAATTAACCTTTTGTGTCATCTTGATGCACATGTCAGGACTTATAGGGATGTATTCAGTTGAAAAAGTCGCTAGGTACCTTTTAAGAATTGACTCTGTAAATACTGAGTCTCAAAGTTAGGGGAGACACTACAGGCAAAAACCTTGTTTTCTCATCACCTGGTCAATTTTGAGATTTTTGTTTTTTTTTCCCTCCTTCAACATGTTTTCGTTCAGACCAGTGTAAAAAAGAAAAGAAAAGAAAAAAAGTCCAAAATAAACATTTTGGGGTTTATTTCCTGATACTTTGTCTGATGCACCCAAATCCCATCAAAATGCAGCTACAGTTGCTGTTTTCTCCAAATGAGTTTTTCTCATGTTCCGGGTAAAAAATCTCCACTTCAGGTGCACTTACAGAAACCAAACTTTCAAGTTTTGCTCCTGACTGTATTCTTAAAGTTTTTACAGAGGGATTTTTTGATATCTCATTCACAGCCTGATTTATAAAACATTTCATCCCAAAAATATGCAAAAAAAAAAAAAGTTTTTTCTGGTGGTTGACAGTATATTCTAAATTGTGAAACAATCTATAGTTATCAAAAATCCCCTCTGTAAAAACGTTTGACTTTAATATGTGAACAAAATTCATAAGAAACTTTGAACCTGGTTTAATCCTGTTTAGATTTTTTTTCCTAGAAATGTATGCAAATTAGCACATTTTTGGCTATATAACACCTAATTTGCATATTTAAACATAAAATTTCAGAAAACTTGCAATACAAAAAATAATAGCCCTAATATGAGGAATAAACCAGGAAAGTTTCATGGTGATACCAGTTAGTTAAATTTTTTACCCTATTTGCCTGAAGTATCTCGCCTTAATAAAGTTTAAAAATGTAAAGCCTTTAAAACCCAAAGACCTCTTTCGTTTTTGCTATTTTTTGTCTACTTTTTTTTTCTTTCTCTTTTATAAATGTAAAACTGCCCGTATGCTCAAACCTTTTAATCCCAGGCAACATCCAGACATAATTTTTTTCAGCCTCAGTTGTCAGATTATGGAAATTGCTTTTTGGGGGTCATGGATAAAAGAATTTAGACCCATTAATCATGTCTGAGAAAATCATATGTGGCCAGCCTCATTTTAATTTCTTTTGAAACAGGACATTGAACCTGCATCTGATGACTTGTAAGCCGCAGTTAACTGCTACCAATCAAAATCTACTTCTTTTATGAAGAACTTAGACGTCAGAGCGGTGTGTGACCAAGCTGACCAGCATGAAGAGGAGGCTCCGGGTTGTTGTGGTTGGGTTTGGACCTCACATAAAACTGATGCTCCTTTTTTTAAACTGAAGACATTGTTAAATTTCCAGTATGTCTTGTTTCCTCATACTAAAATAATATAAATCGATAAACTAGTGATTCTCTTACTTGTAGAGCTCCTTCCCTCCCAGCACACGATGACTGAGTGGTTAATAGTGTGATATACTGCATCAGTTGGCTCACCATCCTCTAAATGTACGGCTGGAAAACAGTCAGAATCCCCATAGATAAGGAGGATAGAATGGTTTTGGTGGATTATGTTAACAGCTGACAAAGCTCCTGTAAGATGAAAATCAGCTTCATCTACTGAGGTAATGCCAAATTCTGATTTTTAATATGACGTGCGTAGCTTTGTTGTTCATGTGTTAAAAAATAACGTGTTAATTCCACAGATTAAGCTTGTTGCTTTTACGCGTTAATTTTGACAGCCCTAAAAGTCCCGATATATCTCATTAATGAAGGCTATATATTTTACGATTAGTAACCTTCTCTGGAAATAATCTTTGGACCCCTGTGGGGGTTGGGACCCCCAGTTTGGAGAAGGCTACAATAAACAACTCTAAACAGAAGTCATCAGGAGAATCAGGTGTTTGGCAGAGAAGGTGTGGAAAGCGTTTAATAAATACGTTTTCCTTCCAAATGTGTTAAATAAACAAACTTTCTGACAGTATCAGATTTATTACAAGAAGCATTAATACAACAACAAAAAAAGGATCCTCCAAACATTTACTCACTTTTTTGTTGAGTTTATACAAGATAGTGATCTTACTGGTTGTTTATTTGCTAAATTAGCAAATTTAGCTGTTTATTTACATCCAGTAGTTGTAAACATTAATTCTTTTCCATTATGTTTCTGTTCTTATGGTGATTGTCAATCCAGTGATCTCTTTCAGCTAATGTGTAGGTGTGTGTGTGTGTGTGTGTGTGTGTAAACTCCTGTGGGAAGTATCCTCCTCTTCCGCTGCTAAACGCTTCACAATGTTAATAATATAATCTGTAAATGTGTCGGCCTGCTGGGTTCTGCTGAGAGTTTACAATAGCGCACTGCGGCTTTGGAGAGTCTTTTCCCCTCGAACCGGCTCCTGGATTGGATGGATGCATCAACATTAAAACCAAGAGGTTTTGATTAAAAAAAAAAAAAAAAAACAAACAAAAAAAAACTAGAGGTGAATACAGTAATATTTATATGGGTTAACATGCTTTTGTATTTTTCTGCTGGAGAAAATAAAGGATGTTATTTTGGTTCAAATTTAATGATAACTCACATTCACTCAAATTTTTCTGCACTAACTCATTTTGTCAGCAGGTTAAGCTAAATAAAAGCTATCACACTTCTCCTAGGTTAGTCTGTTTAGCCATATAATCTATCGGTGGGAATCTTCTGTAATAATTTCAGATAGAGAAGCTACTGAAACAACTCAAAACCTCACAGAGGAAATATTAAATCGTTCATTATTTGTCCTAAATAACTTTTTTCACATGGAATCCATCACAACCTCCATCAGTTTCATTAAACAACCAAGAAATGAAGAATGTTCCAGTGATCATTAACATGTTAAGCACAGATGCTCTGGCCTGCAATGTTATTTATTTATTTATTTATTAATCTATTTATTCATTTATCATTGCTTAACGACTATACTGAAAATCATTTCACAATTAGCAAAACCTCTCAGTGGGGGAGCATCAGCTCAGATTTGCACAAAATCCAGTGCAGCTTCACACCTTTTGCCCAACACCGCACACGGTAATTTACCAAACATAAACCACCTTTAACCGTTCGTTACAGAGAAAGATTCTATGATTTCATTTCCTAACAACTCAAAATACTGGCTTCCCAAATGACCCCACCTGCAGTATGAACCAGTTAATTGAATATAACAACAAATCTGAGAAGATATATAGTGACAGTCATTATTAAGAAATATAATCACGAACACCAATTAAAAAAACCTTTTTTTTTTTTAAATCCACTAGAATCAGCAGCTTACTTCGGTCTGTTTAGTACCCATTCCTGTCACTTTACATCAGGCTGTATGCATTTTGTCTTGGTGTATGTAGGATGGAGGGTCAACAACCAGAGGCTGAGCTAGAGGGGTGTCCAGGGTGGCATTGGCCACATCAGAAATGTGATTGGATACCTCAGGTAGTTAATAGGTCACTGTACACTTTCAAAAACTGTAATACAAAAAGCTTTTTTTTCTATTATTTGTAGCTTTGTCACATTTTTTTAAAATACAAAGTGATATGGATGATATGATAGAAATAAAATGTGAATTCACAAATCTCACGTATTGTAACATGACAAAGCTATAACTGTAAAAGCCATAAAATCACCATCTTTTAAAAGAAGATCTCATTTCATTTCACAGAAAATTTATGAAAAAAAGATGCACTGATTGAGGTTTTTCACATCCAATCCAATCCCAATACCTGGGCTGAGCGTATCGGCTGATAACCGATACCAATCCGATACTACTATTGAATGAATGAACCATACTTTGCCATGTGAGTGAAGGCATATATATACTGTATATATATATATATATATATCTACAGCATATACAGTATACATATATACATGAAGAGTTCTTTTCCAAAACGAGTTAACCAGTTAACCAGAAACTGCTTCTGAAAAAAACAGAAATTATTGGATTGGAATGCTGGACTGGCCTCATTCATCCAATATCCGATCCAGCTGGTCAATATCAGAGCTGATATCCGATCTAGGTATCGGATCGGCATATCTAGTAAAATCTCATTCACACGGCTGTTGTGCAACAACAGTCATTTCTGGCTTATTGTTTTTCTGTTCCTGTTTCATTTATTAGTTATTGCTTTGTAAAGAGACACACATTGAAAAGAAAGAAATCATAATTGCCCGAAAATTATCTTCTAAGAATACATGAAAGCACCACACTGACTCGATGTTACAACAAGGTTTTGTTTTTTTATTTATTTATTTATTTTCCCTGCAAATTTACACTTTATTTAATCTTTGGCTCCAAACATAAAGTGAAAAAAAAGTGTTATGAAAAGCAGCCAATATAAGTTCAGCAACAAGTTAAAAAGTTCACTGCAAAGTCGGCCTATTGGTGACAGCGTTCTTTAAGGTCATTAAAGCTCATTATCATACTTTTGGAAGCATTTTCCTGTGGACACATTTGCATCCACATGGTCATAGTATCACATGTGATCACTACATCTCTAAAACCCCTACGCCTCTTCCCCCACCTGCCACTAATTAGGTGTCCTTTTTTCACACAAAATCAAATCTAGTCACACTATGTGTCGAAGCAGAGGTCTTTTTAAACTCAGTTCTGGTTGTAAAGTGATGAAAAAAAGGTTAAAATTATAAAGATAAACATGCATTGTAGCAGCATGCGCCTTCTTTGGAGCATTTATTTTGCCCTAAAGACACTCGTTTCTAACTTCTTGGCAGTATCAGCATCATTGTGCATGACTTTTAAAGTCTAAGGAAAGCAGATATACATCTGTACACCAGAGATGTGCATACAGTAGAGGTGTTCGTTGAACGTGCTCATTTTTTCTTTGAAAGCTGAATGCAACAAATTTATAAATAAAGAATGTGAGCTCCTGTGAGGTCCTGCTAGGGGTTGGGCATTTCAGGTGATTTTTAAAGTCGACTAGTCAGACTGTTGTGTCATCACTATGATGTCATCAATAACAAAACAAAAATATTTTATTTCCAAAGGGAAATTGTAAAGATGTGTGTGAGATGTTATTTGTGTAATGTGTGTTCATGAGTTTTGTCTGCCACACTCACATTAGCATCAGCGCATTCTGTTAAGGCCAGATGTGGCCCTAACCAACCTTATTTTTAACCTTAGAGTCATCAAGGAGAAATTTGGTCACAAAATCTCATTAAAATGAAAAGCGCTCTGTTGTCAGATGCTCAACGTGTCAGCACGTCAACTTGATTCACAAATCTCAGATCAATTTTTATGAGATATACAAAGGAGAGGAAAATTTAATTAAAGCAAACTAACCAAATGAGCTACATGCTGAAGATATTAAACAACAGTTGTCAGATTATGAGGCTAAAATGATGTGAAATGATTGAATCAATAGATATAGCACCATAAAGAAACAAGAAAACATAATTTATTACTAACAGCACTTTGTAGAAATATCACACAGATCAACAGTGAACACTTGTTCCATTGGCAGAAGTTTTTTTCGCTTATTACAAGCAAATAATTAATCAAAAATAAGCAAAAAAAAAACAACAACAAAAAAACACTGCCAATGGAATAAGCAAAATTTTCTTTATAAGATTTCTTGAAATAAGATGCATTGCCTTAAAACAACATCTTATATCTTACTGAAGTGTTTCTCTTTAAGTAATTTTGTCTTATTTTGAGTGTGATGAGATATTTTGACAACAAATTAGAAAAAATATAAGATTGGAGTTTTTACAGTGAACAAACTGTAGCAGTCATACAGTTGCAGTCATACAGGCTGGACTAACTTTATTCTGATATTTTAAATAAGGTATTCCCATCCCCTCATAGGCTGTGCTGTATCAAGAATAACTAAAAAGATAAAATGAAGACAAACAACAAAAAAAGAAAATTTGCTTATCTGTTGGTTAATACAAGACCAGTTTCCACCAGTTAAGACCAGGAGGGATCAATAATCCCTCAAATGATTCCGGGGTTTCCTCCTTGTAGGAAGTGTCAGGAAAGAAATCCTGACCATGTGCCTGGAAACCACCTCAGCTGACTTGTTTCGATACAGTCACATCCTAAATCTCATGACCACATGAGTGAGAGCTGGAACAAAGATGGAGCACCAAACTAAGACCTTTATCTTACATCTTAACTTTCAGAAAACCTTCTGGAGCAGAATTTTCAGTTGTTGCTGATGAAGCTCCAATCCATCAACAAGTCTGTTGCTCCATCCTACCATCATTCCCAGATGAGTTGTGTTGCAGTCAAGACCACACCATCAAGACCAAGACATTACAGAGACTTTACTGAGACCAAGACATTACAGAGACTTTACTGAGACCAAGACATTACAGAGACTTTACCGAGACCAAGACATTACCCATTCTTGTACAATGTCTTGGTCTCGGTCCCTGGTCTTGTTTCAGTTCCTAGTCTCGGTAATGTCTTGGTACTTGGTCTCAGTAATGTCTTCGTCTTGATGGTGTGGTCTTGACTACAATACTACAGACAAGATCCTGAAATACACGAACTCCTATGCTTCCTCGCACCCTGGAGGGAACACTCTACCCTTTTCTGGTTGAGAACCATGAACTCAGACTTAGGCCCAATTTCAATTCTCCCCTTATCCCATCACCCCTCCATTCTACGTGTTCACGTGTAGGGGTAGGAGTGTCTCAGTCCTGTTAGGAAAGAGGAGTGTGAATAAGGGTGAATCCCATTTCACCACTTAGCTCTTCCCCTCCATTTTGAGCGTTCATGTGTAGGGGTAGGGGTGTCCTAACACCTGTTAGGATGGAGGGGAAGGGTGAAGTGGTAGAGCTATAAACCCTTCCAAATGAAGATTTTTCGGGAGCACACTTCAAATGGAGTGGTATGACAATCACCGACAAGATGGCTGCTACCGAGTCGAAAAACATCCACAAATATAAATATTTTCTCCATAGATGAAGTTTTAGAAGTATGAAAATCATTTTATTGTCTAGTTCAACGCTGTTTAAATGTTTAACGGTCATTTTCTTTGTAAAATGCACATGAAAAAAATAGCAAGTACTACATTGACACTTCAGTTACATAAACGCTACCAGGCTGAATACCAGCGGTGCTCTGTAGGCAGCCCTGATAATCTACAGTGATAGATGATCAATAAAAATTTTGGCAACATCTCTGCTGGTCTTCATTTACATGGAGGTCCTTTGTGGGATATAACACAAGCAGGGATGTCATGCACAAATCGAATTTGCTTGTTTACATTAATCAACAGCTGAAGACGGCTTGATTTCTCCAGATTTGCGCTGACGGCTCAGTGCACACCTGCATACAAACAAGCTGTCAGGATCACTGATGACATAAATGAAAAAAAATTGGGGAGGGGGGGAGGGGGGAAAAAAAGGGGTGATTGTTGAAAGGATGTCCTAATTGGTTGGGGTTAACTTTCAGCCCCACCCCTTGTAGCTTCGTTTTAAGTGGCAATGGTCAAGGGGAAGGGGTAAGGGGTAAAAAGGAGAATTGGGATTGGGCCTAGTGGTAAGGGTATAAACCCCTTCAAATGAAGGGGTGTGACAAATTTGCTAATTACTGGCAATATGGCTGCAGCCAAGTCCAAAAAAAACCACTGATGTAAATATTTTCTCCATAGATAAAGTTTTATGGTCAAGGGACTAAGGATGGAAATTAGCTCTGCTATAATCCTGCGTATTTACATTTTACTGTATGTTCATTAAAGGGTAAATGCAACGGTCAACCAACCTAACTTTATTTACTAGAGTGAGTCCTGGTCTTATCAATAATTATATACCAAATGTGAAAAATAGAAGCATATTAAAGAAAAACTTAGCGAAGTTTTATGTTTTTAGGACAAGGGCACAGCCATCTTGCAGTTCTCTAAGCTCTGACGTCACCGGGTGAGTTAGTGCTGCAATCCTGAATGAGAGTCCTCTGGTTCGGTCCACAATTAGAAAGATAACAGTGTGAATGACGGAGAATGCGGAGAATGGTGAGCCAAAGGATAAGAAAAGACAAAAGCGAACCACTACTGTATTCCTCCTGGTCTAAAAGCAAGTCAAAGTTTAGGCTGAGGACAGGACAGTTCACAAACTTCAGCTGAACCAGAAACCAATCCTGCTGGGGCTGGCGACTCCAGATCATGAGGTGAGAATCTTCTAGAGAAAATTAGGAAAATGATCAGGGGATTTGAAGCCTGGTAAGCTAGAGGTCTGCAGATGAAAGCCTGAAGCTGCTCTGGGTGTTTAAATATCACCGTCTGAGCTGAGCTCCACTAACCAGCGGGTCTGCGGCATCAGTCCGAACCGAACATCGTACGTAGCTCTCCGCCTCTATTCCCCTTTAAGCTTCTTATTAAACACACGTTAAACGGCAACACTCATAAATACTCTCCACAGCCTGATAATGAACAGAGAGCTCTGGAGCAGGTTGATCTGAAATGACCGTCATAAAAACTTTCTAACCGTGACTCCCCGTTTTCCACGGCTGGTCCGGTTCTACCAAACACTGCGCTCTCCCTCATCATCCTGCAGCCTGGATGCTTTGCCGTAGTATCCCTGTCTCACTATAGCATTTATTTCATTTTACATTAAACCACCAGTTGCTACCGTTAGCTTAGTTAGCCTACCTGCTGGTTAATACCGTTAGCTTAGTTAGCCTACCTGCTCGAATCTCCTTCAGGGACAGCACCGCCTCCAAACGTCCACTTCAGGGTACAATAATCCATACGTGTAATCCAAATTGTTATACAAAATCCTTCCCGCATAACCTGGTCCATGTGGACTTCCTGACAGCAGACAGCCTCCAGCATCGCTGAACAGCAGCCACTCCTACAAGTGCTGCCAAGCCGTCCCTCCCGACACCAACACAGCACACTTGTTTGGCAAATGAGGAGAAAAAAATATCACAGCTGAAGTAAGTGTTTCCCCTACATTTTGTAGCCTTTCAAGGTTATTAGCTACAGGTGTTATATTTAAAATCCACATTTGGCATCTCCATGGTGAGATCTGCTGTTTTTCAGCATCCAGGAGTTTACCTCTCCCTCCGTCACTGCTGCATGTGGTCACGTTCCTCTGGAATAACAACTGCAAATTTGTTCTTGCATCTTCGTATTTTTGCGTCAGAGCAGGTGTGTATAGACAAATGCGTTGACATTTCTCCTTCGAATTATTATCGGTCCCAGTGTGAAAAGGCCTTTAGAGAGGCTGACATTCATCCTGATGGCCTCAGACTCTGCTGGGCACCTCTCCAGTTGGTGATTAAGGGCTTGGTCTTGGAAAGCCAACAGAACTGCATCATTTGGAAAAAGCTGATTTAAAACCCTGAGGTTGAATTCATCTTCACTGTCAATCTTTCCAGATAGCCCAGCAACCATTCCTGTTTTAAATGTGATCTATTATAATAAACATTTCCCACTTGTGCTTTGAAATTAAAAGATTTGTTGATGTTGCAGTTCAATAAATCTTTTATTCATCTTAACTGGTTACTGTGGGAGGTTTCCTTGTGCGAAACTGAGGTCTAGCCAAACATGAACAGTTAAGTAGCATTAAGAGACTGATCAATGGTAACTACAGTATTAAGTCTTTCCTGAGGAAAGTGCTGCCCCTGTGTTATAAATTATAAATGAACTATTGATTTTTGCAACACTGGGGATATGAATTGCAATGTGTTTTATGTTTGCTATTATATCCTGGGCAAAATAAAAAGGACATGTCTAATGAATCCTGTATTTGACCTTTTATGAAAATGTTCTTCATTTAGTTCTTCCGAGTGTGATAATCCCTGAATTGTTTTAATAAATGACTGTGTGTATGCATGTCTTCCTCCTGAAACAAGCCTGTGTTTTAATCAGGCATCTATTGACGGATCCCTACATTTCTAATGACCTTGTTCTGGTATTTTCTTTCAGGACCAATATCAGATGAAATCTCATCCACAAAGATAACAGACAAGGCCTCACATTTATCTTGATCTTCTTTGATTTGTCTAAGAGGGCTTGAGAGTTGTAGAAATACCCAGAAAGACGGATTATACACACATATTCATGTACATGTAGCTGTTCGACATGGGGTGTGCACATTACAGAGCAATGTGGCGGATATTTATCTGATCGCCCAGAGGTGATTCCAGAGTCTCTATGGGCCCTGGCAAAATTTCACAGGAGGTCCTTCCAACCAAACGTCAAAGATAACACGAGTAAACACAAAATGCAGTTTTCAAATGAAGATTCTTATTAGTAGGGGAGGAAAAAAATCCAAACCTCCATGGCTCTGTGTGAAAAAGTGAATGCCCCCTCTGTTAAAACATAAATTAACTGTGGTTTATCACATCTTTGGAAATCTTAATTCAATTTCTCTAGCCACACCAAGGCCGGATTACTGCCACACCTTTTCTCAACCAAGAATTAACTTAAATAGGACCTGCCTGACGAAGTTAAGAAGACCAAAAGATTCTCAAAAGCCAGACATCGTGCTGCAATCCAAAGAAATTCAGGAAAAAATGAGAAACAAAGTAACTGACATCTATCAGTCTGGAAAAGGTTCCAAAGCCATTTCTAAAGCTTTGGGACTCCAGCGAATCACAGTGAGAGCCATTATCCACAAATGGTGAAAACATGGAACAGTGGCGAACCTTCCCATGAGTGGCCAGCAAAATTACCCCAAGAGCGCAATGATGACTCATCCAAGAGTCACAAAAGACCCTGCTGATGTTGGTCCTCTGTGCTTCATTAAGTCCAGCATAAACGCAGCCGTCTACCAGGACATTTTGGAGCACTTCATGCTTGCTTCAGTGGACCAGCTGTATGGGGATGAAGACTTTATCTTCCAGCAGTACTTGGCACCTGCCCACACTGCCAAAAGTACAAAATCCTGGTTCAACAACCATGGGCTCACCATGCTTGATTGGCCCGCAAACTCACCAGACCTGAACCCCATTGAAAATCTGTGGGGTATTGTCAAGAGAAAGCTGAACGGGAAGAGACCAAATAATAAAGAAGAGCTCAAGGCTGAGATGGAAGCATGTTCGTCTTCCATAACACCTGAGACATGCCACAAGCTGGTAGCATCCATGCCACGCCGGGTTAAGGCAGTGATTCATGCAAATGGGCCCAAACCAAGTATTTAGTGCAGATGCAAGATTTTATTTTAGAGGGCCTGACTTCTTTGCTTTTAAAATCCTTTTATAATTGATTTCATGCAATATTCTAATTTTTTTATTTTTTGGTTTTCTTAAGCTGCAACTTCTAATCAGCAACATCCACACAAATAAAGGCTTGAAATATATTGATTTGCATATTATTTATCTATACAATATGTAAACTGTACCTTTTAAGTTGAATTACAGAAATAAATGAACTTTTTCAGGATATTCTAATTTTTTGGGTAGTTCCTGTGTGTGTGTGTATATATTCATTCATTCATCCATTTTCTGTACCGCTTATCCAGTTCAGGGTCACAGGGGTTGCTGGAGCCTATCCCAGCTATTATCAGGCGAGAAGCGGGGTGCACCCTGGACAGGTCGCCAGTCTGTTGCATGTGTATATATATATATATATATATATATATCTATATATATTATATATATATATATATATATATATATATATATATATATATATATATATATATATATATATATATATATATATATATTTATATAAAACCAACAAACAATAGACAGCAGACATAAATGTAATACAGAAATTGCACATTGCAAATTGCTGGGGGTGCAGATCATTAAAAAAAATGTCATATTCCCCCTGCTTATTTACATTGGGTCATTACCTTTTCCTCCTTATTAGCTTTTAATAATAATAATAATAATAATATGAAATAATATCATAATTTGAAAGATACAAGTAAAGAATCAAATTTAAAATAAAATGTCACATTTCAAATATGTTCTTGTAAACATCCAGGGCCCATTAACTCTATTCTCTAAATCTAATAGGATGGAGGCTGTACATTTCATCATAACTAAATGCAAAAAAATCTTTTAACCAGGTGTCAATATTAAAGCAGTTTGGCACAACAGAATTTGTTTGAGGAAGGCTAAAGCAATAATACGCTGCGTGACTGGTGACTGCACATTTTCCAATCTCATTACAAAAGACAAACTAAGGGACATTCAAGTAATTTTATGTTTAAAACCAGAATCCAGTAACAAAACAGCCTCTTTCCACAAATTCCTCACTAATGGACAGGGCCAAGGTGAATAAGTGTCCCTATTTTCTCACAGCCATGCCAAGGGGATTTAGAGAGATCCATTTTATTTCATCTGTATGGCGTGATATACGTATGCGCTGTGCAAGATTTTATATTGAATAGTTTAGCACACATTTAGACAACAGTACACAGTTTTAATGTAAGATTGGTTGGTGAGCTGCTCTGAGCTTAATTAGCTTCTCTATTATCTGTGGTACCACTGTCTCAATCTTTTTTATTCTCCGTTTTTTTTCTTTTAATGTTTCTTTTGTTCCATCCAGCACGTCTCTCTGCAAGGTTGGAAGATCTTTGCCAGCCGACCATTAGAAACTCTCCACATTGTTGCTGCTGTGTAGCAGTTCAGAGTTGGTCAGCCCTCAGGGGTCTTCTTCCGGCCACATAGCTTCTGACAAGGGTTTGTCTATTGGCAAGTGGTGCCACTGGATCTGTTTTTTTTTTTTTGTTTGTTTGTTTGTTTTTTACAGATTTCTAGAAATTATTAAATGTGTTTTCTTTGAAAAACCCAATTTGTTCTACACGTGTATCACCCGTTATTCTTATTCTTATTATTATCAAGCATGCAATAGTAATAATCATAAATAATAAATAATAATTTGTTATATTTATTGTTATTATTCATCATTATAATTATTGTGATCACATGTCCATCTTTGGACTTGTTCAAAATCTGCTTAGGAAGGAATAAGATAGGAAGTGTGCTAAAATGTGTTAAGATGACTAGAAAAAGTGTCAGTAGAAGCTGGCAACGTTTTTATTTATTCTGTTTGCACAAAAATGTTAAAATAGCTTAAGCAATTATTATAGTCAAAATGTGCCAGGGAGAGGTCAGAAGAATTTGTTTTTCATAATGGACTTGACTGTTAGACATACTGTAATTATATTACAGAAAAAAAATAATTTCATGCTGAAACACAAGTTACATACAGGTTTATGCCATAAAAAACATCAGCTTAAAGTTCTAGAAAGGTAATGCTGCATTGCACACGTCACCTTCAGCTATGTTGATGTTTCTGTTGGTAAATGCATCTGAGTGCATGTGTGAGTAACTCCATGTTTCTGAGCAGCTGTAGGAGCAACAAATAGAAACTTTCAGTTGCTCTTTGAATATATTCATTCAAGTTCTGTTAGTTTTTCTAGTTGTATTTATAATGTCCAAATCACAGCCTCAATACATTTCCAGTACTATTTGAGAAAAATCTGCCATTTTACAGGTTTCTGCTCTAGTTAGAATGAGCTGAAAGATGAGTAAGTATCAGTGTCTTTCTTGCCTAGGGCAACTCTCTTCATCAGGCCCCTACATTCTGAGAAGACTGCTGCTGAAAGACATGATGGTGTTAGCCTTTCAAAAATATCATATCCAACAGCAGAGAAACAAATGATAAATGGAATGTTGGCTGCATTTACAGTAAATGGCTCATTTCTGGACTTTTTTAAGTACATTTACTCTGCAGTTATCAGAGATACTGTATGCGGAAGAATCTGAAGTTGGCCTGCTGTTGGCTGTGACACCGATGTTCCATGTCATCAAAGTTCAGTTTTACAATCGACTGACGTACAAAAATGTAGTAGCAGAGTCGCTTGCTCCTCAACAACAGAATCAGCTGTTTCATATTGGTAGAGAAGATTCGACAAGCTTTTCAGGGCACAACCCACACAGTCAACTCTGCTGCTCATCCCACAGATGTACTGTCCTTACAAATGTGGCTGCACTCAAAAGGAAAATAAACAAACTTTCTAATGGTTAAAGATTTATTGTCAGGAAGCATTTTTAAAACAAAAAAAAAAAAAACCAAAACATTTAGGAACCACTTGAAGCAGTTATAAGGACAGATAATCTATGCTTTTAAATTTAAATTCAGAAAAGCTTAAGAGTCCCGGATTGATCCGCTCTGTGACTCAAAAACCGTGAAGCGATCCAAACCGTGAGTTCATTGATCCTTCGCACCAGTATCCACAGCATGCGAGGAACACGAAATTTGCTAATAAAACTGACACCACACAACTAGAATTCGACTTTGAGTAAATACAGTGCCCATCTGAAACATAAAACGTGCCGTGACCTGTAAGCACTGTAGTTTCTGCAATTATTGTGTAAATAAGAGGAAATGTGAACGTTTACTCTGCAAGTCTATTTCAGTATGCACCCTAAATTTTCTACATGTGCTCCTAAAACTTTAAGTTTGGGGCCACTGTGCTGCTTGTAAAAAAAAAAAAAAAAGGTAGTCTATAGCCCTCATTGGGAAAGGTTGTCCAATCTTTTGGCTGGTGCTTCAATTTTGATCACATGACGAAGCAATGTTGACTGCAAAAACTGGATTTTTTTTTACCACCTCAGTTAAAAGAAGGCCAGTACCATCTCACATATCAACATGGAACAGGCAGTTTTGATGATGAGGTGAAATGGCCTCATTACATTCACCCTCTTGCAATCTGCTCTATTTTACACACAGGTTGTAATTGTCGTACCACGCTGATGTAGTTGGAAGTAATGCATAACCAAAACCCCAAAAGCTGATAACCGACGTTAACTTGAGTCAAGTACTATTTTGATGCTGAACTCTAAAGATCATGTTTCAGAGTAACGGCCACATAACCTGGAACCAGAGAGAGAGAAAAATCCCTACCTTTTCCATAAGACGTTGCCTTTTCCCTTTTACGTCACACTATCAGTTATGATCAATGCCACTGACAGCTTGAGAAAATACACATACTGTATATCATGACAGCATGTGAAAAGGTCTAAGCTGACATTCATTTTCTAGATCTTCACTAATGCTCCCTATGAGTAAAAATTTGGTACGTCAGCTGAAGTTAGGTAACATTATCAAAGTGCTGGTATTTTAATAACACATTAATGCTTTATATAACATTGGCTGAGGTCAGCGGGACTAGCTGATTCATTTAACATATGTTAGCATAACTTTTCTACTGTTATATTTTCAGTGAGTAATCAGAGCTAAGCTAAACTGATAACATAACCAGCAGTAGGACTGAAGTTGCTCCACTTGTTTTGTTGTGCAGGTGCCTGTGCATAGCGCAAACTGATCTCAGTTTGCAGGAGCAGGGAAGGAGTGATTCATGCTTGCTGTCTGTTTTTGCTAATGCTCCAAGGGTGCAAAAACATTATTGTAAATTTAAGTTTTTATTCATTGCAAAGGCACGTGAGCAAAACAAACACAAAGATGTTCAAAACAACAAATGCAACCCTGCATTAATTAAAATACAGCACTGTTGCTAGAGGTTGACCTTTTCCTAACTTTTTTTTTAAATGACTGTTAGATTATGAGAAAGCATGCAGATTTGACATTTAACTCATTCTCTTTTGTTTTTATCAACATTCATCTGGAATCTCTTGGTCATATCATGTCTGGTTTTATCTTGTGTTTTGCTCTGTTTATTATTGCTTGTTGTTCTGTGTTTGCTCTACGCTCATCTCTCCTGTTGCTGGATCATCAGTTTCCCCAAAGGCCTCATACAGCTATTATCTTATCTCCACTGAATAGTTTTTAGTGTTGTGTTTTCATGACTGGGATGTTTCTTTTTATCATTACTGTATCACCTTCTTCTTCTCCTCTAATTTCTATCTTCCTTGTTTCCTTGCAGCCTGTCTGTCAGCCGACAGAGAGGCGACAGCAAGTCTCCATGCCGTAAGCTGATCTGCCTCAGAGAGAGTGTGGGGCAGAGCAGGACAGGATTCCTGATATGGATCTACCTCAGAGACTCAGTCAAACAAAGCCTCACCTGTTTGCACCACCCTGCCTTGATCCTTCTCCACCACCACCTCCACTGCTGCGAGTGCCTGACCAGACTCTGAAATTCTCCACTTTGTCAGTCGGTGTGTTTTCCTCTCTGGTTTTATTTCCAGAAGGGAATGTGAAAGCTTTGATACACTGAACCCATCTCCTGCCCCCCCCCTCCCCCCTTCCCCCTTCAACCACCCACTCCCTCAATGCATCACAAAGTTACCCCATAAACCCCCACCCGCCTACCCCTCTGCCAATTTGGGTGTCCCAAATCAGAGCCTCAGGGGCAGATCCGAGACATAAAAGTTAGTGTTGAGGAGCCAAGTGTCAGGTATCAGTTAATGTGAGATACAACTAATTAGTCCATTATCGGGGCCCCAGCTCTCAGCAGCTCATAAACTGGAGCCATTCAGGAGTCATTTATTATTTATCAGAGTGGATGAGGGATAGGTGAGGAGGAAGGTTGCTGCTGTTGCTGCTTTGCTTGTTGAACATATCAAGATTAGTTTCAACTAACCCTGTTGGATGACTGCAGCCTACCAACACCAAACACACATTTAGCCTCACCACAGGCCCACACCAACACAGCATACAGCATAACATGTGTAGCCTCACCACAGTCCCACACCAGCACAGAGAAGGTACGTTTATGCCTCTTCTGTTTGGAGCTACTTCAGTACTTAATCCCACTTCAACCCATTTTCAGACAAGCTTTTGTTACTTAAATAATGAACTGATTAAAATGAAATTTTTCCTCATCTTAATGACCACTCAAGGCATTTTCACTTTATAAGCCACAGTTCTTTGTGTGTGTAAGTCAGTCTATTTTCAGAAGGATAGCAGAGGTTATCATGGACAGTTCCACTGGTTACCACAGAGGCAGTGTTGCACAGTAGAGCTCAAGTGAGACCAGTGAAAAGAACAGAGAAGAAAAGAAGATTTAATGGATGCACAGTCCTCATTTCGCTTATTATATGTCTGTCAAAGGGCTTGCATTATCATGATCTCCTCCAATGTCACCATGTTTGTGTGGCAAGGTACACAACAAGGGCCCAGGTTGGATTTGATCCCACAGACTCATGGGTGGGAGTCATGTGCATTTACCAGTCAGCCAAAGGGATTCCTGTGGCCACGTAGCCAGGGTGGCCATGATCAATCGGAGGCATAGCGACAGGACCCCGCAAGGTCACATTTGGTAAGATCTAAAACTTACATTGGGACTCAGATGTGAGCTCTAAACTCTGAACTCTGCAATGACCTCTGGTGGATGTGTTGCCTAACAACTATGCCAATGTGAAGCATGCATGGAAGCATGTGGACAGCAATGTTTGACAATATTTATACCTATGCACATAAAGGAAGTATAACTGAGGCTTTAGTCAGCACAGTTCTACTTACATACTGCTTTTCAACACAGTTACAAAGCAATACATGTTTTAGAGGCAAAGTGGGACTCAGTGTCTTTCTCCAGGACAGCTGAATATGTGGACAGAGGAAGTCAGGCAAATGGAGTTTTCTATTGCCAGACCTGGACATATAGTTTCTAGCAAACGGCAACCTCTGGCGGGGAACAAAGAAGCCACTTCTGGGTGACCCAAAATTGCAGTTCACGCCTCAACCACTACGGGCTGGCTCCAAAACAGAGCAAATTCCCATTGACTCCCATGTTACAAAGACCAACTTCACAGCAGAAATAGTCAGTCATCAGTCAGTCAGTCATTTTCTGTTCCGCTTATCCAGTTCAGGGTCGCGGGGGTTGCTGGAGCCTATCCCAGCTATTATCAGGCGAGAGGCGGGGTACACCCTGGACAGGTCGCCAGTCTGTCGCAGGGCCAACACAGAGAGACAGACAACCATTCATACTCACATTCACTCCTAGGGACAATTTAGAATGATCAATTAACCTAACATGCATGTCTTTGGATGGTGGGAGGAAGCCGGAGTACCCAGAGAGAACCCACGCATACAGAGAGAACCTGCAAACTCCACACAGGAAGACCACTGTTTGGAATTGTTTGAACCCCCCTCACCAGCCGGGAATCGAACTAGCGACCTTCTTACCGTGAGGCTGCAGTGCTAACCACCATGCCACCATGCAGCCTTCAAAGCAGAAATAAACATGTTTAAAACCTGGTTAAAACAAATCATTTTTGGTTTGATAGGTCAAGTTTGCCTTCATGTCAACTGTGAGGAGGTGAATTTTTTTTCTTAACTCATACATTTAGATGTTATCTAAAGGTACAGTATGTAAAAAATCAAAGGTCAATGGCAGAAAAATGTGATATAATTCAAAGCTGTGTTTCTATTGATGTGTAATCACTGCACTAGAATAGCTGTTACATGTTTATCTTCTTAGAATGAGTCATTTACTGTATATCTACTTGCTGGGCGGTGCACGTATGGAGGCTGCCATATTTGTTCCAACATTTTTACTACGGTGTCCCTGAATGGACAAAACAATGTGTGTGAATTCAGAACCCTCTGAACTTTAAAACTGCTGTACCAGCTTTGTTTAATGGGAGTTAGAGACAGTTTGGGATAAGTAATGCCTTAAAAAGGCACTTGAGCAAGCACCCATCTGTGTAAGGCCCCTAACCAGTTTTCTAGGCCACTGTTAGAGGAGAGCTAGGAAGAGGACATTGGGGGAGCAGGATCTCAGGTCTTATTCAGTTAAAATCTATTACACTTAAAAGTGCATCTACAGTGTATAAAGTTAATTTCATTATTAAAATTTAGATACTTGTGTCAGATGTGAATTTTTCAGGTCATGTAAATTCATAAACCACTGAAACATGAATCTGCACATCCAGGTGAATTTGGTTACACAACACAGCTTTGACTGATGTTTTAATAATATGTTAATGCAGTGGGCAACCTCTCTACTTCAGTATTCCAGTATTAAGTAATGACATCTGATTTCAGACATGCTGAACACGCAAATGTAAAATGAAACCTTTTGCAACTGCTGCAACACACGACACCAGCAGGATCAGTACCTCCCCTAATCTGTAGAACAAAGTCAACAATACATGACTGTGCAGAGAATTTAATTTATCATTTACAGCTTTTCTTATTTCAATTCACACAGCTGAACTGATTTTTTTACACAGATATTACATAATCTGAAGTATTAAGTGAACTCTTTAAGAACAAAGAAGTTAATCCAGCTATTTTACAGCAACACATTATTTTTTGCTGTTGAAATAAGTGTTTGCAAACACACACACACACTCACACATCATTGTATCCTGTTGTTTGAGTATGACTGCGGGCATCAGTTTTTTTCTAAGACGAGCCTTTCTGTCCTGCGGTGTCCTCTATCTACGCCCTGAGGGAGATGGAGTGAGGTATTAATGAAGCAAGTGTAGGGTCCTGTGGTATTGAGATTGCTACTGGTGGACTTTTTAATGAGTTGCTGGTTGGACGTGGGCAGACAAATGGTTTTTGCAGCTGTGCTGGTAATGTGTGTATGTTCAGTCAGGTATTTAACAGATAGGTTTAGAGATATCCCGAACAGTTTTTTTTGCCCCTGATTCCAAGTCTGAGTCATTTGATTTTGAGAATCGTCTGAGTCTTGATCCAATACTTCTATAATAAAATAAAAATTGAAAATGGAAAGAAAATGGAATTGGGTAGTCAGGAGGTGTCACATTGTATTTTTTTTTTATTACTTTTATTTCTTTTATTTACAGTATTCTTATCTATCTTATCTTCTATTTTATAATGACACCCATTCTAATCAATTATATTCTTTCAATCACATTCTAAAAGCAAGAGATTTATAAAAACATTTGTACACCAAACTGTCACCAAATTAATGAGGACAGAATCATTTATGGATGCACGTATGTGAAAAAAATTACACAGGAAAGTATTTGGTTATTTCTCTGAAGCATGGGAACATACGGTTCTTCATCTCTTGGATGGTAAATGAAACTAACACAGTGGATTTCAAATAAACTGAAACGACAGATGTTGTTGTTATTGTCTTCTTCTTCTCCGTTTTCTTCTTCTTCTACTACTAGCTGTATTTATTGCGATGCATGTCGGGATTGTTCAAGACCCCAACGTGTCTTTGAGGACGTACAGTGTGAGTAGTCAGATCGCATCCGAGCGTCGGTTCGTACAGAATGAGGACAGACATCGCAAGCTGTGAACTTTTGAACTCTGGGACTGATTCGCAGAATTTGGGTTGGAGCTGCGATCAACGATTGAAAAAATCGCACAGTGTATCCCAGGCTTTACTGGGGTGTTGCCAGGCCCTGGTGCCTTACCCAGCTTATACTGGCTTAGCTCTCACCTTACGAACCCTCAGGGAACTGGGCAGAACCATCTGGGTCCAGATGAGGGAGAGCTCTCACAGGCAATGTTCACCCTTCAGGTCTTAACGCATAATTCTGATGTTTTTTTTTTACTTAAATCTGATTTGTTTGTTTGGTTGTTCATATTATCATTTACATGCAACTCAGACTTCAGTATGAACTGCACATGACTCAGAAGTGACCTTCTGAGCAGAGGAAGGCATGACATCACACATGGCACACTGTGTTTACGGAGGTAAATATGGATGTGTGGCACGGTACGCAAGGAGGGCCGGGCAGGATTTGATCCCCAGACTCCCGCGTGAGAGTTGTGTGTGCTTACCAGTCAGCCAGCGGAATATCCCTGTGGCCACGTAGCCAAGGTATATAATCAATTGGAGGCATCGTGACAGGACCCCACACTGCCACAGATGCCACACTTGTTAGCACGTGCTTCATTAGTTTCAAAGTTGATGTGCAATTAGAGCCAGAAAAAAAATATAATGTTGATGCACCTTTTGCTTACATTCAGTCTTACCATAACCCGTCTTCAACAGTGCAGAAATAAGATGTCTGTTTCAGTGCTATGACGTCAAAGTTGGATGAAATGCGGCATGACCATTCAGACTGCAGTCGCTTCGACATGGTCAGATATGTAACCGACTCCGTATCATGTATGAATGTGGCCTGTTCACACTGTCAGAAACAAACAGGTATGGGTCACATTTAACTGCACTGTGAACATAGTCATAGTATTCACACTCAGCTGAGGAGTCATGATCGCAAAAGTGTTGAATTCTGATTCTGGGCCAGCTATTGTCCCTATTTTGGATTTGGTTTCACAGCCTGCTAGAATTTTGATTCCTTAAAACTCCTACCTTCGATCTGAATGACAGAGACTCTGTCATTCAGATCTCCCTCAAAATGTCTTAATCAGTACTAGGGATGGGTACCGAAATCGGTACTTTTATTGGTACCTACCGAAGTCCGTCGGTACTACCGGGTACCGATTCACGTAAAATCAAACGGTACCATGTTTCGGTACCTAAATGCATCCTTTTTAATGTGAGGTAGTGGAGGAGTTTATTTATGTGCCGCACGTGAACGTTGCATCGCAGCATGACATCAGCAGCAGCATGTTCAGTCAGAGGCTTTCCTGGCTTCACTTCGCTAAAACATCAAGTTCGCTGCATTATTTGTGATGCCAGCGGCGGGAACATGTCTGATCTGAGGAAGCAGCTGATTTAACACAATATTCTTTTCAAAGTTCCGTTCCCGACGCGTCATCTGCAGCCCGCAGAAAAAAGAGGGAGAAGTCCGTCAGCGCCTCGATGGCTGAACAGATGTAATCGGGGGCAGATAATAACCAGCAGGGTTCACAAACTGCCGTTCAAAAATTTAATACGATGTGAATATTTACTGAGTTTAGCATCAACCAAGACAGTAAACCAGTTCTGGGGTGACGCGCATGTCACGTCTCTCCCTCCCTCCCTCTGTCGCATCCCACATCTTTATCAAACTCTTCATCACAGCGGAGTTTCCGCACGTGAGTGCACCAGCCACCATACTGTCATCTGATAAATAAGAGTCTGCGTCTCTCTGAAACAGCTTGTATGGTTTAACCAGCACGGCAGAAACTGTCTGCATCAAGTTAGTAACCTGATCCCTGCGGCAGGATTACAGCCTCCAGACCTGCGCAAAACGCCGCCACAAAATCAGTTTAGTGTCGAAGAATATTCTGTCTTTTTTCTAATTAAATTAATCTGTCATTATTATTATTTTGTCTGGAACAAACTCCCAGAAAGTCTCAGATCAGCTGAAACACTTGGTTTGTTTAAATCCAGGTTAAAGACCCACCTGTTCTCAGCTGCATTCACACATAGATTTTACTCTAAAGTTCAAATCTGCACGGCTCTATGCTCTCTCTTTTTAATCATAAATAGGCTATTTTAAATTTTTATCATTTTAAAATCATACTTGTACTTTTTTGTTTATAATCATTTAGCCCTTTTACACCCCGCTGCAATGCTTGGTTTATCTAAAGCACTTTGAATTTTCCTGTAGGCTACATGAAATGTGCTGTATAAAAAAAACTTGCCTTGCAATTAAAGTTTCCCTGTTACAAGACGCTCTGACATCATAGAGAAACAGCTGGATTTTGCTTTAATATATTATTTAAAAATTCTATGTTGAGAATGAGAAATAAATCTGTTATTGCCATATAAACACACATAAAAGTACCGAAAACTGGTACTGTTTGGTACCGGTACCGATTCGCAGGTATCGAAAGTTGGTACCGTATCGATTCAAATGTGAAAGGTACCCATCCCTAATCAGTACACGCCAGAGAGCCTGACCATTGTGAGGCGCTTTACCATTGTGGTTTTTTTCAGTCCCTGTTTGTGGAACGGAAGAAGGGAGATGATGTTGTGATCCACAAGTCCGAGTGGGGAAACGGACAGGAACAGAATGCATCAGTGATGTTGCCATAACACATGCACAAGGGGCAAACTCCGCCTCAGAACAGTGAAGCTCTCTTCCGCGTTGTAAATAGTGTAATCCTCCCTTCATCCGCTAGGGGCTGGCTCCAAGAGCGAGCAAATCCCCATAGACTCCCATGTTAAAAACGCCAACTTCACAGCAGAAATAAACAGGTTTACAGCCTGGTTCAAAAAATCATTTTAGGTTTATTAGGTCACGTTTACCTTCATGTCAACTGTGAGGGGGGTGAATTTTTTTATAACTCATTCGTTTAGATGTTATTTATTCTTCAAATTACACATAATTAAGGGCGTGTCCTTATGATTGACATGCGGCAGACCGGAAGCTCCGCCTGCCGACCGGAGACTCCTAGTTAGCTCCTTCTTTGCTCTTAATAAGGTCTCAGTTTGTTACAGAGTCGCACAACGGCGGTGTTTAGTCAGCGAATTGCAAGTCTAAGCATGTCTTACCTTAACCATGCCGCTTAGGGGGCTTATCTTTGTTAGCTCCTCTTAGTTTCGTGTTAGCTCAGTTAGCGTTTAGCCCACAGTACGTCAGCTGTCAATCATTTGTCCCGCGGCCGCGCTGTGCCCATTTTAGGATTTTCCTGGAGTGACGACGTACGTGACACGGCAAGATGGCGACGGTAAGACACGCCCACCTGGCTTCACATTTCTCTATTCAGAAGAGACCGGAAGCTACGTCCAGTAATTATATACAGTCTATGCACATGCACCAAGATGTTTTCTCCTCTACTGGAAGTGGTCACGTACTGTTGAAGACACAGTATGTCAGAGTCCACTCTGCATCCGCAGAACGTCTCGAGGAATGCAGAATAAACGTATTAATTTTACTTCAAATTTTTATAGAATATAAATAATTGTTTTATAAATATTGACACGTCCTAAATTTAAATCTTATTACCATGTCCACACCAAAGGATTCTGCACGATTAGCATTAGCTCAGAAGTTGCTAGCTCATTTGTTTTTTGTAGAAATTACATCTTCCATGTGTTACATCTCTCAAATTCAAGCACACAAAAAACAAAGCAGGATGAACATCCGATGCAATGTTACTAATGCTAATTGGGTACGTGATATACACTTACTGGCAGGGAGGAGCTAAATTTGTCACCTTTCGTTTATGAAATTTAATTTCTAAATATTTTGATTTATATTTACAGCCCTAGATTTTAAAAAAATGTTATAAATATGCTCAGTCAATGATTTTCCAACTACCTCACGGCCTTTGTTGTTATTTTTATCAGATTTTTACAAGTTCATTGGATTGGTACCAAGCTAACAAAGCAGTTTGTTTATTATCTGTTTTTTCTTGGCAGCAAAATAAACAGCGGACCTGAGAGACTGTTTGAAGTATAAGCCATGAAAACAGAATGTGAGGATGAGGACAGCAGTACTCTTTGACTCAGCATCACTGTTACCAAGGTTTCGGAGACACAGCTGCATCTTAAAAATGTCTGTTTCAGCTCAGACCACAGTGACGACACAAGTCTGAACACGAGTCTGTCTGTGTAGACTGAATCCATCACAGCTTAGATATCAGGGGGGATGTAACTGGTGATCATCTCATTTTCTCTCAGCTCATTTTCTGTCTTCTTTAGGCTTTGTATGCACATACATGAAAAACATTTTATAGTTCATCAGCACTAAATACTCTGATCTTCAGACTCTTCATTCATAGAAATAGAGAGATGAAGAGCGTGAAAATGGTTATGGCCAGTTCAATGACATCAGAAGAATGGTGGGAAAGTATTTCATTTATTGTCAGACAAAATACCAGAGTAAAGATCTGAGGACTTAAGTTCTATGATCCACTTCCCTGGTCTCAGTGAGGACAGGAGCAGGAGCGTTCTGGACTACTCGCAGCTGTCTGATGGACTTTTTTGGGTTAAAACATGCTCATAGTTAGATTTTGTTTGTGAATGAGATGTGATTCACATTGTGATTCAGGATCCAAGCTCCGGAAAAGATAAGTTACCATCCCAGCCCCTCAGAAGGATGTGCCACCAGGTGCAGAACAATTTTAGACCAGTGGCTCTTTTCTCTGTTATGAGAACACATGAGAAACTATTTATTCAGGAGCTCTGTAAGGGAGTGGAGCCGAAACCTGCATCAGTACCAGTTTGTATACAAAAGAAAACCAAGTACAAGTGATGCCATTTTAACGATACAACATAAATCCCCTGGAGAGTCCCTTTGCATATGCAACATTAGTTTTTATTGATTTTAGCTCAGCTTTTATTCGTTTTCACAGTCTGGGCGGGATGAGTTTGTGGACTGGTGTGATGCTCACCAGCTACAGATAAACAGGTAGACCCCAGGTCAGGTGAAGGTCACAGCCCAGTGGCCATAAATGGTGATAACTCATAATCTGGGAGTTCATGCAAATGAGGATTTAAGCTGGCACACACAAGTACAGTAGCAAGTGAATCCATCAGCGCCTACGTTTTCTCCTCTGACTCTGTATTTGCTGTTTGTAAGAATATTATGTTGATTAGTTCTGTGGCCATTTACCAGCTGGTTTGGAAACTTAACTGTAAAATCAACAACTCAGATCCTTCGTCATTCGTCAAACATTTAACTTTTCAATGAGAATATGAGCTTATTGTGACTCCGGTGGCAACAAATCTGTAGAAAGTTGAAATGAGCTAGAACTTGGGTCTGCTCTGGAGCTAGCTAACGGATGGCTGACACGGTTAGTGGAGAGGAGGAGGAGGTCCTTTCAGGAACTGGAAGAACAATGTTGCATGTCCCATTTCAACTGTTACCTTGGTGAAGGATGTGAATACATCCTCCATCTCTTTACAGAAAATGTATCATTAGTAAGTTTTCTGCTTCTGAAGGTAGGGTTGGAGTTCCTGGAAAACCGGGTTGAGCAGGCTACATATTGAAAATACACAGTTCAAAAGTCCAACCCCTCTCTCTTCAGACTCTTCCCTGAAGCCACGCCTCCAGACAGGGGAATGTGCCATGCTCGTTAGATGCGAGTCAGCGAAGATGACAGAAAAAAGAGAATGGATGCCTTGGTAGTCAACAGCTGATGAACTGCATTTCCTTAATTATTAAAGTATTTAATTGTCTCACTTCCAAACTCCTTTTGCAGGGTAAGAAGTCTAGACTGCAAACTCTGCGACTTGATAGACATCTGTTCTTTTCTCTGCGGTTTATACAGTTTATCAGAGAAAATACTGTAGTTGCACAGAAAACAACAGCAGCAGTCTGTTGGCCTTGTTTGTTTATGGTTCTGATTTCTGAAAGGTTTGAGTGTATTAAAAAGAGTAAAAAGAGTGCAACTTGATTGCACACACAAAAGCCTGTTGCAGTTAATCCACTATGAGGATGCAATGGTGACTGCACCTGTTACAGTAAATGCAAAATGGTACCTGCAATCCATTTAGTACATGTGCCTTTGATGGATATGAAATATTGACATTTCTTCCAGAACATGCAAAATATTAGGACAATATGTATATAAACCTGATTTGCAATGTGATTTAAAAACCATGAAACAAATTACGGTTGCTGTTTTACACCTAAATTTAGCATGTCTCAAAAGCAGGTATTAATGAGCAGCATTACCCACAAATGGCTACAGCCTCTGAGTGGGGGAAACAACACAATACTGTAGGAAAGCAGACATGCAGCACTGATTTAAAATAATTTCTCATGAGTGGTGAGGGCAACGCATCCAGTTTTTATTAGTTATTTAATTAAAAACCAACAGCGCAAACATCACTGTCCAACACAGGTTTATTCTCGCCAAAGGAATCAGTACATTTGCAGCCACTGTAGCTTAATGAGCCTGCTCCTTGTGGTAATAGATGTCAGGCTATCATCAAGGCAGCAGATGAATTCATTTGTTCATACAGCAGCTCCTTATCCATGTCCAGTCCATGGATACCTGTTGTATCATTCTATATTCAATATACTTATTTTATTTTAGATATTTTATTTGCTTCTTCCTCTAAAATCCCCATCTCTATTGAGTCAAATTTAATTTTAATACAAGCTTACCAACCTTTCATGGCAAAACAATAGCACACGCTAAATCTGCATCTAAATGCTGCTGTTTGTGCCTGTAATCAACTGCGTGAGCAATCTTAGATCACCCACAAACGACAAAGACAGTCTACGCAATCTGTTTGCGTCACTTGGAAATTAGTGCTCTTTATTTGAAATCTTTGTAAATCAGCGATTATGAGTCCCACCAGAGTTTGAAGCGGCGGGTCAGAATCTGTTAGTCGTGTAGTCTGTGATCCCTGATGTGGTGCAGTCAATAAATGTGTGATATCCAGTCTTTAGCTGTCATAACAAAAATCTGCCGAGAGCAGTCTGTTACTGAGTCCACGATCTGTGGACGTAGACGGGTGCACAGGGAGGAGGAAGGGACAGATTGCAGTTGAGTTTGATAGACATATCACCCTTCATCCGTTTAGAACAGGCTGGTTAAGATGACTGGATGGTGTTTTTGGTGTTGGTGTTTTAACGTTGTTGGTTTCACAGGTGACTAAAATCTTTTATTATTGTATCAGAACATTTATCTAACTGCCTTTGAGCGGGTGTAAAGGGGATTTTAAGCAATAAAGTAAAAAAATGCTCTTGGAAAACAAGCATCATCAGTCACATCCAAGCTGAACATTATCATGACCACATTGTTTTTATACTGCATAGCCTGATGCATGCACTGTAGCTGTAGAAGTAAAGAGATAACAATTTAGTTCAGCCATTAGCCCTGTGGCATAAAACAAAACTGTGTCCAGAGTAAATTTGAAAGGAAAACTGTGTCTTTGCATTCTTTTTTTTTTTTTTGTCTTTTTGATTGAGAGAGACCTTTTCTGGTATAATTACTGACCTTGTCAGGACCAGTGATCCTGCAGACCAAAGGCAAGTCCTAATGAGGCAGAACATCATTTTCTGGGGTCCTGGTCAGTGTTAAAATTAAGGTGTGAAGTGATAATAGGTTAAGGCTAAGGTTGGGCTTGAACTGCTGAAGGTTAAAGTTAAGGGCAGGGTTTCGGATTAGACTGTCCAAAATCAAGAGCAGTTATATTCTTGTTCCTGTAGAGATGGTGGCAGTGCTGCCCAAAAAAACTGGCTCTCCGTGATCAGGTTTGCGTAAGGCTAACTCCACTGGTAACAGGACTTTCTAAAAGATCCACAAAAGAATAAGAAACAAAAACACTGAAGAAGACCTCCCAAAACTAGAGAAATAATGATCTAATTGTACCATTCAGGTATGATGATCTGGCAATGTGGAGACTACAGAGCGATGTGCAGCAGGTGAGAATCCTCCACCATCACCCCCACCATGCCCAGCGGGAGGCTCCAGAGCCACACTACAAGGAGCACAAAGGAAGCGTAAAATTAAAGTCTAACAAAAGCCTGATTATAAGAAATTAAGTTTATGGGTGTCATTATTGATTAAAATATTTCCTGGAAGTCACATATTAGTCATATAAAAACAAAAATAGCAAAAGCAATTGCTATGTTACATAAAGTAAAGGATGCATGTTTTTATATCTTCATATGATTATTTGATTGTTCCATTTGTGACTTATTGCATTGAAATTTGGGGAACTACATATAAAACATACATTAATCCAGTTTCTATTTTAAAAGAGCAATAAAAGTTAATAGTCAAAGGAAATTGAATTGAATTGAAATCCATCCAGTCCATTATTTGTCTGAGTAACCAATAAAATAAATTATGTAGTTGATCACAGTATTCTAAAATTAATTTATAAAACTCATAAAAAATGTTTACTACAAAATATTCAAAAGAGATTTGAAAAAAAGACAAAGTTAATTTGAAAGAATGTGAGATATTTATAAAAGCAAAATTCAGGACTGAAGTAGGGTCGTTTTATGGAACAATATGCAGTTAGAACTGAAAGAAGATTAATCAACTGTTGTGTTGAAAGGAATGTTAAAGGGGAAGTTCAGGATTTTTGACATGGGGTCTCCTCTTCGAGTGAGCCAGGATCCTACTCTATCACTGGACACAGTTTCAACACACAGTTGTGTGAAAAAGTGTTTGCCCCTTCGATTTTTATTTTTTGGGATGTTAGTCACACTTAAATGTTTCAGATCATCAAACAAATTTAAATGTGAGACAAAGATAACACAAGTAAACATAAAATGCAGTTTTTAAATGAAGATTTTTATTGGTAAGGGGGGAAAAATCCAGACCTTCATGGCCCTGTCTGAAAACATTATTGTCCCCTAAACCTAATAACTGGTTGTTCCACCCTTAGCAGCAGCAACTGCAATCAAGCGTTTGTGATAACTGGCAGTGAGTCTTCTACAGCGCTGTGGAGGAATTTTGTTCCACTCATCTTTGCAGAATTGTTGTAATTCAGACACATTGGAGGGTTTTCCAGCATGAACCGCCTTTTAAGGTCATGCCACAGCATCTCAATGGGATTCAGGTGGGGACTTTGACTAGGCCACTCCAAAGTCTTCATTTTGTTTTTCTTAAGCCATTCAGAGGCGGACTTGCTGGTGTGTTTTGGATCATTGTTCTGCTGCAGAACCCAAGTGCGCTTCAGCTTGAGGTCACCAACAGATGGCCGGACATTCTCTTTCAGGATTTTTTGGTAGACGGCAGAATTCATGGTTCCATTTACCACAGCAAGTCTTCCAGGTCCTGAAGCAGCAAAACAGCCCCAGACCATCACACTACCACCACCATCTTGTCAGTCCACAGAGTATTTTTCCAAATGTCTTGGGGATCATCAAGATGCTTTCTGGCAAAACTGAGACGAGCCTTTATGTTGTTTTTGCTCAGCAGTGGTTTTTGTCTTGGAACTCTGCCATGCAGCCATTTTTGCCCCCCAGTCTCTTTCTGATGGTGGAGTCATGAACACTGACCTTAATTGAGGCAAGTGAGGCCTGCAGCTCTTTGGATGTTGTTCTGGGGTCTTTTGTGACCTCTTGGATGTGTTGTCGCTGTGCTCTTGGGGTAATTTTGGTCGGCCGGCCGCTCCTGGGAAGGTTCACCACTGTTCCACGTTTTCACCATTTGTGGAAAATGGCTCTCACTGTGATTCGCTGGAGTCCCAAAGCTTTAGAAATGGCTTTGGAACCTTTTCCAGACTGATAGATCTCAGTTACTTTGTTTCTCATTTTTTCCTGAATGTCTTTGGATCGCAGCATGATGTCTAGCTTTTGAGAATCTTTTGGTCTACTGTTTAGGAGTCTATTTAGTGATTTGGGGGGGGAATTGGGGAGAAATAAAGCACGTTTTTTGTTTTGACAAGGGGGTATTCTTTTTCACACAGAGCCATGGAGGTTTGTTTGTTTTTTTTTTTTTCATTTGATGTCTGTTATAGAAAGTTTCTGTTTGTTTCATTGGCATAGTTAAAACTTTGACCCATATGTTCTAGCTCAGTAAATCAACGAACCAACTTATCATTTCAGCTTTGCATGGGCTGTCAGGTAGTTTTTGGTGTCAAAATTGTTTTAACTGTATTAATTTCTGATTCAGCAATCTGTTAACACTTTGGTCTTCTTTGAAAAATCACAATATAGGATTGCAATATATTTTCAAATTTAATATTAAAAAAAATGTTGTGTACAAGCCTTTTTGTCACCCATGCCTTTTGTCAACATCACCATGTATTAGTGCATGTATGTGTGTGTGTGCTTATGCATGTACAGTATGTGTCACCATCTGACATTGCCACAATGATACGATACTTCTGTTTGCATCTAGGTGTTATTACAATAAGCCAACAGCCTGCCAATTAAGAGAATGACTGAAGCTCTTGTCTTTGTTGTCTCTGCCAATCAGCCTGCTGATGCTGCTGCTTTCTGCTTTGTTCTACTCAAACAAACACAGCAGCATCAATATCAGCATCACATTCACTGCTGACAACTTTCTTCAAATTTGCTTCATTGTTTTTACTCCTCATCATCGTCTTTTGTTTATCTGTTAAAGGTTGGGCTTTATAATGGAAAGTGGCATGTGGGATCCGTCTGTTGTTAAAGGGGCTTCAGTGGATCAGAGTCAGCCCAAAGGTCAGACTTGGACCACAGTGAGATCCATGGGATTGTTTATTGAGTATGTTGTTAATAATTGGGGGGGGGGGGGGGGGGGGGGGGGGGATTTTTTCTAAATAAAAACCTTTAGAAAAAAAATCCAAACCTTGCAGGCTCGCACATTTAACAAGAGGTAGTTTGCGCTGGACGATTTCCAAACTTCACTATAAGACTTATTAGTCAGAAGTTTCTTGGGCCATAATATCAATCCATGTGAATAACAGCTGGTTTATAACACTGGCCTACCTTCTAGATGAAAACCAAATCCATCTGCCGGTCTTTCTTTGTGAAGTGGGTGATATCATCGGAGGAAAAAGTCATGGGGAAATGAGGGGAAAAAAAAAGAGAGAGAGGGAAAAAAGGGGGAGGAGAGAAAAAAAAAGAGGGGAATGAGAAAAAAAAAAAAAACTAAATTTAAAGGAGGAAAAAGAAATGTAATTTTAAACACAAAAAGGGGAAATAGGGACAAGAGGAAAAACAAAGAATTAACCAAAAGAAAAAAAAATTAAAAAAAAAAAAAAAAAGAAAAAAAAAAAAAAAGGAAAAAAAAAACAAACAAAAAAAAAAGGAAGGGAAATCAAAACACAACAAGAAAAGAGGGAAATAAAGTAAAAATAAGGAGAGCAGAAAAAAGGAAAACCTCAAAAAAAAAAAAAAAAAAAAAAAAAAGAACAAACAAAAAAAAAAAAAAAAAAAACAAATAAAAAAAAAAAAAAAAAAAAACAAGAAAAAACAAAAACAGAGAGAAAGAAAAAAAAAAAAAAAAAAAATGAAAAGGGACACAAAAAGAGGGAGGAGGGGATCTAAGAAGGGAAAATGGAAAGAAGTAATAGAGGAAAAGAAGAAAAAGAGAGAGGAAATCTAGCAAAAAAAAAAAAAAACATAAAAGAAAAAAAAAAAAAAAGAGAAGGAGTAAAGGAAGAAAAAAGAAAAAAAAGAAAAAAAAAAAGAAAAAGGAGAAAAAAGAAAAAACACAAAAAAAAAAAACAAAAAAAAAGGGAAAAAAAAAAAAAAAAATAACAAAAAAAACACAAAAAAAAAAAAAAAAAAAAAACAAAAATACACAATACAAAACAAACAAAAAGGCCAAAAGAAAAAGAAACAAAGAAAGAACACGAAAAAAGAAAACAAAAAACTAACACCAGAAAGAGGAGAAAAAAACAAGAAAAACAAAACCTACCAATCCATCATAACTTATTTTTGTATATAACCTTAATAATAGTTTATCCTTTGGCTTGAAGTCCATAATAAGGACATCTGGATATCAGTGCCAAAGCGATCCAGTCCATTACTGTTCCTGGCGTGCATCTTGATGCACTTCAGGGCCAAGAAAGCGCTCAACAGAAGATGTGGACACGGGGAGTCTTTTTTTTTTTTTCCCACTCTAATTCTAGAGTTGGTTCTCCATTTTATATTATTTGATGCTTTTTAGCAAATGTTAGCCTTGAGAAGAGAGTTTTTAGCACGCTAGCCACAAAGTCACCCAACTCATTCAACCCTCGCACTAGCTCTTACCGCTCTGCTCAGATGGCTGTGACATTGTTAGGACTTCACGAAGGCCTAGAGCTGGAGTTTTTTTGCCCTGCCAACACAAAATCAAACCATGATTGGTCAATTTGCCCATCACTCTCGAACCAGAATACATACGTTTGCCTGCACCAGGGATTCATGAAGGCCTGACCGGGTCTTAACAGAGATGAACAATTTTGATTGGATAACATCCTGCCAGTTGGCTCAATCTTTTTAACATAGACGAGAGAAAATGTATTAAACATATTATTAAATTGTTAAATAGATTAAATTATATATGTATATATATACCTGTATATTTTATATCCTATATCAAATAAAACAATTCTAAATGAGAGTTTATTTTTTCTCTTTTAATTTTTTAAGGCCCTCTCTGAAGGCGTAGAAGGCCCTGACAGTTCACCACTGCTGTTTATTAGGTAGTCATAAATCCAGGTGGGTGTGGAGGGATCCACCTGGAAGCTTCTTACATAACAAAACAGCAGAATCGTATTAAAAGCACTTGAGAAGTCAAAGAACATGATCCTCAAAGTGCTGCCTGAATTGTCCAGATGAGAGGGGGCTCTCTGAAGCATGATGGTGTCTTCAACCCCAAGAACATTACCATATGCAAACTGTAATGGGTCCTGAAAGGTGCTCACTTGCTGCTTCAGCTGCAGTTGCTCCTCTTCCATACACATCAATCATGTCTGTTTCTCTTTGTGCAAATGATGTTTGTAGCTCTGGTCGCTATTTGCTGAGAATAAGTGACTGATATGTGAAGAACTAAAGCACCAGGATCATAATTCAAGCTCTACCTTATTTCTATCCATCACGATGACAGAAGCATTAATGGCAGAGGAATATTTTGCATTTACACTTGGATCTATTTTTCCTAGGATAACCCATCAAGCTGATGGGCCCCTTGCTGTTCTTTTCCAGTTAAAATTTAGATGTGATTCCAAGCCTGACAGATAACTAAAAGGTTACTTAATAAACACCCTGGAGACATGTTGGTTTTTAGAAGAACAGTGAGACTAAAACACATTTATAAATATAAAATTTTGAATGAGTCTTCCTTTCATTTCCATATTATAAGACACAGGCTCAAACAACTATGCATCAAATAATATCTACAGATCTTAGTCAAATATATGTGATTAGGGTAACAGTGAGCATATGTACCATGATGGGTAATACTGTACAGAAGGTTATATTATCTATGTCATCTTTACAACTTTATAACAAACCAACTGTCTTATAAGAACTTCAGTCATTACTGACAAAAGAACTGTATGTTTCTGTAGCAGACAGAAATGAGAAAGGCACATTGCACCACTTCCACTGTTAAAGGTAAACCATCACTGAAAACACTTTTTTTTTTTGTTGTTTTTGGTCAATATAGTTTATTGAATATTTTCAAACTGTTGTAACAAAACCACCACCAACAAAAGGAAAGGGAAAAAAAATCCATCCCTGAACAAAGAGATGACAGAAACAACTGCCCCACCCATAACCCAACAAGCTGAGAGCAAATGTGTTAAAATCCTCACATCAAATAATCTCAAATTTATCCATCAGCATTTGGAGCAGCAGGAGTCTTAAGTCTGGCTCTTGTACTCCACTGCATGGAGGAAGAGTTAGCTTGGACATTCATCTTTCCAGGTACTCTTATTCTGATTGCATTACTGACCAGGGGCAGCTGCTCTCTGGCCAAAATTTCCACTGCTGTAGCTACATGGTGCAGCAGCATTGACTTCCTATACATTTGCCCTTGTGCATCCATATTATCAGAGAAAAGCCAGCCTCCGGTTCAAAATATGCCTTGAAAAGATAAGTACATTAAACAGCAGCTGTTCAGGGAGTTGCCCTCCGTTGTAAAAACAAAACATTGATGGACTTGGTTCTGTAAATTTGGTTTCTGTAACCAAATTTAAGGAAGCAAATCAAATTTTGAGAAAAAGCCAGTAATAATATAATCACTTTCAACATTTACATGACTATTTTGATCAGTAGCTACAATAAGTTTATTTTATCCAGCGCTAACTGAAGCTGAATCATTTTATTTTTTAAAATCTATTTAAGTTTTTAATTATTTGCTCCACTTTTATTTGTGTGTGTGTTTGTTTTTTAATTGTTGAAAGAGGTGTCCTCCTGTGAAGAATTTGCATGGAAGATGGAGAAATGTTGGCTTGTCTGATGATTCTCAATTTCTGTTATGAAATTCGGATGGTAGGCTCAGATTTTTTTGTCAACAACATGAAAGAAAGGCTCCATCCTCCCTTGTATCAATGGTTCAGGTTGTTGTTGGTGGTGTAATAGTGTGGGAGAGATTTTCTTGGCACACTTTAGACCCCTTAGTACCAACGTAGCATGGTTTCACCATCACAGTCTACCTGAGTATTGTTGCTGACCATGTCTATCCCTTTATGACCACAGTGTCGCATCCTCTAATGGCTACTTCCAGCAGGATAATGCACCATGTCATAAAGCGGGAATCATCTGTTTCAAAATCTGTTTTTTTGAATATGACAATGAGTTCGTTGTACTCCAATGACCTCCACAATCACCAGATCTCAATCCAATAAAGCAGCTTTGGGATGTCGTGGAACGGGAGGTTCTCATCATTGATGTGCAGCCGACAAATCTGCAGCAACTGCGTGATGCTGTTGTGTCAATATGGAGCAAAACCTCTGAGGAATGTGTCCAGTACCTTGTTGAATCTATGCAACGAAGGAATTAGGTAGTTCTAAAGGCAAAAGGGGTCCAACCCGGTACCAGCTAGGTGTACCTAATAAAGTGGCAGGTGAATGTAGATAGATAGATAGATATCCAAGTTGGTACTGTTTGTATGTTTTTTTTAGGCTAATGAAATAGTTTGGAACAAAGTTGGAACACTTACATTCATTGAAATCTGTATTATATACATTTTGTTGAAGGAATTTTGAACTTAAAAAAATATTGAAATATTTTGTGTCTTTTGACAGCTTTGGTTTTGGTTTTTACTACATCTTTGTTTTGTGAAAAGTATTGTAAGCCCTTGTTGGCCTTTTGTACTGGTCTTCCACTTGTTTCTGTTTAACTTCTTTGCATTCACTACTGTCAGCATTAGTAATTTAGTATTTTGTCTATTTGGCTTGGTGACGCTTTGGGTTTTATTGAAACAATTTCTTTCTCTTTGTCACGTTATTTTTCCTTTACCTAGATTGTCACATGCAAACAGCCCAACAGCTGGGGGTTTGTAACGTGCACACCCAGAAAAAACAAGTATATAGTACTTGATTAGACAAGTATACAGTTAGAAAGTACAGAATACTTGATGTGAGTAAGTAATTTGAAAAACTAGCATGGATTAAGCATAATACAGTAATTAATCTTTAGATAGGACATTGTTTGCATTTACAGTGTCCATCATCCAAAGATATACAGCATGATTGGTTAATTGGTCGGCATGAGTGTGAGTGATTGTTTGTCTCTCTGTTTTAGACCTTTGATAGACTGGAAACCTGTCCAGGTGTACCTTGCCTCTCACCTGATAATTGCTGGGACAGACTCCAGCTTCCCTGCAACCCTGAATTTAAATAGAAAATTAAATGGATTAATGAGTGCAATGAAGCCGAACCCGTTTAACTCCAGTCAACATCCAGAGAGATCCTGTCTTTCTTTATCACACCAGGTTTTCCATTTATCCCTGTGGACACAGTCGCCAAAGGACGGCAAGGGCAATCGCTGGTCAGATACTGC
Organism: Atherinomorus stipes; assembly: GCA_023101725.1. Classification (NCBI taxonomy): domain Eukaryota; kingdom Metazoa; phylum Chordata; class Actinopteri; order Atheriniformes; family Atherinidae; genus Atherinomorus; species Atherinomorus stipes. Next base: position 180,729 of record JALJCO010000014.1, read on the forward strand.
TTTAGCAAAATTACACACCAATACCACGTTAAAGACAGACAATGTAACTTTTCCCACTTAAAAACATGTGTTTCTGACTTGTTTTGGTGGCACAGCAACATTCATTTTGAGCTGTCATTGCCTTTCAGTGTCCTGAGGCTCAGACACCACACCATGTAACTTTTCATCCGGGACGCAGCCGTTACGTTGAAGCTGACTATTGGTTGCGCGCCGTGTGATGTTCTAGCAAATTGATTTGAACCAGACATGAACACAGCGGGTGTTTTGAACGTGCACCATACCGGAGGAAGAAAGGAAAAAAGAGGAAGAGACAGAACGAGAGTCAAAATAAGACTGTCTTTTACTGGCTGGAATGAGCTCACAGTACAGATACGATGCAAGATGGATGCTAGTTTAGCCATCGATGGGAGGGGTCACTGAGAAAACTGCTAAAAGTTTTGTTGTGGGCCTTTAATAGGTGACCCCATTTTGATGAAACTGGGTGTCATATATGCCAACATGACCACTAACCTGACTGTAGCCGGCAGAGTGAAATAGGACTCTGTCACGTCCTCTAGACCAGTGGTTCCCAGCCTGTCTTCCCTGAGGACATGGCTTGGCCACTGACTTAAAACGGTTAAAGTCTCAGGCCCCCTTGTGCTCTTTAGGTGACCCCTAAGGTTGGGAATCACTACTGTAGACCTTGTAATTCTCACAGGAGTCTGTAATGCCATGTTTGTGACCCAGCTTGCCTGAATTGACTTCGCTGCATAGGGTCTGCTGAGCAATGGCTTCTAATTCAGAGAACGTGACCTCCAAAACAAATGAAGGCTACTTTGTTACATTAGCCACTATCATATTAAAGGTGCTATTGCCAAGCAAAAGTGTATTAGTGTTTACAATGTGAAATATGCAACTTTTTGAAGGACTTTAATGATATTAGGTGAGTAAGGAGGAATTAGATATTCCACTAAGAACAAGACAGGTAAATACGAAGCAATACAAAATGCCTCGCTGTAGAAGTCAGCAGGTCCAAACCTGAAGGTGATCATCTCCAAGGAAAGAATTTGTTGACGAGGAGAAAAAAATTGAGTAAATCAAGAAATAAACTGAGCTACTGAGACACTTATTCAGTCAGTGAATTCCCCTGATCACACACATACACACTACGACAAACACATGAAGCTGACACAAAAAGAAAACAGTGATATGATGTTTAATATGTGTTACAACGTCTCCCCAACACACACTCAGATAAAACCCTAGAGATGGAGGAGCTGAGGGAGTTGATTGCAGTCATATTTTTGTTTGTTTGTGTTGGGAGAACAAAAGATCCACAGTTCAGACTCTCTCACAAGCGCACATGCACACAGAGATATCTGCCAGGGGTGTCCAGCTCCGGTCCTCCAGGGCCACAATCCTGCAGGTTCTCTATGCCTCCCTGCTCCAACACACCTGACTCAAATTAATGAGTCATTGTGCAGAACTTCATAGGCTGTTAGGTTTGTTTAATTTGAATCAGGTGTGCTGAAGCAGGAAGGGAGAGAAAATCTGCAGGACAGTAACCCTTGAGGACTGAGTTTGGACACCCCTGATATTGACCCTTTCACGGCCTATGTCACGGTCACGTCACTCCTGTAGCTGAAGACAAAAACAGAGGAGAGCGCGCAGAAAAGACGGTAGAAATGAGCTCTCTATTTATTACGACTGTAAAATGCATTCTTGTTCTGTGTTCAGGTGCCAGATTATGAGGAGCAACGTTCTTTGCAGTAAATTAAAATCTTTTAGGATACTAGTGCTCAGAAAAAACAAGGACAATTATGATAGAATGGAATAAGATGAAAAGAGACGACCATCAATAACCCCGGTTTTCCACCAGAAGTGGCAGGCGGTCAGTCAAAATTTTTGAGAAAAAAAAAGCCAGCCTTCTCAACAGATTAAGGCCTTGATGTACAAAGAATTAAAAAAAAGAGCACTAATTTGTTTGCGTGCGCTGTCCGTTCAGTGTTTGCGGGTGATCTACATAGATTACACACGCAATCCATAACAGCCGCATTTAGCTGCGCTATTGATTTGCCATTGAAAGTTCAGAGGAGCATGGTAAAGCAAAATTAAATCCAACCTGATAGAGAGACATTAGTTCTAGAGATATAAAATGACGCAAACAAAAACAGAATATAAGCAAAATAACTATAAAATAAAAACAATCCGGCAGGTTTCCCTGTGGGTCGTAAGAAGAGGCCAGTTTATAAGGACGTGGATAAGGAGCAATGTTGAGGATGGTCTGACATTGCGCACAGTGACACGCCAGGTGCTGGACCTGTGCAATTCCCCCCACGCCACACAAAACTCAGTAAAAATAGTATCATTAGTTTGTGCTAGTTATTTTCACTGAGTTTTGTGGGGGGTGGGGGGCCAACTTCATATAGGCCAGTAGCCTCAGAGCAGCAGCAGCAGTCGCTTCAGTTTGGAGTGGAGGAACCAGGGCTGTGTCCAAATGTCCACCCTATTCCCTACATAGGGCCTTATATAGGGATCACGCCATTTTGTAGGGGTGTCCGAATGTTCAGAAAGAAAAAAGTTGTGCACTCAAAGTTACCCACAATGCATCTTGAAAACTAGTGAGCTTCGATGGTCCCTAGACAGGACAATATAGACCACAATGCATTGCGGTCAGGAGAGCTGAATAGCAGGAGGTGTTGAACACATCGAGTGGCAGAAAAAAAGGAGAAAAAACAACAAAAGAGATTAAACACGATATAAGTAAATAAAATACCTTCATTTAAAATTACAGATTTTAATTAAATCTCTTCGCGAGTAGTGGATGTCGCCGTGGTTGCCACGGTGATAACTGGTAATCACGTGATTTGTGGGTAATCACATGATTTGCGACGAGGAAAAAGTAGTCAGCTTCGTGTCCGAATTAAAGGCAGAATGAGGGCACTAGATAGTCTGCTATGTAGTACAGCCCTATCATAGTGAATGAGGGGTTAGGGAGTAGGGAGGACATTCGAACACAGCCTAGGTCTGGAGGAGCTGATCTAAATTAAAAAATATGGCTGAGTTTTAGCTAGTATAAGTTGAGTTGTTTGCAAAGTCTCCTCCCAATTTTTTTTGCATTCTTGCAGAAACGCCCATATTGCATATTCATCTGCAGCAGACACGCAAAATGGATAGCGGGGCTATTTTGTTAATTAACAGCAAACCTTCTTTTACCCTGTTTGTAAATCAGCTCTAGCGGATTATTGCGTGTAATGAAGATAGCGCTTGTGCAGTAATCATTTCGGCGTCAGGTTGAATTTCTGCACTTGCCGCAGCCAAATTTGTGACATGCAACAGGTAGTGGGATTTAAAAACTAGAAAATTCAGTCAACCCCCCCCCCCCCCCCAAAAAAAGACTTCTATTGAAATAAACAGATGGACCAAGCAATGATGTGAGGGTCGATCTGCAAGTAAACAGGAGATGAAGGCACATTCTGAAGGAAGTGGGGAAGGCAGGATATTGTGTGTCAATGAACCTGTACAACCTATACAATTTGATAATAATAAGATTTCTTGAATATTCTGGTTATGGGGTTGCATGTAGAGGAGCTCAAAGAAGGATACACACATACAAGAGGAACAAGAGGTATCAGGTGTCAATACATCTAAGCACTGCATGAGATAAAACTGCTGCCTCCATCGCTTGCTGCCTGATGGTGGAAGAATAAACTGAAAAGAGGCAGGGTCCTGGAACTTCATAGTGCGGAGCTTTCAGTTAGGTGGAAATGCATAGGTGCCTGATTGGATACGAAATTCATGAGTGCAAAAGTCTGTTTTATTCGTATCTGGAAGGTCGGGGCCGTAACGCTCACATCTGCAGTTTAAACAGTGCTGCTGCTGTATGACTGCAACAAGGTCCTTATCTGCAATGTGAAATTGAAAACATTAAATATTCTATGCTTTTCCCTAAAAGCAGAACGACGAATCATCATATCAACACAAGTGCTACAGCATTGCAAGTATTTCTGTTAGCTTAAACATACCCAGCCATGGAGGTGCAGTTTGCTGTTAAAATGGTAATGTTGTCCACATTTACAGGTGTCGCACAAGTCATTCTTTTTGCTTTGAACTGACTCGGCAAAACTTCGGACTACAGCACACAAAGATACAGACGTAGATTGATGTAGTTTATCATTTGAATGTGACCATTTGTGACATAGTCGTAAGCATCCAGCGGCTCATATACTTACAGTTTTTCTTTACTGTACACATAGTGTCTCAATTAGATGTCTGGCCAGTCCAGAAGATCTTCATGCCTCCCCTGTAAGGTGTGTGGATCAGCCAGCCTGCTTCCATCTGCTAGCATTACTAAAGTAGCTCTTACAGTCCTATAGAGTGAGTGTCTGGACATATTCCCACAGCTCCAATACTTAAACACTTTAATGGAAACTCTCCATTTACAAAAATACCGTGGAAAATTCTTATGTTAACATAGCTTCTGCTTTTGCCTCCAGACTAAGCCCTGCTCACCAAAAACATCACAATGTTAGCAAACTTTGAAACTGTCTATAAACTTAGCAGAAAAAGTCAGTAAATGAGTTTTTAGGGGATTATTTAATTGTCAGCGATTATGTATTATTTGTTTCTATTTGTTTATAGTTTGTTTCTTTTTATTGTTCCTGATTTTTGTCTATTGATGTTTTTATATATAGCTGTAAAAAATATCTTTGAGGGGTTAAACTTCTGGTACCACAGGTGATGACAATCAGGTGGCTGATTTATGGCAACATATGGATTTACACTTTAGAGATAAGTCCAGATTCTGCCTCTAGCAGCTGGATTGTAATTGTGGAGAAGACATGAAACATGATTGCTGCACCAACAGGATAACATCTTCGGCTGGAGGCAGTGTGAAGATGAGGGGCAGCATCTTCCTCACTGGAAAAACAAGGCTGTTCATCACTGGAGGCAATGTCACTGCAGAGAGATGTGGAGATGAAAATCTGCAACCTGTGGAGATCCCACATCTCCCCAGTCTAGGACTCAACTCTGGCTGACTGGTGACAGATACTGGTTGAAGAACGGGATGCTGTTCCACAGCAGCGTGGAACCAGGCTGGAGACCAGTAGAAGGAATAACTACCGGGCCGTAGCCCAGTATGAGGAGGAGGTACAAGGCTGCAAACCAGTATAAGGAGGAAGTACTGGACTGGAGACCAGTATAAGGAGGAGGTACCAGCTGGAGACCAGTATAAGGAGGAATTACTGGACTGGAGACCAGTATGAGGAGAAGGTACCAGCTGGAGACCAATATGAGGAGGAGGTACCAGGATGTTGTGGCTGCATTTGGATCTTCTACATGATACCGGGTTGCTGTATGTTAAATGACCAGTATGTCTTGTCTGAAGGAAGACATCCCTTCTTCTCTGTAAACAAATAAAACAGGATTTTCTAAGTTGGACCAAGTAAGAATTATGTCTCACTTTCAAAATGCCACAAATGTGAAATGTGTAATGAGCAGAAATGGGTTTTAATCTGACATCTGATCTGCCGTTCAGGAGTCCGACAGATGGTGTTATCAAAGCAGCGCTGGAGCAGGGGTCAGCAGCTCGGGGGTCACACGTGGCTCTTCTGCCCCTCTGCAATGGCTTTTTGTAGCTTTGACCAAAGACAACATAGAAGTTAACTATTTGTATTATCATTTAATCTTTTTTTTCATGTGCAATGGGTGGGCTTTTTTAAACACAGGATACATTGAAGATTGAAGAAATAATACATTTCTTATTATTTCTCACAAGTCACATCCTATGATGAGAAAAAACAAATAATCTTGAGTCTGTGACTCCTGGCCAAAGTGTTCAGGGATATAGGTAACAGAAAATGCACAATGACAGATATCTCCAGAAAAAGAACATCGCAACTTTAGAAATGGTGGTATCCCGGAGGCGTGGTCAGCCTAGCAGACATCTGTCAGGTTGCCTCCAGGATACCACCAGCTGAAAAAGACACATCACAGCACGACGTTTCTGAAGACTGAAGTTTCAGTGGAAACATTTCAAGGTAATAACAGCTCCTTAAAAGTCAACTCTGATGAAATAAAACCGTTGTGCCCTAAAGCTGGAGTAGACAAAATGAACCTGGTCACGTCACACGACTGCAGGACAGACCAATGATGAAATCCTCCCCAAACCTTAAACACCTGAACTGGAAACAAAGAATGTCTTCACCAACACTTGGCAAAACCCACATAAAACAAAGATCTTTTTATGAGCAGATGTAATGGTATTTTATGGAAAGCACTATAGCAGATTGGTGTCCTCGACAAGGCAAGGGAAAAGGAAACGAGAAATACAAGTAAGCCAACAAAAGATGGTTAAATTGTACAGACGTGGAAAAAATTGTTGGCACCCCCTCGGTTCTGTTTTTTTTTTACTTTTTTCCAGTTATCGAACATCCTGCTCTGAAGATCCAGGAGAAGCTTTTATTGGAGAACCTAACCAACCTGAAGTTGAAGTTGGCATCCTCCACCCTGTCCAGCGAGCACACTGTCGTCCTGTGCAATCAGCTTCTGTGATTTATCCCATCATTTAACACAACTGAGTGTTATGTGAGAAGCTAAGCACATAAATGCCTTCATAACCAACTGGATTACTGACCACCTGACACACAGATCACAGTCAGCAGCACAGGATCACCGCAGGGGGCTGTACTCTCAATATTTGTCTTCATCTTGGCCAGACTTCTCCTGCAATCTGGAGTCCTGTCATCTCCAGAAATACTCACATGACTGTGCAGTTGTGAAGTGTGTCTGTGATTGGCAGGATGCTGAAACAGGGAACTGGTAGACGGTTTTGTAGCAAAGAGATAAATATGGATCTATGAGGACCAGGATTAATAAGGAAAAAGTGGATGATAGGAATAACGGATATTGAGGTGTTCACATAGAAAACAAACCTCACAGCAAACTGTAAGATACAGACTTTGGTACACAGAAAATAATAAAAGTTTTTAAAAATGCTCCAGAATCTTTATTTTCCTGCTGAAGTTCTCTGCTGTGATCCACAACCTGACCTAGATAGGCAGAAGATGGATGGATGTCATGAAGTTTAATAGTCCTGAGTGGTGGTTCCCATCTGTGGTACCCCACACAAAACAATTGTCTAAAATACTTCTTTATCTCTGAACTTTAAAGTCTTGAATGTGAAAATACTACATGTTGTATTTGTGAGTAAAAGTTAATATTTTTTAACATTTCCAATAAGACCAGGCTGACGTGGGCAACAGGCTGGACTGGAGACGCAACACTGGTACAGTCATTGCGTTTATTTGTGTTACTCTTCTTCTTCCTCAGCAGGTATCCCAGCTTACGCTGGGTACACACTACAGGATTTCTGAGACCTTCAAAGATGTAGAGACCACAAATCGCACCAGATTTCCCTCTTCTGATCATATAGTGTGAGGTGAACACTACAGAGAACAACCCACACTAACTGATTCGTCAGCAGAGAATCAGCTCCTTTACTGTCACCATTCCAAATCTCGCGATATCAAACGAGACTTCACTGACGAGACTTTAGTCTAAACAAACATAGTGGACTTTTCAGCCTCTTACACTGTGCAAAAAACATGCATACGTAGAAAAAAACATTGTGGAAAAAGTCAGCGGGGATGTGGCTGTATGGCCGCGAGATGGAAGTGAATAAAAATGGCCACAAACATTAGATAGCTTGGAGAGCAGGGCTGTGAGCTCTTTGTTTGTTTTTACCTCCTTTTCTGGTCAGTCAACAATTAGTCAGCTGTTAGCTCGTGCGTCTTGATTGGCTGTTGTTCTGGGAGCCTACACGTGATTTCCCAATGAGAGCAGCATTTTTGATTTTGCACAGCTGTGAACACTGTGCATGTTCAGGTCCTCTCGGAACACCACACACACACCAGGATTTCTAGTCGCAAATATTAAACATGTTCATTATCTACGATTTCTCCTTCCGAGGCCTTCCGAGAGGATCGGATTGGACAAAATCACTCTTAACTTACATCACACCATGGGAAGATCAGATGCAATGTTTTTTGCAAACATCCGACAATCGAACCTTTGCTGGCTTTGATCCTAACGGGAAGATTGGGATATAAATCAGGCTGACTTTCCTGTAGTGTGCATTTGCTTTTAGAGTTCTGCTGCTGGTTGACCCCTCTTTCCTGTCCTTTCCACCTCCAACCAGTCCAGGAAGATGAACGTCTTTCCTGGTTCTGATAAAATGTTTTCCTTTCTGGTTCCAATAAAGTTTTTCCTCCCCGGTTCTGATTCTTTCTTTTTGATGGAGGTTTTCCTTCCTGGTCCTGGTTCTGATTGAGGTTTTCCTCTCCACTGTGTCCTGGTGCAGCTCAGGATGGAGGATTGAATCTGATCTCATCCAACCGGGTGGTTTCTTTTGCTCAGCCATTTTTACCTCCGCCAAGGAGGTTGATTTTGGTAGCGTTGGTTTGTTTGTCTGACTGTCAGCAACTTTACGTAAAAAGTGCTGGACAGATTGACCTGAAATATTCAACTCCATACAAATGGCCCGAGTATTTCGTAAAAAATTACAAGAAAGGATCTCAATGAGTTGTATAATGTTTCAAAAGTTGATCCGGATCCAGAGAAAATTCCGGATACTATGATCCAGAACACACAAAATAAGGGAGTTGAGCTGTTTTGAGGAGGTCTGTACTCTGAGTGCTTTTCTTGTTTTATAAACTGGTTTGCATGAGCACAGTTTTTAAAACTTGACTGATGAGGATCATATAATGGATTTGTTTTAATTGGATCATAATTAGACTATAATAAATTGCATTAAGTTGGACTGTGTCTGTAAAAGTGCCCTGACATAAGTTTGTTTTGAATTTGTAGAACCACGAAGGAAATGTGTACATTTAAAAGAAAAAAAAATTGTTTTACTGCATTTCTGTCTGGTTCAAGTCGCTGTGTGACAATCTGTCCTTTATTCTAACTGTGGTTAGTTATTTCAACAGATATAAAGCATGTGTGTTGTTATTGTTTCCAAAGGCATCATGGGAAAACAAAAGAGACTAAAGGAGGTGTGATGAGTAAAGAAATAAAGAGCAGACAACACAAAAGAGCAAACAAAGACAAGTTGATAAGGGGTAATACCAATCATAAAAAACCCATTCACACACACACACACACACACACACACACACACACACACACACACCACAGCGCAAAGATTTGATACAGTGTTGAGGGTTGTGAGGGTGTTGGAAGTGTGATGTTTAGGGGAGTTGGAAATGCCACTGCCACTTCCTCCGGTGAATTGAATCATCAACCACAACCAAAGATGCTGCCCCTGCAACGCGCACACACACACACACACACACACACACGCACACACACACGCATGCACAGACAGAGTTTTAGGTGGAGCTGGGATTTAACAACACCTTTCTGATTGGTGGCCTTACAACACAAGTACTGCAGTGATACACCGTGATAATGTGAACAAACTTCACTAAACTGTGAAGTTGTTTAAAAACTACTAAAAGATGCATTTTAAGGAACTCTTTAAATTAAAAAAATGCTTATTCTGAGTCAGAAGGTTTAAACACACCCAAAGATTCCTGCTTGTTCAGTTTTGGCAGGCCTATATGGTCCCTTAATGATAAACCTAAAAGGATATTATATTAATAACTAAGATCTTTTCCTACTTTCATTATATAGCAATGAAAAGTTTAGCTTATAAGTGTACTTAAAGGTAGAGTTGGAGATCCTGGGAAAACTGAGCAAGGTACATTTAAAAAAAGAATAAATTCAAAAGTCCAATCCCCCCCTTCTTCAAACAAAATGCACTCATGTGGATCACGTGATATTCATGTGTTTTTTCTGTAAAAATGACATTGTGTAAAATGCAAATAAAACCAGAATCAAATTATTTACAAATCTCATTAACCCATATTTCATTCCTAATTGAATATTTGCCATTTTCATGGAAAATCTTCACTGATTGAGAATCTGATGGCAGCAATACATCTCTAAAAAGTTCGAACAGGAGCAGCAGAAGGCTGGAAAAGTAACAACTAGAGGAGCATTTGACAGCTTATCAGGTTAAATAGTCATATATGATATATCATATACTGTATGACTCATAGGGGCCACATTGAAAATAACCCTTAGGGCTTTCTTGTGTTATTCATGACCATTTATTCTTTTTATCATATACTGTAACATTGTCATGTTGTGCATTATTTTAAATGGTCAATCAAATCAAATCAAAGCAAACTGGCAACAGGTCTGATGCACATGACTGGGCAGAGATGTTCACAAGTCCTTTTTCTCAAGTCCAAGTCAAATCTCAAGTTTCTGACCTCAAGTCAAAGTCAGGCCGCAAGTCACTTTCAACTGTAGTGGGTAACCTTCCACGTGACACTTGCTGTCTGGTCTACAGTACTTAGAGAAATGCATTATAATATGCAAGTAATTTAAAATGCATACTTACCCTATATCTGCCAGCATTTAGTACCAGTACCAATATTCCCTCAACGCTGTGCGCTTATTTTGAATAAGTAGGCATTGCTCATGTAAAAAACATTTCAGTCATATTAAATTTGATATCACATGTACAGGAAGGATGCAAGATGGATGCCAAATTAGCCATCCATGGGGGCTGAGAAAATTACAAATGTTCTGCAGTGTTTTTCTACGGTTTTGCTTATCCCAGACGGAGCTCTAGCTCTTATCAAACAAAACTGCAACGACAGTTTAAAGCTTCACACAGAGTAGCTTGTCCATTCAGAGACACCTTAAGCTGCTTTCAGACTTTCATCGTGGAACATGAGCGTAAAGTCCATCCGCTCTTTAAATGGATTCAACTTTTCAAACCTGCCACTTCCTTGCAGACTTATCACGTCCCGGGACTTTCAGACATCAGGGAATGTTGTGGAAAAGTCAGCACAGCCCCGCTCTCCTTTCAACTCTGTCCGAAACATTTTCTTGTGCGTTCAGCCAAAATGACATGCAGCAACATTTCCGTTTTTATGACATGGTGACCAGCCAGTACATGTCGACTACATCTCCGAGGTAAAAGACCGAAATGCATGTCTGAATGCAGGCGTTATAAAGGACAGAGTCCGCAATATTACCGCTTTCCAGCGCAAGTCTGAAAGGGGCTAGTGAAAGTGGTGGCAGCTGCCATGTATGCGGACCCATATTGAGCTGATAGAAATGGCTCATTCGAACAGAATAAAAAACAGCATTTATTTGACTAGATACCAGTAGAAGGTTTTTAATAGTAGATGACATTTTTCTGTCACTGACCTTTGATTTTGACACACACTGAGCCTTTAAAACTGCCTTTAAATAAATCTAGACAATGCCCAAGTCTGCATACCTGCACAAATCTGTCCTCCTCATGCTGATTATGGTATGTTGATGCTGGTAATTACACCATTGACTGAGATCTTCCACATCTTCTGTCCACAGGACTCCTCACCATCTAAAACAATCTCATGATGACATTACTTAAAGGTGATAGCAACAAGTTTAAATCCTCCTCGCCAGCAGGTGGCGCACTAACACTCACTTACACAGTCAGCATTATAGAACCGTCTAACCATTAATTAGCATTAGCAAATGTTTAACTTACATGTCCAGGAGGAAAGTGACAACCTCCTGATGCTATTTTCACCCTCATCAAGCCTCATTATTTGTCTGCTTGAGAAATGTAACATAAGGAAGACACTATTTCTACACATAGCAATAAGGGATTATCACGCTTTCTGGAACTTTCCGGAATCTAGGAGTTTCCTCTTCCGGGCCATTTCAACAATAGGTTAATCCAATGTCCCTGCTCTGTTTGACTTTGTTAATAATAAACGCCAACCCTACTTAAGTTTTAATTTATTCTCGACTGAAGTGATGCTAAGGAAGAAGTGGATCGAAGCGATCGATTCGCCGCGGTGAAGGGCTGAACTTTATAATAAAACAACATCGTACGTTTGTATGTAGCCGGCAGACTACACAGTTGGTGTTAGCAGGCTAGCGTTTGATGATGCGCCTAACTTTGTGCAGCTGAAAACACACAAGCATTTATAAGCATCTCCTTTCTAGGCAGTCCCCAGTTGTTCCACTGGAAACGGAAGAGTACAGACCCAATTTTCAGATACTTGTGTGTTTTAAGACGCACAAAGTTAGGCACATCAGCTAACGCTAGCATGCTAACGCCAGCTGTTAGCATCATTGAAGTGCCAGCAAACGTGCTACGTTGTTTATTATAAAGTTCGGCCCTTCACTCCGGCAAATCGCTTTGATCCACTTCTTCCTTAGTATCACTTCAGTCGGGGATCCATGAAAATTTAAGTAAGGTTGGCGTTTATTCAATTTATGAAGTGGAACAGAGCAGGGACATTGAATTCAGCTACTGTTGAACTGGCCCGGAAGAGAAGCGGCTAAATATTTCAAGTTCCAGAAACCAGAACATGGAAGCGTGATAATCCCCTATTGAGCTTGCAACTCCAGGGCTAATGCTCACGGTGAAGAATCCCAAGAGTCCCTGGCATGATGTAAATGTTTACTCCTCAGCCCAGCCAGAAGATTTGAATCCCAGCCTTGGACCCTTTGCTGCATGCCATCCCCTGCTCTCTCTGACCCCCTTTACTGTCCATCAATGTCAAATAAAGGCCACTAGAGTCAAAAAATCCTTAAAAAAAAATGTATATACTTTTATTCTGTACCCCTCGAGATATTCTGTAATGTATTTTTTTTTTATATTGTTTTGATAAAACAGTTGTAGCTATCAACCGGAGGAAAAAAGGAATGTACGGAATCCTACTGTGCTAAGTTTGGATTGGTGATAGGCTCAACTTTATTCTATGCAACACCTCAGAAATTATAACAACACACATATCTCACACCATAAAACATCACATATTCTATACATTACTGAGGCATTATCCAGAATTCCTTCTTTTCTCACATCGCTGTTAACATCTGCCTTACAGATTTCCTTCTGCAGCACATGATATGATGCAAGCATTCAGTCTGAACCACACGGACAAGATGGTACTGTGGGAAATCACTATACCATACAGTTAATAGTTCAGGGTTCCAGGGGTGACATCGGTTTATCTGGCCTCAGACGCCTCTGTAGGGGATAAGATAAGATAAGATAAGATAAGATAAGATAAGATAAGATAAGATAAGATAAGATAAGATAAGATAAGATAAGATAAGATAAGATAAGATAAGATAAGATAGTGCCTCAGAGACTATAATGCCAACTATAATATCAATAAAGATGATTTTTGATGTAAAACAATAGGATGTGATGGAAGTATAAAGAAGAGGGAGCGACACATAAACAGGGTACGGGAGGTAGATGGCAGCAGAAGTGATACAGCTGCTCTGTTTTTATCTGGCAAATCAATCTGTCTCAGCCGTAAATGGAGATTATTAAACAGCAGGAGAGGGAGGCAGGGAGATGCCAATCAACTTATGTATCTCTCCCCTTCATCATCACTGTCTGCGGTTTCCATGGTAACCATCTCCAGGGCTGACAGCATACATGTGCGATCTCAAGCCTGCACACACGGACAAACACTGACACACTAACATTAACACGTAAATGAAAAGATGTCACATACTTTAAAATAGCTAAACCTCTCCCCAGTTCTACACGATCCTGCTCATGCTACACACATAAAATACACACTGTGTCACACATTTATATGCTAGCATAAGAACTTTTTATTGAAAACACAGATGCACACTGTTATTATACAGTCCTGTCTAATACCAGTGGGCGCGTTTATGGGACCATTTTCGGTATTTTACCATCACTGTGAGGAGGTTTTGCCTTCGTGGGGACATTTTCCCGATCCCCACGGGTCCAAACCCCATGTTGAGGGTCAAGATTAGGTTTTAGAGATTAAGTTACAATTAGGTTTTGGTTAGGATTAGAGCAAGGGTAAGGTTTAGGCAATCAGTTATGGGCGTTTGGTTTAGGGTAAGTGGCTATGGAATGCATTATGTCAATGGATGTACTCCACGGGGATAGAAAACCAGACGTGTGTGCATGTGTGTGTGTGTGTGTGTGTTGTTAGTTGTTCTTAAAGTCTAAATGAAATCCCACATTAAAACCATCTCTTTCACACGTATATTTATATACATTGCAGCACATGAACATGCATCCTCTCGCTTTCATTGGGTGGTCTGTTTTCTGGGGCTGTTGCAGCAACTCAAGTTTCTGGTGGCTCTTATGATGCATTCACTTGCACTCAGGTATGTCACCACCCCTCTGACCCAAGGCAAATCCTGCTGTGGGGCCACCGCCCCTTAATTATTCATCAGTTTTAACTCATTGATTTAACCAGGGTTTGTAGCTCATTATTTTCACCGAGCCAGACTCACACAACCTGTTTTACAGCAATGAAATGACAAATTACGATCTGCCAGATGGTTTGCAATTACAGTTAATCTTCTCAAAGTTCCTTTTTAGCTAACAGTCAGCAGTTTACCTCGAGAATAATGAGTCTTGTCTACAGGGAGTGCAAAATTATTAGGCAAATGAGTATTTTGACCACATCATCCTCTTTATGCATGTTGTCTTACTTCAAGCTGTATAGGCCGAAAGCCTACTACCAATTAAGCATATCAGGTGATGTGCATCTCTGAAATCAGAAGGGGTGTGGTCTTATGACATCAACTCCCTATATCAGCTGTATTTGGCAAACAGAATTATTAGGCAGCTTCCTTTCCTTTGGCGAAATGGGTCAGAAGAGGGACTTGACAGGCTCCGAAAAGTCAAAAATAGCGAGATATCTTGCAGAGGGATGCAGCACTCTTAAAATTGCCAAGCTTCTGAAGCGTGATCATCGAACAATCAAGTGTTTCATTCAGAAGGAACGTGTGGGAAAACCAAGGAGCAAAATAACTGCCCATGAACTGAGAAAAGTCAAGCGTGCAGCTGCCAAGATGCCACTAGCCAGCAGTTTTGCCATATTTCAGAGCTGCAACATCACTGGAGTGCTCAAAAGCACAAGGTGTACAATACTCAGAGACATGGCCAAGGTAAGAAACGCTGAAAAACGACCACCACTGAACAAGACACACAAGCTGAAACCTCAAGACTAGGCCAAGAAATATCTCAAGACAAATTTTTCTAAGGTTTTATGGACTAATGAAATGAGAGTGAGTCTTGATGGGCCAGATGGATGGGCCTGTGGCTGGATCGGTAAAGGGCAGAGAGCTCCAGACGCCAGCAAGGTGGAGGTGGGGTACTGGTATGGGCTGGTATCATCAAAGATGAGCTTGTGGGGCCTTTTCGGGTTGAGGATGGAGTCAAGCTCAACTCCCAGTCCTACTGCCAGTTTCTGGAAGACACCTTCAAGCAGCGGTACAGGAAGAAGTCCACATCCTTCAAGAAAAACATGATTTTCATGCAGGACAATGCTCCATCACACGCATCCAAGTACTCCACAGCGTGGCTGCAAGAAAGGGTCTAAAAGAAGAAAAACTAATGACATGGCCTCCTTGTTCACCTGATCTGAACCCCATAGAGAACCTGTGGTCCCTCATCAAATGTGAGATTTACAAGGAGGGAAGACAGTACACCTCTCTGAACAGTGTCTGGGAGGCTGTGGTTGCTGCTGCACGTAATGTTGATGGTGAACAGATCAAAACACTGACAGGATCCATGGATGGCAGCTTTTGAGTGTCCTTTCAAAGAAAGGTGGCTATATTGGTCACTGATTTGTTTGTGTTTTGTTTTTGAATGTCAGAAATGTATATTTGTGAATGTTGAGCTGTTATATTGGTTTCCCTGGTGAAAATAAATAATTAAAATGGGTATATATTTGTTTATTGTTAAGTTGCCTAGTTGCCACGAGCCAAGCCGTCACGGGAGCATGCACAAACTGAAGCTATAAAGTTGTTTACTTACCTTTTTCTACGTAGTTACACTTTTTAGTGTCTTTCAGTTGATCTGGATCGCTTGGTGACGGCAGAAGAACACCATAACTATCGCTTACAGTGTTTGAATTTACCACGACCGTCGTCTTCCTGTATCAAAACTGCGGATGTAGCGTCATGTGACGTCAGGTCTGCAGGGCAGCACTGGAAAGCTATAATGTTGTTTACTAAGCTTTTTCTTCGTAGTTACACTTTTTAGTGTCTTTCAGTTCATCTGGATCGCTTGCTGACGGCAGAAGAATCCATAACTATCGCTTACAGTGTTTGAATTTAACGCGACCGCCTTTTTCCTGTATCAAAACTGCGGATGTAGGTCATTTGACGTCAGGTCTGCAGGGCAGCGCGGGAAATTCGGACACCGAATCGCAGCGCATTTTGCAGCACACAGCCTATTCAAGGCAACGGAGAGAAACGTGGGTGGAAACGTTATTTTTGGTTTTTAGCGCTTCATCACCCATTAGTATTAGAAAAAATGGACATGTTTGATTTTTTAAAAGTTCCTGCCTCTAGTCCCTTTAAAGCTCAGTCTTAAATTCACTGACCACAATGGAGGCCAAACATTGGGAAAGAAATGACCTGAAAAGGTTAAACAGCTGTTTCAAAGCATCTCTGACACAGTTGTGTTCTACATGATCGGACAAAGCTTACAAAATAAAGAGCCCCTGACAGCAAAGACCTGTCATATACTCCAGCTGTTAAGAAAAGTTTTAAAGAGAAATTAAATATTTTGGAGGTTTTGAGGAAAACAGATGGGTTCATATATGTGTATATTGCACAAAAATGGTTATTGAACTTCTTCAATGCCATGTGGGATTGGTTCTATATTCTAACAGAGTTATACTGTATGACTCTTTAGAATCAACAAAAACCACCTTCTTTTAAAATTCTCATGTAGTTGATCTATGATTTTCCTAAAATTAAGAGTCAAAACCTCCATGTATGTTGAATCCATTCTCTGTTGACCTATTAGTTTTAATAATGTTTTATGTTTTTGATGTTTTCCCCCCAAGCCTTTAACTCATAGATTTTTCTTTTTGTTTGTTTTTAAATAATGAGTCAGCTTGTAGCTGATGATTGGCAGGATTTAGCGAACATCAGAAAGGTGTTTGTGGCAAACCTTTTCAGCTTGATATTTGTTTGCTCCCTGTAACTGGGTTACTTCCGATGAGTAGCAATTTTATGTAAAACATGGTTAACATCAGACAATTTTAAATATAATCTCTAAAGGGGTAAGACTGGCTTGCTCTGATATTGTGGTTCACAAAAATAATCTTCCTTACTTCTTGTCTGACTCCTTTTGTCATCACTTTGATTGCTTAATGATTTTTGTTGTTTTTAAAAGATAGAAACCTGTTGAAGAAGGTGCACTGCTGCCACCTACTGCACTGTGTGTTCGTATTGAAAGTGACCTGTCAGATAAATTCACGGGACACCGACTCTGCCTCCGAGTCTGGAGTTTCAGCTGAGCAGCCGAGAGCTTCTGCAGAGGGTTAAGCCATTTGCTCACAAGACTACTTTTCTGCACACAGTGGATTAATCCTTTTTGCAAGCATGCTTTTCTGTGCTCAAGTCTGTGCACAAGCAGATACCTCCAAGGACAGTTTCCACTTGCAGGTACCATTCTCTGCACACTTTCTACATCGATGGGTTTTGAGACAAAGATCTAAAGTCATACACTCTGTAAGTCCAACAAATATGCGGCATTAAAAAATGCATCTTCCTTTATTATCGAATTAGCATGTTTTATAGTTCATTGAGAGGACAACCAGACATCAGAGTGGAAAGTGGTAACTTGAATGGCAATTAGGGGTGGGACTTTCGGGCATTAACTACAATTCATAAATTACAAAAAATTAACACACCAAAAATGATCACATTTAATCGTAATTTGCATTCCAAACAACATGGAGTGTTGTCAGTGCCAGTTTCTGGTAAACTGATGCCCACATCAGAGCTCGGCGAATGCAGTGTTGCCAACTTTAGCAACTTTAACGCTATACTGACTTTTCAGACCCCTCTAGCAATTTCTTTCTTTTTTTAAAAAAAAGTGACTAACAATAAATCTAGAAACTTTATGTTGTTATTGGAGACTTTTGGAGACAGACATGAATGAACGAATTGTTTACTCCTTTATGAGCAGCAGGTGCTGCCACAGGCCACTACCCCATCCAGAAGCACTCACAAGAGGCTAAGGCCCAGCTCCCAGCAAAAGTCCAAGTTCCCAGCATCAGTCCCAGCTCCCATCATCAGTACCAGCTCCCAGTACCAGTCCCAGCCCCCAACATCAGTCCTAGCTCCCAGCATCATTCCCAGTTCCCAGTGCCAGTTGCAGCTCCCAAAATCAGTATCAGCTCCCAGCATCATTCCCAGTTCCCAGTGCCAGTCTCAGCTTCCAAAACAGTCCCAGCTCCCAGCATCAGTCCCAGTTCCCAGTGCCAGCTCCCCAACATAAGTCCCAGCTTCCAGCATCATTCCCAGTTCCCAGTGCCAGTCTCAGCTCCCAACATAAGTCCCAGCTCCCAGCATCATTTCCAGTTCCCAGTCCCAGCTCTCAACATGAGTCCCAGCTCCCAACATCATTCCCAGCTCCCAGTACGAGTCCCAGCTCTTAACATCAGTCCCAGTTCCCAGTACGAGTCCCAGCTCTCAACGCTGTGATAAGGACTGGTTGCAGCACCAGACTGTAGTCTGGTTTGTTTTCCATGTGAACATCTAGATATCCTTTATTTCTCCCCCACTTCTCCCGTTATTCCTATCATCCACTTTTTCCTTGTTAATCCTGGTCCTCATAGATCCATATTTATCTCTTTGCAATAAAGCCGTCTACCAGTTCCCAGTTTCAGCATCCTGCCAATCACAGACACACTTCACAACTGCACAATCATCTGAGTATTTCTGGAGATGACAGGACTCCAGATTGCAGGGGAAGTCTGGCCAAGATGAAGACAAATATTGAGAGTACAGTCCCCTGTGGAGATCCTGTGCTGCTGACTGTGATCTGTGTGTCAGGTGGTCAGTAATCCAGTTGGTTATGAAGGCATTTACATGCTTAACTTCTCACATAACACTATTGTGTTAAAACCTGGTCTAATGAAACTGAAGTTGCTCAGGGGTGGGCAACTCTGGTCTTCGAAGGCCGGCATCCTGCAGTTTCACTGTGGCAACACAAATTGTGACTTGTGCAGAGCTTCACATAAAACTACACAATTAACCATTGATTGGAGTCAGGTGTGTTGCGGCAGGTAAACTCCTAATACCTGCAGGATGCTGGCACCCGATGATCGGAGTTTTCCACCCGTCCTAGAGGGTGTTTTTAGGCCACAGACTGGAATGTCCTCTGTGAACCTCATGGAGACGACATCAACACCATGACTGAGTGTGTGACAGATTATTTAAACTTCTGTGTAGACAGCATGGTCCCAACAAGAACAGTGAGGTGCTTCGCCAATAAACCCTGGATCACCAGTAGCCTGAAAAAGCTGCTGAACATCAAAAAGAAAGCCTTCACGGATGGAGACAAGGTTTGCTGAAGACAATACAAAAACAGCTTAAAACACACATTAAGAAGCAAAGGAGGACAACAGGAAAAAGTTAGAAAGTAGCTCTAGCAGAAAAACATGAGGGATGTGTGGTCTGGATAGAAGAAAATTACCAGCTTTAAAGGCAGGGTAAGGGATCCTGGAAAAATACTTCAAGCAAGCTACATTTTACCTGCCCAAAACCACGTCTCCATAGCGCAGGAACGTGTGCATAGATGGTTTACGAGTGAAGATAACAGATAACAGCTGAGCGGATATCTTGTTAGCTTGCTAGTAAACAGCTGATGAACGACGTTTCTAAAAGCAATAATAGGCTCACCTCCAACTTCTTTATGACACCTCCATGACTTGATCCACATCTGTTTTTTTCTTTTAGGTGGATTTTAAGAGTGAACAGCTACAGAGAAAACAGCAGTGAGCAGCCATGTTTGTGTTCACTGTGAGACGTTAACAGCATGTTGCGAGCACAAACTGCAGTTCAGTTTGATGGACATATCAATCAATAAGAATGGGCCATTCAAGACGATTGGATGTTTTTTTATTCAGCCCCCCCCAGGTGACTAATTTCTTTTTTATTTTTGTGTCAGAGCATTTAATAATTGGATGCAATCAGGGCGTGAGGGACATTTTAAGCAATATAGTAAAGAAAAAACCCCTTGAAAACATCATCCACCCTGCCTTTAAGTTAGATGACAGGAGAATGACAGAAGCTGATTGCACAGGATGACAGCGTGCTCATTGTAGAGTACAGAGTGGAGGATGCCAACTTCAACTTCAGTACCGCAGTGAACGGAGAGGTTCTTTCCTTTTTTAGGTTCTCCAATAAAAGTTTCTCCTGGAGCTTTAGAGCAAGATGTTAGACAACTGGAAAAAAAATGGGGCCGGGTGATGCTTACAATGGTGAGCTTTAACCTGCAGTGATTTCTGGAAGCCTTTCTGAGTCCATGCTGTGGTTTCCAGGAGAGAATTATGTCCGGTTTTAATGCAGAGATCTGCAGTATCCAGCCTTGTCCCATGCACACAGAGATTCCAATATTCTGAAATTGTTCCACAACTTTTAGGGGCTGGTCACACTTGGCATGGTTGGAGTATATCCAAGCAGCAGGGGGTAACGTGCTTCGTGTTAAAGGATAACTTTCTTTTCTTCAACCTAGACCTTATTTCTTATTTCACCAAAGGGCGACAAAATGTAATATCTTTTTAAAGGGGTCAAAGTGATGCAGAAATGTTACCAGTGTGTAAATGCATGTATGTACGACTAGAAATAAAGTCCAGGTTGAAAAAAAAGAAAGTTATTCTTTAAGACCTCAGTCTGACCAAAGGCCATGGCAAGGTGCCCAAACCCACCTTCGTAGGTGGTCTGCAACGGTTGCTTGGTTCGGAACGATTGCGTTATTCACCCACGTAATGAAGACGTAATGATGCCGCCAACGTAGAGGCCCTGTCCCCGCTCAAATGCAAAGAAGAGGAGAAAAAAACATGGCCTCAAAAGCATGATAAGCAGTTGTTGCAGTCTTTAGCTCAGCAGCTTACACAAGCTCGCCATCAGGCAATCATTGGAAACTATGAAGGAACAAACGCCTTATCAGCATGTTTGGGTGCACGTCAAACAACACAAATGACTGTTATCGCCACCCACTGGACTGGAGGGAGGCAGGCGCTGTCACTTATGCAAATGCAGTCACATGACGAGGTGATAGAGTGGCATGTTTCCATTTTTTCAAGCATGTCCGGAGGCCGTTTCGACTAGACTTCACACTGAGTTGAAACGGGATTAAACGAATCGTGCCAAGTGTGACCCTGCCCTTAGAGCCAGTTTATCTCAGATTGGTGAACCTCTGTTTGTCTTTCTATCTGAGAGACTCTGCCTCTCTGAAATGCTCCTTTTATACCCAGTCATGTTACTGACCTGTAGCCAGTTAAACCAGTTAGTTGTCACATGCTCCTCCAGTTGTTACTTTTCAGCCTTTTGTTGCTCCTGTTTCAACATTTAACAGACGTGTTGCTGCATCAGATTCACAGTCAGTGAAGATTTTCCATCCAGTGATAAAATGTCTCAGTTTCATGATAAGTTGTTCACGTTCTAAAAATGGGTTAATCAGATTTGGAAATGATTAACCCAAGAGCTACTATCCTGCCATGTTTTTGTTTTTTACATTTCACACAGAGGCCCAACTTTTTCTAAATTGGGGTTAAAAATAAGAAAAAAAATTGACACGCTTCAACACATGCCCATTAAGTTGAAGCAGTTTCAGTAAACTTAGTTTACAGCTTTGAAACTTGGCCGAGCTCAGACTGACAAAGGCCACACATTAAGACTTTCTCTGCAGTGAATATCTGCTGCCAGCTCTGACTCATCTTCAATGCAGCTCACCCCTTTGCTGCTGTTTCCCTCCTGCAACACACCACCTCCAGCCAGGAGAGAAGAAGGAGACAGACGGGAATGATTTGAGAATAGCAATGCTGTAAAAAAAAAGAAAAAAAAACTCTCAAATGATGCTTGCAAATAGCAAAACATCAGTCTGACAAATAGGGGCTGCACTGTGATGGGATGCTCATTCTTCCCAGGTGTCAGTGCCTTCACACAGGAGGGGAAATTGGTGCCAGACAGAAAGACATATCCAACCGTAGAAGTGCATTTTAAATAGGTGTCATGTTATAGAGAGCCAAATGAGAGTGACAGCTTCATGATGATGACGATGATGATGATAGCACTGTTATTTGGTTGTAATGGGACATTGTTTTAACTCCCACGCAAACAGTTTGTATCTCCAGAGGGGTGAACTGGTGGTCTGTGTCATGGATGGACTCCGAATGGTGACCTCAGCCGTGCCTGAAACGTGGCTCTGCTCATGTCTACTCATGTCACGTCACATCCAGTCTTGTTGGGCCTGTTCTCCTCCTCAAAGTCACCAGCAGGTGTTGTGTCAGTATGTATGTGTCACTCTGTAACAGGGGTGCCAAAGTCCGGTCCTGAAGAGCTACTATCCTGCCATTTTTAGATCATACAGTACCCTCTTCAACATACATGAATCAAATGACTAATGCCCTCATGCATGCGTCATTGAGCTCTGCAGAGGCTGGTAACGAATCATTCATTTGCTTCAGTTCTGTTGGAGATGGGATGCAACCAAAATGTGCAGAATAGTAGCTCTTGAGGACTGGACTTGGGCACTCCTGCTTTGACAGTCTTGACCAGTCTGTCCTGCAGCATTTTCCCACCGTCAGCAAAGGAAACAAGTACAAGCAAGCTTGGTTGTCCTTTCTTGTCCAACTGAGACCCTGAAACAGCTTTTTGCAACTGACCCAAACTCCATGTTCCTCTCAAGATCAGCAAAAAGAAGTTTTTTCATGGCCAAGTAAAGATGTGTACCATTTCATGTCAGAGCCAATAGAGTGGGCTATGTCTGAAGGATCTTTCCCTTTAAGTCTAAAGTGTTTATGATGAGAAGGAATGTGAGCGGAACATCTGCTGTGGTACTGCTGACCATACTCAGACATTACTGTTAAGTCTCACAAACAAAAAAAGAAATGGTTCTCTGACTGAACAGAGGTGGAACAGAATCCATTTGTGTCATAAGAATTTTTTAAGAGAATCCGGGGAATCTGCTGCAATTTAACCAGGTTTTTTTTTTCTATTCCCATTAAGATAGGACAGCAGTGATAGAGTGGGCTCAGACAAATCTGTAGCCACGGTGAACCTGTTAGTAGTAAGCAGTATTTAACTGGTTAAACTTAAATCAAATGAAAGTGAAATTTTATTCCTTCTGAAATTACTTTCACTATTTAAGTCTCAATGGAATGGAAATATGTGCAAAGAGAAAACATCCAACAAATAAAATGACATTAAAGCACATTTATTAAAAGGGATACTGTGTAACTTTTAACCAAAACATTAGCGTTACGTAAGTAATAAGGAATTATTTCTGGGGTCAGTATACAGAACTTCATGCATGTCAGTGCTCTGAGGGTGCTGGCCTCCCCAAAAACCAGACACTAATTTTACAGGAGCAGATCCGTCTCTCATCGGATCGTGTGACCTGGAGCCCTTTGCTTTATGACTGGATGACTTTGCTATCAGCTGATTAACTCATTCACTGCCATTGACCTCTATAGCCGTATACAGCGGGCCAAAAAGTACTTAGCACGTCAACATTTTTCTCCGAAAATATATTTCTAGTAGAGCTATTGACATGAACACAATCTGGTGACAATCTGGCGACATCAGGGAAAATTTCAATAATCCCCCCCCCCCGCTGTATACGGCTATAGACGTCAATGGCAGTGAATGAGTTAAAGTTGTCTGCAAACATGATTTCGAAATATAAATAGAGACTTATTTTGAGACTGTTGTGTGGACTGTGTGAATTTATAGGTTTAGTGCCACTAGTGGCCAAAAGTGACATGGTATCCCTTTAAAGAGAAATACCTTAAAATGGACAAAACATGAAAGTGGCTTGATAGCAGGTTGTGTCCTTGGGATGAGCTATGATGCTCTGGGAAAAGATTTAAATACACGATTGTTCAGAGGAAAGAACAAAATTGTTCAGAAGAAAGAATGGATTGAATTTCAGAGGAGCTTAAAACCCCTGTCAGACTTACGCTGGTAATCAGGTGGACTTTGTCCTTTTTAAGGCTTAGTTTCAGACACGAGTTTGGGTCTTGTACCTCGGAGATGTAGCGGACATGTACCGTCTGGCCTCCATGTCATAAGACCGGAAATTATGTGGCATGCTGTTTTAGCTGAACGCACAAGAAAATGTTCTGGACAGAGTTGAAGGAAGAGCAGGGCTATGCTGACCTATCCGCAACATTTCCTGATGTCTGAAAGCCCCGGGACGCGATAAGTCCGCAAGGAAGTGGCATGCTTGAAAAGACGAGTCCATTTAAAGAGCGAATGGACTTTACCACTCATGTTCCACAATGTACGTCTGAAAGCTGCTTAACTGTACTGTAGCCCAAGATAAAATTAAACTTTTTAAACATCTACCCAAAAAGTAGTATTTCCAACTGTGAAGTTGATCAGAGCAGAAGTTTTGGACCACATACCTGTTGCTCTACAGTAGACCAAGAAGACAGATCAGAAAGGCTGTTCTATGGGTTGAGGCGAGGGTATCATTCTGACCTGTCTTATTAGGGTGGCAGCCAGAATAGGCTCCAGTCCCTCCAACATAGTGGTTCCCAAATTATGGGTTGGGACCCCCTTTGGGGTTGTTGCCAGATAATTGTAAAAAAGAAAAAAGCAGCCTACATCAGGGTTTCCCAATTCTGACCAAAGAGGGCCACAGTCCTGCAGGTTTTCAATGTGTCCCTACTCAATGTGTCCCTACTTGAGTCATGAGTCAAATATGAGCTCAAATTATTGAGTCATTGTCCTTAACATCAGTGGGAGTTGAATCCATTTGATGACCTAGGTATGTTATTACATTGCTTTTTTAAAAATTATTGCATGGAAACATAATTCATCCAGCCCTCCCTACAAGAACCAAACTGTCACTTAACCCGAGGAAAAAAAGAATTTTTATATATATATTTTTTATTTTATTAAAATTATAAGAGTAGAGGAAGGGTAAAAAAAAAAAAAAAAAAAAAATTGGTATGGGAAAGGGAGGAGTAAAAGAGAAATAATATGACATAATAGGTGGAAAGAGGAAAAAGAAAAAAGAAAAAATTAGAAAGTAACAAGGGAGGAAAAATGAGGGAAATTCCTGTAAGATCAAAAAAAAGAAAAAAAAAAAGTAAAAAAAAAAAGAAAAAATTGAAGTTGAGGAAGATGAAGAAAAAAATAAATACAGCCCTCAACACTGTTCATCCTTTTAAACCCTTTAAATAAAATTATGTAGAATAATAAGGGTGGGGAGGATAGGAAAGTGCAAAAAAAAAGGAAATGGAAGGACTCAATATAAAAAAAGAAAAAAAAAAGAATTTCCTAAAATAGAAAAAATTAATTAAATGAAATGAAAAGAAAAATGATGAAGTAAATCATAACAAAATCTTTAATAATCTATGAGAAGAAAATTATACGTATATTTATGATAAAGGAAAAGAAGGAGAATAATAATAAAAATTATTTATAAATTAGATTTAAATATAGAAATATTCTTTATATATTTATTTAATTAGAGAATGGGGAATCGGAAAAACAATCAAAATTGAATTAACAAGTAAGGAGTTATGTTTTGTATTGTTTAGAAAGAAATGGAAAAGGAAGAATAAAAATAAAATGGAAAATATTGTATAAAAATTTTTATAATTTTTATTATTATTATTTTCTCTCTCTTGTTTTTTATGAACATGAGCAATATCATCACAAAAACACCAAAATTACCTGAGACAACATCATAAAAAATATAAGAGAATGTGTGAGAGACTTTTGGTAAAAGTCATGGAGACATAACAGGAAGCGGCAGGAAGAACATGAAGAATAATGAAGTTAAAGAAATTAATCATTTAAATTGTCCACTTACATTCAGAAAGTACATACGAAGGAATTCACCAACCATATACCAAGTCAACAGGGCCAACCAGGATGTACTAGTATGTATAAAAATATGTAGAGTATGTAGGAGTATGTAAGAGTATAAAAAAGAATCCTTCATAATTCTCATTTTTGGTAAGTTTCTGTCAGACGGAAGAGACAGATTACACCATAAACATAAACAATGGAAGATAATTTGATTTAAAGTCATCTAATCTCTGTAAGCCACCTTTTAATTATCATTGATGATGTTGATGAATGTCATCAAAGAAATATTACAGATAATACAACAGGTTGGCATAGGAGGACTTTGATGATACAATATAGATTAAAGGAAGCAAAATAAAATATAAATTAAATAAGAAAATATGAATAAAAAAAAAAATTATTCAAAAAAATATAAATTATTAAAAAAGTAAACTTTTATTTTAAATATGTATAGTATAAATATATTGTAAAGTATGTTCAGATGTCATCAAAAAAGTAAATGACATTTAATTTTATTATGTAAAGTATTTAAAATACATAATTTACAAATTTGAGAACAATATAAAAATAGAAATAATAAAATTTACATATTTTAAATATAAAATCAATAATAATTATAACTTTTATAACTTATATTTTTAAAAATGCACTGTAAATTTCTCTTCATAACTTTTTCCCCGTATGCTTGACAGAGGAAAGAAAATGGAGAAGGCAACCTAGATGGAAGGAAGAGACAAGTGTAACCATAAGAGGGCAAATTTAAGTCAGTGGAATGAAATGGAGGGGAGAGGAGAAAGGAGAAGAGATGGGACGTCCTCGTATCGCCGCGTGGGTTAAAGTAGTTTTATACAGTTATCTGACCCTAAAACTGTGTTACTGTCAGGCCCAGAGCTCAGACAGGACTCAGATGCAGAGATCAGGGTGATGGATGAAGGCTTTACTTACATCAAAGCAAAAAAATATCTATAAAAAAGGCTGCAAAGACAGTAAAAGCTGAGCTGTGGTCTGGATAAAGCGTAAGACAAAACACTCTGGCACAAGACAAGGGAGACAGACTATTTGAACACATGAGCCCAAAGGAAAACAGGTGGAAACAATCAGGTAATCAGGGAAGACAATCACACTGGTGACATGAGGAAGGGCGAGTGACCTGAAATGAAAGGAGAGTTACTTCTTCAAAGTAAAACAGGAAGTAACAAGACATAAACCCAAAACCAGACAAGACCTCACCCCAGCATGACAGTTTCAGCACAGTGGCACCTATTTACACAGATTTTTTTTTTACAAAATGCTGTGTGGGTGGTGGTGGAGGGGGGATTTCTTTCAATGCTATGTGGTTAGATGATAGCCTACACCAGCCTTTTCCAAACTGGGGGTCTGACGTTAAAGGTAGAGTCCGAAGTTTCCCCCCTGAAAATAAATGTTACACTTTTGCAGTGAAATCCGTCTCAAACCGCGCCTTTGGGTTTTTACCTGCGTGCCGTGGTGAGTTTGAATCCAACTCCCTCTCCCCCTGTCTGTAATTTGCTCTTTCGCTTTGTTTTCGTCTGGTCGGGACGTTTCTGGGTGGAGATTTCTGTTTATATCGCCAGCCAATGACAGAACTAAGGGCATGACACTGTGTGGGAATAAGCTCATGATTGGAGCAGAAGCCAGTCACTCAAACTCTTGAAGAGAAAAAAAAAGAAAGAAAGAAAACGGTGGATGCACCAAAGAAAAGGTAAGAGCTTTAGATAATGCACGTTGGAAAACCAGGGTTAATATTAGTTTGGCTTTTACCTGCTTCTGAGCTCTGAAGGAGGCTTGAAGCTGAATAGGCTGAAGAATGAGGCGGCCATTAGCCTGAGAGGGAGGGGCGCTCAGTTTGAATACTGTTGTTTGCTAACAGAAATGGTGGTAGGACTTCAGACTCTACCTTTAAGAACCTTAATAAAGACACCTGGACTTCATTTTCTTGGTTCTTGAAGACTTTTTCTTTGGTTCCCAAATTTTTTCTGCAGGCCTCCTTTTCATTGACAACAGTAATGTCAAGCCAGTGTTTAATGTTCATAATTGTTTTTCCATTCATTGGTACTTTAACAAATTCCTTCATATGTTTGTAATAGTGCAAAAATGATGTGTTATGGTTTATTTTGCCTAACTGCTCCTATTTTACCGATTTCTTTTTAAGCATTATTTTACTTTCTTTACTTTTCTACACAAGAACAGAGAATAAACAAACTACAGTCGCTGCCTATTTTAAACTCAGATATTGAGAAACGCTTTAACCTCTTAGCTGTGTTTACAATAAGGCTCAGATCTATTTGGACAAGAAATATGAGTTTTGAAGGACCCCAACTGAAACTCTCCATAATTATAGCAGTTATAGAGAGAAAAGTGATGAGGAGGGTCAGGCTAACGCTGATGTATAATCCTCTAATGAGTGGACAAATTGGCTGTTAATGGAAAAGAGGAATATGGTCAAAACAGCCAAAGACACACTGCGTCCCTGGTGTGTGATCCATTGCATATGCTGGTTAAAGCGGTGAAGGTTTGCTTCTAAACACTCTGGCTGATAGATCACACAGAGCTGAAGGCTGGATCCAAACACTTGAGGCCCGCTGGGATCAACAGGAGGTCAACATGTCTCCAAACTTTACACCACCAACATCCAACAAATGGGATGATAGATGGAAAAGAACGATTAGCAACAGTCAGCTGTGTCTCATTTAGACGCAGTGATTAAAATCATCTGTAAATAAAGAGTCTGGGAGGGGGGGCATGACTAAATATTTCAGGTCTGTTCAGCAGTTTGGAGTTAAATGTTGGGATGTTGTGTAAATGTCAATAAAATAAAAATGCACTGATTTGCAAATCTAAAAAAATAATATTTACTAACTTTAAAAATACAGAGAATTTTTCAAATGGTAAAGTCCAGAAACAGGACAAGAGCATCTACTGTTCTCTGAATGACATTCTAAGAAACCAACACCTCACTACACAGTAATACACAGTATACACCTCACAGCAATATAATATTATATATATATATATATATATATATATATATATATAGACTGCAGGCAGTCTACTCCTGTGTAGTTTGTTTCTAAATGAAAGTTAGGCTGTCACAGATGGTGTAAGACAGAGTGTGTAAAAGAGTTGTCACATATATATATATATATATATATATATATATATATATATATATATATATATATATATATATATATATCCCCGCGACCCTGAACAGGATAAGCGGTACAGAAAATGACTGACTGACTATATATATATATATAAATATATATATATAGCCTATATATATATATATATATATGTGTGTGTGTGTGTGTGTCTGTGTATAATGTATGTGCACTGTAAAAAAAACACGGTAATATTCGGACAGCATTGGGGTCACAAATATACTGTAAAATAACGGAAAACTGTCTCATAAAAATACAGTAATTTTTAACAATAAAACTTAACTTTTTTATGGGATCTTTGTTTCATTTTGGTATTTTAATGTTTAATGAAGGATATTAACATGTGTAATAACAATTAAATTGCTTTTAAATATCGTAAAAGCATGCTGGAATACAGAAAAGCAGGCTTATAATGATATATCCATTAAAATTTGGTCTGCTTTATGTAATTTTGCGCAAAATTCTTATATTTAATCGGTGGTTAGTGCAAGATTTACAGTATATTTTCATTAAGCTATCCAATGCAACAGTGAATAGTTCATTTAGTCCAGTCAATAACTGAATCTCCTGCATGACTCTCTGTTACTATAGAAACTAGTTGCATTGTCAAATTGTCACGATCTCATTTCTGCACAGACCTATAGTCACTCAGGCACGCCCTTGAGCAGGGGACTCAAACTGAGTCCTGCAGACGTGAGCTTCACTGCTGCAACACACCCGACTTAAGCTCAGACATGGTGCACAGGTTTTCAATTTACCCCTTGACCTGAGTTATGTTCAATATATAGGTGTGTCAACGATGATGTGTTAATGGCGCATTGATGCAAATTCCTATTGAACTGCACTTTTTATTTCATTCGGCAAACTGTACTTTGACGAATGTGGCACCATGTGTAGTTTCAGGAAGTGATGCAGAAATAAGTGTGTGTACAAGAGTTGTCACGTGTAAAGTTATTTAACCTCAGGTGAGTAATTTTTACTCGTAATTTAAGCGCTTAATTCTATAACTGAGTTAACTAAGGACACTCATGTTTAATCGTAAAAATATAACAAATTAATATGAAATATGTGTACTAATTTCCTAAAAACTGACGTGGTGCAGTGATGGGGCATCTCAAAATACTCAGGGTACACCGACTTTGAATGTTGGGGCATGTGCAGGCCCCCCAAAAGGCCTCCATTTAACAGACAAATATGGAGTAATAATGAGAACGCTCTCATTTCAATAGGCCTTTGCACCGTGTCTATGTCTGCTGTTCACTCCAGCCTACAAGTATGCGTAGTGACAGAATCACAGAAAAAAGGTGCACATAACAAGATGCTCTGCCTCAGAAACAGTACAGTAGTACAGCATCGGCACAGGGTACCAGATTACATCAAATACATTTATTCTGTCTTTATTTTAGAATTTCAGTCTCCCCATGCAGGTGCTGGATATTTGCCATTTCTCGAAGTCGGGCTTTGGTGCTTTTTTCCACACCTGCAAGATTACTTTCTTAGCAGTCATTATTTGCATGAGGCGAGGGGCCTGCCACTCTCAGACAGCACCAAGAGTTCGGTTCTAAAAGGCCACAAGAAAACAATGATAAAGGCTCTCCCAGTATGAACTGAAATTGCTATTTGACCAAAAATACTCTTATATTGCTGACAGTGAGTTATACAAAAAGGAGAAGCATTGGTAAATAAGAAGAAAATGCAGCTTTTTCCTGACTGTACTGGCTTATAAAATAAGATATGAGATGATAACATCTGTATTAATTAGGAAATCATCTAAAACTCATTTTAATTTGGATGATCCTTGTTCAATAAGGTGGAGATTTTTTTCCACTATTTTATTTATTCATTTGTTTATCATACCTGTAAGGTTTGTGGAATACTGGAAATCATACATCTGTTTTGTTTTGTTTTTTCTTTTTAAATAAACAACAAGAATGAACATCTCCCGTCTGATGGTAAAACAAGCTCCAGAGGCATGCAGACGTGTTTGGGATCCGTTATGTCACATTTCGGCCAGTCTGTAAGATCCATGTCTTCTGACATCCGTCTCCTTCGTGGTGAAGGTTAGTCTGTATCATTGTTAAATCACTTAGCTAAAAATCACAGCTTTTAATACCACTGAGGCTTTCAGTGTTTACTGTAAATTAGATCAACTGTAAATTCACAGTTAATCGTCACTTCATTCCAAATCAGATTTATAACTTTCAGTGTAATCATTTACAGTAATTACTGTGATTATTGGCCCCGGTTACATGATGGTTTTTATTCCGAATTAATTATTCCGAATTAAACAATTCAGACTTAAATTATTCTCCTTCATTCTTACATGAAAATAATAATTCCGAATTAAGGTTTACATGGAAAAAATGTTTATACAGTATAATTCCGCTTTAGATCTGGATGTTAGGAAGGGTTCTGATTGGACAGGGGATGGATGTGATGTATACACGTCCGTTTAGGTCTACTTGGAAGTATGTAGAACCCAGTTCCTGCTCCTTTGTTTTGCCTATGACTAGAAAACCACAAGAATATACATATTTTCACTGTATTTTGATCGTAGTTTTGTAGCATCAGCTCGACACTATCATGCTTCTTCATTTTGACAGGAATGAACTTATAGTGCATTCAGACTGAACGCATTGTCAGCAGCAAAAATGAGCTGGAAGTCCAAAGTTTGACGCTGGTCCACATACGCGCATCAAGAGCACTGACACGCGTCAAGAGCGTCTAGAGTGTGGTGGTGGACCCGGCTGTTTTCCTTTGTCTGTGTGTTTGTACGATGGTGGATGAAACTGAGCAGCTGCTTGGCTTTATTTGCCCCACGAGGCCAGAGAACGACGTCGGGCATCTCTGTGCCGTGTGTGGATTAAACTGTTCAGACAGTTCAGAGGTGTTCTGAGTTTAGTTAGTTTCACCATTTGCTCCAAGAACTGCACGCCGACAATGGGTGCTTTCAGATTTTTTCCTCCTCGGCCCAGTTTAATGACCTGCAGTCCCGCACCGGGACGGCATTATAAGCTCATTAATTCCACTGAGACGGCAAGTCGTCAACCCGCTGTTCGAAAAGCCAGGACCGGACACAGATCACCGTTTATCCTCCACTGTCTCTGTAGAGTGAAGAGATTCCCTGGGGCCTCCTCGGTATTTCCCGTCCTGTCAGAAAATGTGTCTGCGTCCGGTCACTGAGACATATTGAGTCTCTCTGATTGGTTGATGCCCCCATTTTCCAACTTTGCCGCGTGACGCCAAAATGTGCCATGCCCAAACCCAAACGTGCCCCTCTAGACTTTGCATGTAAGACTTTGCATGGGAAGGGGGGCTCAGGTGGTAGAGCAGGTCGGCCAATGAGCGAAGAATTGGGGGTTCGAATCCCAATCCTGCAACCATCTGTTGTTGTGTCCTTGCCTCCAGTGAGGACCTCGCTGGTGTATGAATGTTTGTGAATGTTCCGGTGGTGGTCGGAGGGGCCGTAGGTGCGAAATGGCTGCCACACTTCCATCAGTCTGTCCTAAGCCAGCTGTGGCTACATATGTAGCTTACCATCACCAAGTATGAATGAGGAGTGAAAAAATAATGGACCTACAGTGAGCGCTTAGAGTGCCTTGCAAGAAAAAGCGCAATATAAATTTAATCCATTATTATAAACCTGCCACCCCTGCCACATTCGGTCTGAACGCACCATTAGAGCAGAATAAAAGGTTTACATGACAGGGCAATTATTTTATTCTGAATTAAAAGAAGAATAAACTAAGCACAGTTCACAACACTTATTTTGGAATAAAGTGTTATTCAAAGTTGTCATTTTCACTCAGAATTAGGGGTTTACATGGCCTTCTTAAAGTGAAATTAACTTTTATTTGCATTTAAAGAGGAATAAAAACTCTAAAGGGGAAGTTTGTGAGACTGAAAAGTTACGTTTCTGAAATGGTGGTCAGCAGCACTGGAGCACCACAAGGAACTGTACTCTCACCATTTCTCTTCACACCTCAGAAGTCCAGTACAACTCTGAGTCGTGTCATCTGCAGAAACACTCTGATGACTGTGCAGCTGTGGGGAGTATCAGTGATGGACAAGAAGCTGAGTACAGAGAACCAGTCGGTGAGTTTGTGAAATGGTGCAGAAACAATCACCTCATCTTGAACACGAAACAAAAAAAGATGATTGTTGTAACAGGAGTGAACAAAGCACTGTTTACATCCTGGGAGCAGAAATGGAGGTGGTAGAGCATACAAAAAGTTTGGAGTTCAGCTGGACACTGGAGATACAACACAGAAGCATCTGGAAGAAAGAACAGGGCAGACTCCAATGCTAATGGTAACGCTTTGGTGTAGAGGGCTGTGCAACACATGGTAGGATTCTGTGGAGTCTGCTTTCATTTGATACATATTTTGTGCTAGTTGGAAGCGGCGTTGTGGCTGTGGAGCCTGAAATTTCATGCATAGGTTGCTGTTGTGCTGTGTTTTATGTCTTTACTTTATTTAGATATAATTTTAGTTATGTTTTGGACATTTGAAAAAGGTTTGTGCTGGCAGCTTCTGCAGTTTAATTTGATGTGCTACATTGCTCATTGCTATGATCTCTGTCATTATTGCATCTTTTATCACTGCTGTTCATGAGTAACGATCACGAGGACTCATAAATGGTGCCTCTTGAGTTCAAAGGGGGGCCACAGAGCCATGTACAGTATATAAATCTGCTTAACTGGCAAACATTTACTTTCATCTTTATGCCATTTAAATTTCTCCACTCCACCATGGACAGTCTATTCAGATCTATAAAATCTGAGGGAGTATGTCAGTGTAAACGTACAAAGCAGGGAAGGGAAACAAAACTCAATATTTGATTAAAAATGAATTGGACTTTGAGGATGGGTCCATGATTTTTTTTTTTTTTCAGGTTTGTTGTAAATGTTGTGCATGTTTTCACACTTACTAACCTGTTACTGCTGCACACCCCCTTCAAAATGCCCACTTGAAGTCTATTCTTTTCACATATTCTTTACCACTTGTCATCCACTTTTCCACCCACAAAATCCTCCACGTTTGCAAAACAGCAGCAGAAACTCAGTTAATCACGTTATTTTGACTTGTCTCACTGGCAGACTGTCACCTCTGTGCTAAAGTTAAAGAGAAGGGTTGTGACAGGTTCTGCTACAGGAGAAGAAATTATACTGGTTTTGACAAAAACCCAAATAAGCAGCAAATCTGCAGAACTTCCACCCAGGAGTGCTGATCATCTGTTCATCACCTTCCTGTCAGACACACCAGGAAGTGAATGGAAACTGCAACTTGAGCTGCACATGGATCTGGTTAGATCCAGAATTAAAGACTGTTTTATTTCAGATGTGAGAATTGTTGCAATGATGTCTGACTTTAAGGGTTTATTCATATAAACTCATATAAATATTTTATCTAACCATGCATTGGCATTTTTTTTAAGGATTTTTGTGGCACTAGTGGCCTTTATTTGACAGTAGACTGACAGGAAAGGGGATCAGAGAGAGAGTGGGGGAAGACATGCAAGCAAAGGGTCCAGGTTGGGAATTGAACCTGCTGGCTGTGCTGAGAAGCTTTAGCCTCTCTACATGGGGCGACTGTTCAACCAGTTGAGCTAAACACCATCCCATGCAGTGGCAATTTTAGTCTATTTTGGGGGGTGCTCTACTGTGAATTAGATATTTTTATTTACATTATTTAACTGGATATGTTTTTGTTTGTTTGGTTGGTTGGTTGTTTTTTTTTTAACAAACGTGAAAAGTATATATATAAAAACATACTGTACTTTAAAATGTAATATCACAACGAAAATACAGCAACCCCCAACCCTCAAAAATGGTTTGATCCCACCACCTTGCATATTTCAAATAGCTGCTGTAAAAGCCTAACTTTGTTTTTCTGATAAATATTCTGATTGTAAGTTTGGGAAACAGTCAGAATCTCCACAAATATGAAGGAAAAATGGGGTTGTGATGGATCTGGGTCACCACTTATGGGCTTACACCTAATGACTTTCACCATCACAGACTTGAGACTGGAAGTCTTTAGTAAATCTCAGGAGTTTTACTGGAGCTGCAGCGTGCCCCCACAGCCTCAATCGTTAAATTTGAGATGGTAATCTACGCTGATTTAAAGCAATCTTTTTCTAGTCTTGGGCTTGCGACAATATCAAACATGTTTGATATTATCGCAAGTCGTAGTGACGCAACACAATCAACAACCAACAGCTGGCTGAGCTCTGACAGCAGAGGGAACAGGTCCAATGACACCAACATTGTGAAATATAACACACTCATGCGCGCAGAGCCATAACTATCCATTACCATGATCAACAGCTGCTTAACCATCTGAACTCAACTGTCGGACTCAGCAGCAGTTAAAGATACAACCACATCGCTGTTTACCTGTTTACCTGTGCGTACTGCAGCCTGCAGTTTAAAGGGAAGATGTCGGCTTGACGCATTTATTGTTTCATCAGTCCAGTTTCTCCGCGAGCTCTTTTTCAAAGATGAGCAGGAGATGCTCAGTCTCACCGTGCGCTTCGTAGCTCTGCAGATGCACCTGGAAACAGGTGTTCCGCAGCACAACTTGGAACAGGCAGTGTTACCTGAATGCGCAGTAAACAGTCCATGTTGGGAAAAACGTCTTTGTCGAGTCCAACACTTCCATTACAGACGGAAACTGATGTCCTCCGTCCACTTTCCATTTGATGAGTTGCGCAAACAGTCAGTTCAGAGCCTCCAAACCAAGTTCATAAAGCCTGTTCTGCGTGCGTAATGCCTCCAGCTGTTGAGACGCGTCTGACGCAGACATCAAGGAGGCAGCATCTTCATTAATCTATAAGAGTCACTCTGAAAACGGTTGTTCAGGTTGACCAGCTGACTGTCAGAAACAGAGAACTCTGTTTCATCGCTATTGGCAGTAGTTAACGCTCCGCAATGCTAGCCTACAGTCGGGTCAGGACGTTGCCAGATGTGCCAGCTGCCGGCACACCCTGCACACTCGTGTTCCTAGAAATACAGAGTTGTGACATGCGTTGACTTCAGTGTAAAAGTGGTCACGTGACTCACGGAGAATGCCACGTGAACCCCGCGCTGTCATATCTTACTGCAGAACACACAGCAGCAATCAGATTTCTGACAGTAAAAACTAAATAAATATCGGTGCTGCAGACATGCTGGTCACTGAATGTTCTTGGTTACAGAGCAGATTATGTTTTGCATTTTTACTGTTTTATCTTCCTGCTTTTAATGTTTTATCTGGTTTTATACAGTGTCTTTGTGCGCTTTGATAAGGTGCATTCAAATAAAATGTTTTATAACGATGATGATGGGAACAAATTGCATGATGGGCAAAAATGCTGAAAGAATCTAGTGTATTCTTGAAAATAGTGACCCTGCAAGATTCTCAGTTTTTGTAAAATCTCAGTCTGTGACGAGGCTGAGACTAAAAACTGTCTTCAGATGTAAGCTAGTGTGAGATGGTGGTCTTCCAGGAGTCTTTTCTAAATCTTTAAAAAGTCCTCTGATGTAAGCCTGACATTAGACACAACACCTGCATGCCCAAAATAAACTTCTCTCATCCAGATAAAGCTGCATTCAGATTTTCAAATAGCAGCAGTAATAACTTTGTTTCTGGACGCTGGATGATAAAAACTTAAATCTAAGGCTTGAAAATGATCAGAAACTGTAAATAAGGAGGAAAAAGTGGGTTTTGGTGGATCTGGTCCACTGTTGGAATGAGGCAGTCATATGCTGGAAATCAACTTAAGCTTCTTTCTTGACAATTAGTCACAGAATTTCCCAAATAGTGTTTTAATTATCTTTCGCAAACGTGGGAATTAAATTGTTTTAAACTGTACACATCAGTGAAATTTATTTTGCCTGGCCGGGCAGCTGTCTGGGTGAGAGCTGCCCAGCCATTGTTGTCATTTTTTATTTTCATTTTCCCTTTAAGGGCTTTGTTTTAACATAAAAATATTCACATACATACATAAACATACACAGACATCTATATACTGTATGGAAAGAAAAAGGAAAAGTCACAAAAATGATAATAAAAAAAAATAATAATGATAGAAAATAATTATAATTATTATAACGATTACAGTAATCGAGGAGAAGATTTTATCCAAGTTCTTTCCAAAACTCCTTCATATATCTTAAAAAAAAGTTTAAATTCCATGTGTCTGTTACTGTTGTCTTTCTCTCTTTTTTTTATAAAAAAAGTCATTTTATCCTTCAGATGACACAAAATATAATCATTGTGAACTGGCTGGAGATCAACATTGTTGCGCTGAATCCCGTCTTCATCCTGACAGCAGCTGTTTCTATCTTCCCTGATCCTGATCAGGATGAAGCACAAGCCAGATCACTTTAGCTGTATCAGCTGAAAATACGTCCATGATACACATTTCTGTGGCGGTACAGTATCTGTGTCTTTGAGGAAAAACCTTCAACTGGAGAAGATCACAACTGAAATGTGCAAATTGAACCGTGGTTTGACAGAAACAAATTATCATTAAACTTAAAACCAAATTCATGTTATTCAGCAAATGTAATAAGAATTCACAAGTAGGCCACATACCGACCGAGTTTCTGAAAGAGTTTCTTGGTGTGATGATTAATGATAAAATAAATTGGAAATATAAAACATCTACAAAGAAA
Organism: Atherinomorus stipes; assembly: GCA_023101725.1. Taxonomy (NCBI): domain Eukaryota; kingdom Metazoa; phylum Chordata; class Actinopteri; order Atheriniformes; family Atherinidae; genus Atherinomorus; species Atherinomorus stipes. Next base: position 218,493 of record JALJCO010000014.1, read on the forward strand.
ACTGTCAAGAAACATTTTTATTCTGAGCAAAGCAAAGCAAAAGCTGGACCATAAATTACTCCACATTCGCTACTGTTCCTTCATTTGACCATATTTACATTACTCTGCAGAGATTTGGGGCAGTACTCACAGATGTACAATAGAATCGCTATCCAGACAACAGAAAAGAGCAATAAGAATTATTCATGGTGCTGGTTACAGAGATCATATCCAATATTCTTAAAATCAATAACGTTAAAATTCACTGACATGGTTCACTTTCAGCACAGATCATATACACACCCTACTTCCTGCAAATATTGAAAAAAAATTTTTAACAGAGATGGGGTTGTAATCTGAGTGGGGAATTCAACCTAAAACATCGTTGGGGACGTACAACTGTGAAAAGTTTTGTGTTTCTGTTTGTGAAGTGAGGTTGTGGAACAGATTGAGAGTGGAACTAAAGCGAAGTCCAAGCATGACCCAGTTTAAAATGTGGTACAAACATGGAGCGTTCACCAGGTACAAGGAGGAGGATGGGCTTTAATAATAGGGTACTCTCACAATGATTTGCAAATTGTTTATTAAATCTATTTACTGGTTTATTGTTAATATGTATGATGTAATTATATTCAGGAGACTGACTGGTAACTGAGCAATGAAGCAGGGGTAGGTTCATATGACCTTATGCTTCACTCCTTTCCGGACATGTAGAGATTATATTTAACTATCCGCATTTGTTCACTTGCAAGTTTTTTCTGTTTTGTTTTGTTTTTGTCTGTGTTGTTGTAGTTTTTATTTTCTTGTGTTGTAAGCACGTTTGAAATAAAACATTCATTCATTCATTCTTGCTGTAAAGTGAGATGATACTGTAAATATGTTCATTGGTGCGGTACCGTATGTGACTGTGTTTACTTAACACATTGCAAAGAAAAAGTTGCATCACACTGGTTTCAGAGCCACGGTGGTGAGTTCGGTGGATTTTATTGGCCTCATTCTGGTATTTGGTCAAATAGAAGATTGGGCTGCTGGCAAATCTGCGGGAAGGATGTGGCTGATCGTGTCAAGATGCAGCCAGTTTCGGAGGAAAGTTTCCAGCAAATCATTTAACATTCTAAATATCTGGACTGTCTTTGTACCTGGAGTCAAAAATGCAACTACTTCAACTTTACATTAAAAACAGAAATGAAAGATCAAACAACTTGGTGATATAATACATTTTCATTAAAGGCCTCCTTCCACTGAAAACCCGTTTAACTTGCTCCTTCTGAAATACGGAGGGTTTCCCCTTGTTTACTTACACATGCTGACTTGCTAGCGTTGCGTTCCCCCCAGTCGGCTGTTCTTTCTCATCAGAGAATCAGTACGAAGAAAAGAGCGAATCGGGAACAACCTTGCACTTCTACGTCACATTGCAAATAGCGTATCCCACGTGGGGTTTCTATCTGTCCATTGGAAGGCAGGTAACCCTCCACTACACACTAGAAGTAAAGACGGCACGACTGTAGCTTCGGAGTTGAGAAGCTAATTAGCTAACTGTTTGTTAGCATGGCGGAACAAACTTGTTTGTCTGCTTTATTTCCTGTCTGTAACAAAATAAGAGCGGAGGGCGGAGCTTCCTTCATACACTGATGGGAGCCAGCCAATCAGACGGAAGTTCATGAGAAGGACCCCGAAAAGCCTGTTGGACCACAAGCCTCTCTTCTAGTATACAAATACAGCTGGAAACAAAGCAACCAGAAGTTTTTTTTTAAACAGAAACGATGCAGAATGCATTTAATAATAATGGAGAACACAGAAATATTAATGAAATGACCACGGAAGTACAACTTTAAGCAGTTTACTCACAGTGTGTTTCAAGTCTCTGCAAGTCAGCCTTAAAACTGACAGCTGCACCCAGGAACAAAGAAAATCAATTTAACAGAAAGAAATGATAAAACAGGGACCAGTAAAAGCATAAAACCAGTACAAAACAGCACATAAGAAATCATGTGGATCCTTTTTTGACTTTTAATAGCAGCAGACAGTTGTGTGAAAAGCCAACCATCAGTGGTGTGTGTGTGTGTGAGAGAGACACTGATGGCCAGCGTGTTGAAGGTGGAATGTGTGTATTGGCTGGTTTATCTGTCATGTAAAGGCAGCCTCATTATCCAACATAAAAGACAAAGATTTGCTCCAACAGAGAGAGAAAAAGAATGCAAAAAAAGAGTTAATTTGCTGTATTAACTGTCCTCCCGCCACATTACTCTCTCTTTAGGTAAAAGAAAACTGAGTGAAGGATCTGGGGCCCCTTAAATGTCTGTGATTGTGTCTATGGAGTGTTTTTCAGTCATGTGTGCCACCATCAGCTGGAGCTGCTGGTGAATTGAGCCTTTTCTCCCTCTGAGAGGTAATTGCTTTGAGCTTTAGAGGGCCAAGTGTTGCTTTAAGGGCCCCTGAACTTTGACCCGTTGGCAAAACCCCCGCCCCTCAGCAAGAGTGTGAGTCATGTCTCCTTTGTTTGGTTGTGAGAATGAAAAAAATGAGGAAGCTCGATGGAGGAGGGAGGAAGCAGATTCTTCTGACAAAGACTCCACAGAAATCTGGTGCTTCATAACACCCCCCCATACACACAAAAAAGTACCCACAAACAAACCAAAGAGAAATAAAAAATAAAGAAAACTTGTGTCCATCCTGGATTCTCACATAAAGGAAACTGTTACTAAAAGTAGCCTACATTCATTCATTAAAAATGAAGCTATACTGGTAATGTAGTTTTGCCCCAAATTGTATTGGCCCTAAAAATTCTGTAGAGTCAATCTGTTCATCCTGAAAGTATTCACGGCACTTCACTGTCTCCGCATTTTGTTATGTGCCTCATTCATATGTGCCGTCTGGCAATCTCCAGGTTATGTGACTTCATCTGGCTAACCACCATACAGGCCGGATTGGTGGAATGCTGCAGAGATGGTTGTCCTTCCACAAGTTTCTCTTCTTTCCACAGAAAACCCCAGAGCTCTGTTACAGTTACCGTCTGGTATCTGGTCACCTCCCTGACTGAGGTTCTTCTTCCCTGACTGCTTGATTTGGCCAGGTGCCTAGCTGTCTGAGAAGTCCTGGTGGTTCCACACTTCATTTTACAGATACTGGAGGTTGCCCGGTTCATTGGGCCTAATTGCACAAATTTTCCTGTATCCTTCCCCAGATCTGTGCCTCTATACAATCTTATCCCAGAGGCCTCTGGACAACTTTTGGACTTCTTCTAAGATGTGTTGTATAGACAGGTGTGTGCCTTTCCAAACCACGTCCACTCAGGTGGACTACAGTCTAGTTGCGGGAGCATCCCAGGGATAAAGATGTACCTGAGCTCAAGTTTAAGTGTCATAGGCCCTGTTGGAATGAATTCTGAGACTTAAGTCAAAATTCTGACTTTTTTTCTCGTTAAATCAATTCTTACTTAAACGAAACAGGTTTCAAGCATGCTGCCCAGTCAAGGTCTTGCATGCTCTCTTGCGAGAGAATTTTGTGGAATTAAAAATATATATATATATATCAGAATGAGCTCTATGTTTGATTTTTTTTCCTTTTTTTCCCCCGATAAATTGTACAAATTGATTTAAAGACTATTTAAGGGAGACTGGATAAGTGAAAAAGCAGATGCCTCCTTTGATATTTCCATTTTAGTTAACTATTAAAACAGGTTACAACTTCAGCCTAATTAAACTTATAACAGTTGGGCTGTGGCTGCCACTTTCAACAGACCATTGCCATTAGAAAAATGAACCCAAATAAACTCCTGTGTAGATAAGTGTTACAGTGTGACACTATCATGCTCAGCAGAATGCTCACTGTAAGTGAAGGAGGACTGTCCATAATCAGCAACATCCAAGTTCAAAGAGGAGTTGGTGAACATGGTCTTAGATTGCTCCTCTGCACAGTCACTATATCTCCTGCAGTAGAGACTTCTCCCTCTGCTGCAGTGCCAGGTATGCTCAGGTATCGTTTAGCTAATTTAGCCAGAGGGAAAGATGCCTCATGGGGACTCCACCCCTGAAGGGGGTCTTCGGGGAGAGACAGTGGAGGGGCCTCCAGATACTTCCTCAGCTCCTCTTCAGCTCTGGTCCTGACAGTTTTGAGAACAACTCTAATCTCTATAAATGTCCCTCTAAGCAGGCTGACGGTGCTGATGCTCTTTTAGGAGCAGGAGGGCTTTCTTCTTCCACTGTCTCTGGATTCTCTGTCCCAACCTCAGCTGCCCCACCACTTTCTGCAGATAAGCCAAAGCAGATCCCACATTACAGTCCCTCTATTCGTCCCTTAAAGAATACCTTTTTTTTCAACCTGGACCTTATTTCTAGGAGTTTATACATGCATTTACTCAGCAGTAACATTTCTGTGTCACTCTCATTACTTTGGACAACATTTAGATAAGTCGTAGATCTGCGTATATCCATATAATGGGACTGAAGGGGGCAGCATGAACCGGCCTCTCTATAAGGCATCATCTGCAGGAAAACTCCTTAATTTCACCAATGCTTCAAGACGAATGAACAAACAAACGAGTACTAGTGTCCTGTGAGTTCAGATTTAGCTTTCCCTTAGTTACTGGGGGCATTTTCCACACTTGGCCATGTGTGCTGCCATAGCACAGCTGAGAGAGCAGCTAGCTAGCCAGAACACAACAAACAGCAATCCACAAACTCTGACCTCACAGGGCAATAGTACTTTTTTGTCTGTTCATTAGTCTGAAAGTATTGGTGAAATTAAGAGTTCTGCTGCAAATAATACCTTATAGGCCTGTTCATGCTGCCCCCTTCATTCCCATTATATGTATGTAAGCGGTGGGCGACTTAATCTAAATATCATCCGATGGACTCAGAGTGACACAGAAATGTTACAGGCAAGTAAATGCATGTATAAATTCCAAGAAATAAGGTTCAAGTTGTATTAAAAGAAAGATATCCTTTAACATCAAATGCATTTGCAAACATATCCTCCTCAGTTGTTGAATATCTTAATTATCTGTTTAATTGTATTTCGTTTTTGCAACCGTCATTATGTATTTGTAGAGGTTTTAATTGTGTTTTAGTGGCAGCTGCTGATGAATCTCCAGTTAGAGGAGACGGATTCCGTTCCAGCGGACCATCTGGGGCATGAATGTCCGCTCAACAGCGACCAGGTCCGTGTGTTTACATAACTTCCACCGACAACCAGCTCTGTCACAATTCAACAAAACACAGCAGTAAGACATTGTCTCTTTGACTCTGTCCACAGATACAGTATCTCTGCTAACTGGAACACCACTCTCACAAAGCGCTTTTACCTGGTTTAGGCCACCAAATGTGGAGAAAAGTCAGTGTGAGCCGCTGAAAACATGAATCATTCTGGACTGAAAAGAAACGTCCTGAAAGCCAAACATGAGCTCAGTCTGGAGGGACGAGAGTTTCCTCCCTCTTCTACTTACTCTGCTGTTGGAAATCCTCGCTTTCCTCAGGATTTTGTGCTGAAAAGACAGTGGAGAAAAAACAGTGTTCAGATCTGACGCGGCTGCAGTGCTGTGGGTTGCAGGCAGAGTGAGATATCACTCAGTGGTTCACGAGTCGGCGCCACTGCTCTCTTCATAAGAAAACAATGGGACGGCCAAAGCAAAACATTTTTACCACGGATCATGTGTACGGGCGTTTAGGAGCCCCGCCTCCAGCTTTGAGCTTAAGATGTTCAGAGGAACAGTGAGAAACAAACACTGAAACTTGGCAGAAGCTCCAGCAGCTGCGCCGGCTAAAGCTAAAGCTAACGCTGCCAGGACCCCGCTGTGGCCGAGTCAGTCCAAAGAGAAGAGGATGCCTCTGGCGGGAGAACGATACTTCATTTGTAGAGGTGACGTTAAGAAAGAAGACGGATGTTAAGGAAGATGTTATCTAGCCATAAATCGGTTATTGTTTAGCAGTGGTCAGCTGTGGAATTCACATGTCTTCACTTACTCTGGCGTCAAGCGTCACCTGATTCCGAAACAGCATGGTGAGGGAAAGTTTTACCCCCCCCCCCCCCCCCCTCCCTTTTAAGAAACACTTACTAGTTTTTGTAAACCCAAGAAAAAAAATCAATTACTGCCTCATCTCAGGGAATGATTTTCTGCTGTTATAAAGAACATTAAAAATCCACTTTAAACATTTATACATATTATTCTTCATCCTCATTGAAAATGTGTATGTACTTTCACCATTTTTTGAAAGAGAGTTTAGCAACAACATTTGCTAATAATTACCTCAAGAGCTGTAGCCTCTGCAATGACTTGGGTGTGAACGTCTAGTTGGTCCCTCCTGGTGAGAAAAGGCAGGGCTTTGAACCTTGATCAAGTGTGGATGCAGAGAGAAAAATGTTCTTAGTCTGCACACTTGTGTATTTCTGAAAGATCTTCATTGATGGCCCTCTTTATTTCCTGCACAAGTGGTGTGCTTCTGAGCAAAGCCTGCTTTGGAGTCATGAAACAGCTGTGCAGGCAATGAAGCGAACACTGGCAGTGTGGGCGTAGAGTCCTCTTGACATGATGTTTGCTGCATCCTGTAATGGTGTCGGTGCTTTGGCTATTCCCTCAGCATTGGAGATGTCAGTTCTACTAAGTGTGCTGATGTCACCTAAACTTCAGCCTTTTCTCATGTGAGGAGAGCAGCACAGATTGCAGGCTGCTGCTCTAGAAATCTTTTGACCATCTCTTCAGTGCTGTTCCGTCTCATGTCAGTTTTCAGCTTGTGTGCTGGTAACTGCAGAGGTTTCTGTTTCTCCTGCAGTGCATGGTTTGATGGGGCTTTGGTGGAAAAACCCTGTGATTCATTTTATCCTCCCAAGAAGTCGTGGCATTGTTGAGCTTCAATGCTCGCTGAGCAGCCAGCTTTAAAGGATAACTTTCTTTTATTTTCAATCTGGACCTTATTTCTAGGAGTTTATATGTGTAGTTACTCACCAGTACAATTTCTGTATCACTTTTACTCCTTCGGGCGATATTTTTGTTGAATTTCTATCCGGCGTACAGAACATCCATATAATGGGAGAGACGGGGCAGCCTCTGCAATATATAAAGCATTATCCGCAGTAAAACTGACTTCATTTCACCAATACTTTAAGTAGATTGAACAGACGAACAAGTACTATTGTCCTGTGAGTTCAGAGTTAGCTCTGAGTTAGAGTTAGGCCAGCAAACTCACCTGACCTAAACTCCATTGAAAATCTGTGGGGCATTGTCAAGAGAAAGCTGAATGGGAAGAGAGCAAACAATAAAGAAGAGCTCAGGGCTGTGATGGAAGCATGCTGGTCTTCCATAACACCTGAGATATGCCACAAGCTGGTAGCATCCATGCCATGTCAGGTTCAGGCAGTCAATAAAGGGGCCTCCACCAAGTACTAAGTACAGATGCAAAATTTTACTTTGAGGCCTGATATTTTTCTATTTAAAACCCTTCTCTGATTGATTTTATGCAGTATTCTAATTTTTTGAGTTTTTGAATTTGAGGTTTTCTTAAGCTGCAACTTCTAATCAGCAACATCCAAACAAATAAAAGCTTGAAATATATTAATTCACATATTATTTTTCTATACAATATGTAAATTGCACCATTGAAGTTGAATTATGGAAATGGGTAGTACCTGCATGTACATATTTATCCCTCCTTTTATTTTTATTCTTATTCAATGGGTTTAAATGAGCCAATTTTCTTCCAAAGGAGAAAAATTAAGAGTCTCAGTTCATTTTCTTTTACTTCTGTTGGTGTTGGAGGTGATATAATAGTTAATGTTTGCTTTGCTACATCTGCATGTTCCTCTTCCTGGATGAGTCTCCAGGTATCACTGTATCAGATCTGCTGTTGTTGGAACTCACGCACTTTCTGTTTATTGTTTGTTGTCACTTCATTCTCTTGTTGTTTCCCCCTCAGCCGGTGCAGCCAATAAAAACCAGGGTTTGAATTACGGGGGAGCTAAGGGACTCTCACCTGAGACTCTAAAGGGGATTTCTAAAAATAATCCACTTTCAGGTTATATTTAATTTTATTTTCCAGGAGATTCCTCAGGTTTCTTGAATGAAAACATTTTATATAATACATAAAATTTCTAAACAACATATGTAATGTGTTTTTTTTTTTTTTTCAGGTCTGTGAACAGCAGCATTGTTTGCTTTTTGTGTGCTATGAGTCGCCCGAGGCCACTTCTTCTCTGCTTTTTGTTATAAACTGAACTTCCCTCCCCATATGAGATGTTTATTATTGGATCAGCTGTGTACAGTAGCAGCAGGATGTTTGGGCAGTTACACTTTATGACAGCGCTGCTGCCCATACACTCGTCTGTCAGATTCTTCATACCTTATTAAATAAGGAAAAAATCAGCCATCAGTGAAATAAGTTGAAATTGAACAAAGTAATAATACAGAAAAATCTGATGAAAATCTTGACATTGATTTTGGATTATGGTTTAACAGAAACATTAAAAACAAACAAACAATGAAGTGAGCAAACAAACATTATGGGACTCCTGAAGTTAAAATTTTGTTGAGCACAATTTTGAGGCAATCCCTGCAATCTACTGTAGCATTTTCTATAACGTCCGAAGAAGTTTGGTCCACTGTCCACGAGCAAGCTGCTCTAAATGGTCTGGGACAGTTTTTTTTTATATATATATATTCCTTTTAACTACAATTCAAAAGCAATATTTTTTTACACTAAACTATATTTTGATCAATTTTCATTTACTTTTACTTTTTTGGTTTCTTGTTATTTGAATATCTACAGGTATTGTGAGTTTAATATTGTCTTTAATTGGAGGGTGTACAATTTGTATATGTGGATGCACGTGACTTGCAAAGTTGCCAAATAAAGCTCCCCTGCGTAATCCGAGGCCTGTGAACACCTGATCTGGATTTAAGTTTGCCGAGCCCAACATCACAGATAAACTGGTTTTAAACATCTCTGCTTGTCTGAAGCCGGATGGAGGAAACTAACATCTCTCTTGATGTTATTATTTACTTTGCAGTCTGGCAAGATGTTTTTCCATTTCTGATAAAGCTCAGCTCCCATTCTCCTTTAGTTTGGATATGAAGTCACGTTTCGTGCATGCAGTTAACAGTCTGAAACATGATGCTTTTATCCATGTAAATGTTTTGATATTCCTCTGAATATTCCCTGTAACCTTTGCGAAGCAGCGCAGCGGTGTAATCCATATGGATGGATGCACACTCAACAATGAGGAGAGTATTTTAGCTGAGAGGGAAGTGGGAGGAGGATGTGCCGGACGAGGCGTGGGAGCTGAAGTCTGGTGTGAGGGTGCGTAACTTTAGCTGTTAATGGTGGAGAAAGAGAGAAGGGAGGAAAGTCTGTGTGTGTGTGTGTGTGTGTGTGTGTGTGTGTGTGTGTGTGGGTGTGTGCGTGTGTGTGTTGGGGGGGGGAGGTGGTGTACAAATGACTTGAAGAGAAGGAGAGAGCAAGAGAAGGTAAGATAATCCAGGTTGGACTCACCCTTAAAAGCAACAGCACCTATTGTTCCCTTAGGCCAAGTGTGTGTGTGTGAGAGAGAGAGAGAGAGAGAGAGAGAGAGTGTTGACAGGATGGCAGATCATTTTGAATCATCTCTTCCTCTCTCCTCGGCCCCCTGAGGGCAACATCAGCCTCAGAGTAAGCTGTCATGTTCAAGAGAGGAGCGCTTGTTTTGTTGTACCCAAAGAAAGGAATCCTTGTGAAAACATACACATGTACTTAGAGCCGCAAAGTATGTAAACAAGCAGCCAGGACTGTGGGCGACGGGAGGGAGTGCTCTGTTTGTGTTGCAGGGGGGAGGGAAGGGGCTAACACCCACACAGGTATTTTACAGGGAGGAGGCGTGTCAATGGACCTGGAGGTAGAGGAGGAGGAGGGGGGGGGGGTTGTTGTGTTGTAGCCAGAGAAAGAACAACACACATGTACTTAGACACAAAATATGTAAACAAACAAGCTTGGATTGGATTTCAGCGAAGTTTGTGTTACCATAGAGGGGACAGGTCGCCATGGAGCTCTGCTCCTCATCGCTGTATCACTGATCGCTCTCTGAATAAAACATGAACGCGGCCGAGGAAACGCTGTCTGCCGTCTCCCAACCGCCTCATCAATCACTTATATTTACTCCATCCATGAGATTCCGCCGATGAAAATCCCCTCAGATAATCTAATGCACTCATTATGCAAATTTATGTTAAACATGTAGAAATCCAGTCCAGCCTGTCTCATTTATAGTGTGTTTCTCCTAAATACTGCGTTTATTGTCTCTTCTTCTGTCTGCACTTGTTTGATGTGTTTTTTTTTCTTAGTTGAATTGTGAGCAGGTGTTCACACAAGAATTCCTACAAAAATGGCAAATAAATGATCTGATCTAAGTAAAATAAAATACAGCTTATCACAACGACACATTTTAACTTTAATCTGGGTGAAAATGTCAAAACGGAAAATTATCATGAAGGAAATACAGCATTTGAACGCAAATATGCAGCTATAGGGCCAGTTGTTCAAAAGATGTGATCTGGATAAGAATTACAAAGATTTGGTAATCTCGTGTTTTTATTATCCAGGGTTACGTCGTCCAGCTTTATTTTATCCTTGCTGTTCAAAGCAGCGTGAGATCATTCATTCTGATCCAGATCCAGACTTTCCATGTTTACCAAATCCAGATAAAACATCCTCCAAATGTGACTAAATATTTCTGTATTATAAGCTGCATGAGGGATAACAGGAAGAATATTATGGGATCACTCTTAGATTTTATTTAAAAAGACAGAGAAAAATCAAACACTTAAAAAAATAAAGATTCAGCTGTCACATGGTTTTCTTTTCTTTTCTTTTCTTTTCTTTTCCTGTTGCAAACACTCCTTTGCAGGCCAGATTCAGTCTTGCTTAGTGAAAAACAAACATGCGCTATTGAGCGTTTAAATGGAGCTCTTAAGAGGTGCTTTGCCTCAGCTACCTCAGAGTGGAGCCACAGGGAACGTGTGGCATAATTTCTGAATTGTTCCTCACAACATCGCTACCAGGTGCAATCTCCCTCTGTGTGATGATGATGATGCTACACCTGACCCTGTTGAGGAACCAAACCCACCTCTGGCTTCTGTCAGAGTCAGGAACTGACTGGTGGAGTCAGGGATGCAGTTATTAGACATTTTGACAGATTCATCTCTGATGAGGGTTTCTTTGAAATTGATGTACAAGGATGACTGAAAGAAAAAAAAAACAGTTATTTTTGCTTTTGAGTTCTGTTTGGGGTTTTATTTCATGGGGACAAGATTACCTTTACGTTTTACTTGACTTACCAATTTCAATGTTTTCCTATTTTCTTCCTGAACTCCAGCTTGAAATCCCACCCCTTGATTACATCAATTGATTTCCAAATCCTATAAACTAAACCAGATAGTCAAACAGGCTATAGTGAGATCATTGATGACAAATTGAAACTTCAGCACATTTAAAACCACTTGTTAACAAGAAAGGCAGTTCAGATTTATAAAGATCCCACTCATTAAAACTTTAAAACCATATGTGGCAGAACGAAGGAGGGATTTGATTCAAGCCAAATAATGGTCAGCTAAAATATTCCCGTAGCCAAGAGGCCAGGGTGCTCGATCAATCAGAGGCATAGTGACCAAGGTTATAATAGTTTGGGATTTTTAATTAGTTTCAGTTTTTGTTTAGTTTTGACTTTTTGTTTTTCAATTCAGTTAGTTTAGTTAGTTAGTTTTTTTTTTTTTTTAACAGATTTGCTAGTTTTTATTAGTTTTTATTTTTTTTTTGTAAAATGCTTAGTTTTAGTTTAGTTTTTATTAGTTTCAGTCTTAGTTTTAGTTTTGGGGGATTTTTTTTTTTTCGTAATTATAGGTTATTGTCTGGTGTGACATTCAAAATAATCAAAAAGTTACTTGAAATAAAAGCAAAGTAAATAGATTCAATAGAAATAGATTTCATATCAACCCCAAAAGCTTATGTATTAAATAAATTTAAAACATAATTTAATACATAATTTAATACATAATGTGGACCCCTGAGCAAGGTCCTTAACCCTCCAACTGCTCCCCGGGCGCTTTAAGTAGCAGCCCACTGCTCTCTGATACTCAGTACAGAGATGGGTGAAATGCAGAGCCCTAATTTCCCCTCGGGGATCATAAAAGTATAACAAAAAAAAAAAAAAAAAAAATTACAAATATTAAAACTAAGGGTGGTTTTGTAATAATTTTAGTTAGTTTTTTAAAGACACAATACAGTTTCAGTTATCGTTTTTTGATAAACTGCCATTTTTATTTTTATTTCAGTTAATGAAAATGTTTTGTCAATTTTAGTTTTCATTTTTTCTTCAGTTTTAGTTAACTATAATAACCTTGATAGTGACAGGACACGGTTGCACATAGTTCTTTCATAAAACTTCAAACTTAAAGGGACTAGAAGCAGGAATTGTGAAAGAATACACATGCATGTCCAGTTTTTTTAATGCTTATAGGTGATGAGGTCCACCCACGTCTCTCTCCGTTGTCTTGAACAGGCTGTGTGCTGCATAATGCGCTGCGATTCAGTGGCCGAATTTTCCGCGCTGTCCTGCGGCTGTGACGTCAATTGACGCTGCATCCGCGTCTCAGACAGTTTTGATACAGGAAGGAGACGGTCGCGGTGGATTTAAACACTGTAAGCGATAGTTATGGATTCTTCTGCCGTCAGCAAACGATCCAGATCAACTGAAAGACACTAAAAAGTGGAACTACGAAGAAAAAGGTGAGTAAACAACATTATAGCTTCGGTTTGTGCACGCTCCCGTGCTTGGCTCGTGGCTGCAGCGTGATAATCCCCTATTGTAGTCTTTACAAAATCAAAATGTTTTCTATCCAATTTAGATTTGCAAATGAAGAGTTTATTTGCAAAAGCAGTTAACTCCATTTTTTCGCTCTCATCATGCGCATTACGCACAGCTCGCAGACCTAATCCCGGCTTTACACCTGGTCTGTGAGCGCGGCGCAGTGCGGCGCTCACAGACCAGGTGTATAGCCGGGGTTCAGCGCGACTCCACTGAATGAAACGGTCTCATCAGGGCTTCTTTCTTTCATCAGTGGGTTTTTTCAGTCATTTATGTAAATTTATTCCATGATGAAGTTTAGAAATGTGACGTGACATCACAGCGTTCAGCTGTCGCATGATGATGAAATGATTTAGTTATTGTATCATGGGTCTGTAACGGGGAGGTTACCTGGTACAGATGCATGAACACGTGCTCTTTAAAGTCGTTTCATGCAATCTAAGCCTATTTTTCAATTGGGGATTATCACGCTTACCGGAAGTTTCCGGCTTTTGGACACTTCCTCTTCCGGGCCATGTTAACGACAGCCGTTCCTGCTCTGTTTTACTGTTTAAATCGGATAAACTACAAACATACTTAAGTTTTTATTCCAGACCGAAGTGATACTGGATCAAAAGCTGGATCAAAGCGATAGATTCGCCGCGGTGAATGGCCGAACTTTATAATAAAACCCACGTTTGTTTGTCGCCGATGGGGCACAACACCGGCACTTCACAGCATGCTAGCATTAGCCAGCTAGCGTTTACTGACGTGCTTAACATTGTGCGTCCTAAAACACACAAACATCTGAAAATCGGGTCTGTACTCCCCCCGTTTCCAGTGGAACAACTGGGGACTGCCAAGAAAGGAGATGCTTTCAGATGCTTGTGTGTTTTCAGCTGCACAACTTTAGCCACGTCATCAAGCTGGCTAATGCTTACAGGCTAACACGACTGCGCAGTCTGCCGGCCACAAACAAACGTGTATCGTTTTATTATAAAGTTCGGTCCTTCACCGCGGCGAATCGGTCGTTTTGATCCACTTCTTCCTTAGCATCACTCAGTCTGGAATGAAAACTTGGCATTGGCGTTTATCCGATTTACAAACTTTAACAGAGTAGTAGCTGGCGGACTACTGTTAGCAGGTTAGCATTAGCCAGCTTGATGACGTGCCTAACTTTGTGCGGCTGAAAACACACAAGCATCTGAAAGCGTCTCCTTTCTTGGCAGTCCCCAGTTGTTCCACTGGAAACAGGGGGGGGGGGTACAGACCCGATTTTCAGATGTTTGTGTGTTTTAAGACGCACAATGTTAAGCACGTCGGTAAACGCTAGCTGGCTAATGCTAGCATGCCGGTGTTGTGCCCCACCGGCTGCAAACAAACATGCTACGTTGTTTTATTATAAAGTTCGGCCCTTCACTCTGGAGAATCGCTTTGATCCACTTCCTCCTTAGTATCACTTCAGTCTGGAATCCGTGAAAATTTCAGTAGGGTTGGCGTTTATTTACGTTATCTACGAAGTAAAGCAGGGAAATTGAACTGAACCGGAAGTGAGCTGTCTAACTGTTTAAAACCGGAAGTTCGGAACACGGAAGCGTGATAATCCCCTATTGGTAGCCTATTATGGGCTACTGGTTGCTGCATAAGATGCCAAGTTAGCATGTCCCTATTTCAGCTCAGGGGATGAGGTTGGGGGGTTCATAGCTGTTATTCCAACAGCCCCAAATGACAAGTTGGCCCTTGAAAGTTTAGCCGTTTGAGATCCCATCATGTACAGGGTAATTCGATGTATTATTTTCATTATTTTTTTTATTATTTTGACTTTGCAACATAAACACCAGCACTAACTCATCCTCACAGACATGTTCTGCCTTTGCAAGTCAGTTTCAACCACCTATTAGCTTCATTTAATGCAAAACTTGACGTAAATTAGATGTGTAAAGCAAACAAAGACAAAAAAATGTACTTGAATACAAATGCAATACTTTCCCCCCTCAACAAATACAAATACAGACACAAATACCGGCTGCTTTGCACACCCCTACATGCAGAATTGGGTCAGAATCATTTCTCATGAGGTGTGAGGGAAACTTGTCAAGTTTTCATTATCTAATTAAATAAAAATCAACATCAATTTTTAACCTGGATTAGTCTAGAAAGTTGAATCAGAAAATCGGCAGCCGTTGACCTTTCACTTGTTCATTTATCCTCATTTTTAGATTATGTTTTGAGCTGCATGGTGGTTCGCACTGCAGCCTTGCAATGAGAAGGTTGCCAGTTTGATTCCCAGCTGGGGAGGGGTTCAAACAGTTCCAGCAGTGGCCTTCCTGCGTGGAGTTTGCATGTTCTCCCTGTTTATTTGTGGGTTCTTTGGTTCTCTCTCTTTCAGGATATAATGAGGATGTCATCCTTCACTTCTTCGTTGGTAAGTTTGACATTTCCATTCAGTTTCCTGATGAGCAACAAAAGAAGCAGCTCCAATCCAAACAACACCGACCCCATTATGTACCTGCTTCATCCCCTTTCTGTGAAGTGAGAGCAAAGCTATCAGCACCTTTAGCTTAATTACAGCAGCACAGTTGACATCTTACACCAACAGTGAAGTCAGAAAGAGAGTGTGGGTATGTTGGCTGTCATCCTGATGCAGGCTGAAGTCTTTTCAAAGGGGATAACAAAGGACATGGAGGGTAAATTTTAGGGAGGAGAAGGAATCAGTCCGCATGTCAACTTTATGAAGACCTGAACCTGATCCATCCCAGCAGGGTGTGTGTGTCAGTGTGTGCCTTCAAAGACAGCCTTTTCAAAGATGAGCATGGGCTTGTTGGTGCATATTAGTGTCAGCTTCAGGTAAGCTCCTATGCTAATGCTTCTTTGCAGCCAACTATCATGTGTGAAATAATATAGTCTTGAATAGCTTATGCACACACAATCAAAAATATGTCTGGTGTTGACCTCAAGGTCGACAAGACGCCCGTTGGCTAAAAGGAGCAGGTACTGAGTTTGAATTATCACAGTACCTTTCTTTTTTTTAAAAAGTAAACTTAAGAAAAAGAAAAAAAAAATCTAGCAGAAAAAACCCACAGGGGTCATGTGCACGTTAAAGGCCTGGAGCCAAGTGCACCAGCTGGGTGTAACGTAATGTATGATTTAGGATGGAAAATTACGACCAGTTTAAGGTTAAGATGAGACCAGTTAGACTTGAGCCCTGTCCGTGTTCTATCTGGGTGTAACTTTTACGTGTAGTGTGGAGCAGGCGTAAGTTAGAAACTTAGGACTTTGACTATGATCATTTTAAAAAGCATCTGCGACCATTGTCAGTCAGACTGTAAATTCCAGTCCATAACATCTGATGTAGTTAAGTCTGGCGTAAGAGTTATGACCTTCTTCAAAGGTAGAGTCCAGAGTTTAAACCGCATGTTTGGGCCTCTGCTTTTGTGTGTTGGCAAGTTTTGCTTGCAACTCCCCCTCCCCTGACTGTATTTAGCTTTTTCTCTTTGTTTTGGTGTGTTTGGGGACGTTTCAGGGTGGAGATTTGCGAGTTGTCTACAGCCAATGGCAGTGCAAATGACACAGTGTTGTGTTGGGATAAACTTGTCGATTGGAGCAATTTTTTTTTCTTTTTTATTATGTTGACTGGAGCCGACACCAGATTCACTCGAACTCGAAGAATGGCGGATGAAGCCAAGAAAAGAAAGTATTTTGTGGCGAAAAAAAGCTTTAGATAGTGCACGCTTGAAAACGAGGGTTAATATTGGTTTGGCTTTTCATCATCAGCTTTCTAGCTTTGAAGGAGATGCTTGAAGCTGAAGGGGATGTGACATTAGCCGAGGGGAGGGGCTCTCAGTTTGAATAGCATATACAAAACAGAAAGGGGGAACACTTCGGATTCTAACTAGGCCCAATCCCAATTCTCTTTTTTTACCCCTACCTCTTACCCCTTCCCTTCCCTCCCCCCTGGTTTTCAACCTGGTAGCGTTTATGTTAGTGAAGCATCAGTGTAGTATTAGCGATATTTTTTTAATGTGCATTTAGCAAAGAAAATGACCATTAAACATTCAAACAGCATTAAACTACACAATAAAATGGTTTTCATAGTTTTTAAACTTTATCTATGGAGAAAAAAATTATATTTGTGGATGCTTTTGGACTTGGTAGCAGCCATCTTGCCGGTGATTGTCATACCCCTTCGCTTGAAGGGTGCTGCCAAAAATCTTCATTTGAAGGGGTATATAGCCCTACCACTTAGCCCTTCCCCTCCGTCCTAACAGGTATTGGGACACCCCTACCCCTACACATGAACGAGCAAAACGGAGGGGAAGGGCTAAGGGGTGAAATAGGATTAACCCTTCATACACCGCGTTGGTGCACTCAGCATTACACAAACTAATATTTTCTACTCTACTTGAACACTAGGGTTTTCAAAAATATTGATACTCTGAAAAGTATTTCTCCTCAAATGGTGATCGAGATACAATACTGATTTGCCATGGTATTGATACTACAGTATCCACAGCGCCTGTCACGCACTCAACAGACAGTGTCTGACCAGCAGGTAGGCAGAGAATCCTCACCACGGCCTGGTTCGTTGTAAAAAAATCAGTTCTCAGATACTCGTTCATAGAGCTGAACAGTTAATCACATTTGCAATTAAACTGCAGTTTTAATTCGCCCAATTTTGTAATCGCGCTGTCATGCAATTTTCCCACATCATCTGGTCACGTAAAGTAAGTAGCGCAGGTGGCCTTGCTGAAGAACATGCGTATTCAGAATCAGCTCTGAGAAGATAACAAGAGATGTGGTGAAGTTTACAGAGATGTGGTGATGTTTACAGTGACGTGATGATGTTCGCAGAGATTTGATGATATTTACAGACATGGCGATGCTTACAGAGATGTGGTGATGTTTGAAGTTAGTATCGTGACAGCCAGAGTGAATACAACTTCAAACTTGAATCTACTGTTCAATGACCATTAATCAGAAGTTTGCACAAAACATTTTCTCAGTAAACGGTGAAATCTCTTTCATATTTGGAGCGACAGTTTTGTTTAAATCAGAAAAAGCAGCGTGTTTGTGTCTCTGATATGTGTGTATAATACAAAGACATAAGGAACAATGCATACAAATGCACATATGTAACCACAAGTATCATGTTTTGCACAAATGCATGTGTGTGATCTCTAGGTTAGCCCTTCCTCCCACACAGACATACATCCACTCCTTCAGTTTAAACAGTGACTGATGGCTCTGTGTAATGAATGTATAGGCTGTATTGTTCATTTCAGCAGCGTTCACATATTAGTGTCGGGCCCCGGGGTAAGAAAGACGGCTAATGCCAGGCTCAACTTTCCACTCCCACTTCAAAGACAGAGAGGGAAGATTAAATGAGGTTGGCTAGTAGTTAACTACTAGATATTCACACGGGATTAACACACAATGACAGCACACAGCTGGTTTAAACTTATTGATTACAGCTTAAACTGATGAATCATCACTTTTTCTTGAGAGCATCCCCACTTTAAACTTAACAGCATATGTGACTGCATTCTTTTTAACCTTAAACTCACTTTCTGGAAACAATTGTGTCAAACACAAGAGGCCAATTGTCTTTTAAAACCTCAATTCCAGAAAGAACAGAATGAAAAACAAACAGTGATTTCCAGTCTCGATCTTCTTTCCTGTAGAACATATTTATGTCAGATGACGAAACTGAGACATTTTACAATTTCAATGAAAATATTCACTTATTGTGAATCTGATGCAGCATTAAAAAGTTGGAACAGGAGCAACAAAAGGCTGAAAAAGTAACAAATGGAGGAGCATTTGCCAGCTAATCAGTTTAACTGGAAACAGGTCGGTAACCTGACTGGATATGAAAGGAGCATTTCAGAGAGGCAGAGTCTCTCAGATGGAAAGATGGACAGAGGTTCACCAATCTGAGACAAACTGGCTCCAAAAGTTCTGGAACACGTTCAGAAAAATGCTCCTTAAACTTTGAATATCCTCCATCTACAGCAGGGGTGTCCAGCTCTAGTCCTTAAGGGCCACAATCCTGCAGGTTTTCTCTGCCTCCAACATACCTGACTCAAATTAATGTGTTATTGTGCAGAACTTCACAGGCTATTAGATTCATTTAATTGTGTCAGGTGTGTTAAAGCAGGAGAGGAAAGAAAACCTGCAAGACAGCGGTCCTTGAGGACCAACTTTGGACACCCTGATCTACAGTGTAGAATATTTTTAGAAGACTGAGAGAATCAGGAGGAATCTCTGTGTGCATGGGACAAGGCTGGAAAAGCAGAAATGATTCTCTACTGGAAACCACTGCATGGACTCAGGAAGACTTCCAGAAATCTCTGTGAACACAGTTCACCCTGAAACCCACAAATGCAGCTTAAAGGAGTACAGTGCAAGCTCCAGAAGTTCGCCCCTCTGGCGACAAGTGGAGGTGACACTAATGTCGTGCACACGCATGAACTGCTTCGATTGCGTTGTTCTCTAATTTTACCCAAATTACATTCAGTCTGAGTGCAGAGTTAGAGACACGATGTCAACTAAATTAATAAAGTTATGAATCTGCAAGTTGTTTACGATTTGATTATTGAGTAAAGTGACGGACTGTATGCTAGCAGTCAACAGGCTAACACTGGCTTGTAGTTCAAATATCCAAATTCACAGGCTGAGACCACGATTACCTTATAAAATTACTGCAACTAAATTTAAAAAGTGGCTAGAGTGTACAGTATTCCCCAGGAACAGTCATATGGCTGTCATACTGCTACATTTACATGCTAAAAACTTAGCATTGCAATATTATGCATCCTTATTTCAGTCATACATCACATTTCCCTCGTTAGTGAGAAGAAAGCAACTGTGGGTCCCATTTGATTCCCAGACTGGATCGGCGCTCCCTTCATTAAAAAAAGAAAGAAAAAAAGCTGCTCGGTTGTTTACTCCCGTCTTACTCCGGTGCTGGTGTTGTGCCGAAAAAAGCCCCCCTGCCGTGGGGACTGGTCAAACTTTAGTTTGGCTCTCTGCATCTCTCAAGACAAAACTTTACTTCTTTGTCTTACTGGAGTCTGAGTTGGGGTTTGAGAGGCACCTGCTCTCCATCTTTTAGCAGCAGTCAGTGTTGTCTCAACATGCCCGGAACCCGCGGTGGCGGAAAATACCAGACCGGCACAGCCAGACAAACGAGAACGCGCAGCTTGCCTCCCCCTCAAGCGCCCCCTTGAGGCTTCGTACCTGAATTTCTCACATTGAGCATTCAGAAACAGTATTAGAGACAACCGCAGAGAAGAAAGATCTGCTCATTCTACACATCAGGCAGTTGTAAGAGCATGTGGAGGAAAGAAAAGAATAGTATTTAACATTTAAACTTGCGCAATGCACCTTTAAAGCTCCATTATGCAGAGAAGAAGCCATATGTGAACAGGACCCAGAAACACCACCGTCCATCTTCTCTGGACCAAAGCTGATTCAAAATGCTCTGAGGCAAAGTGGAAACTGTTCTGAGGTCAGATGGATGAAAATGTGAGGATGTTTCGGGAAAGTATGGAGGCCGTGTCCTGCAGACTGAAGAGGAGAGGGAGCATCAGCTTGTTATCAGCTGCATCTCTGATGGGATGGGGTTGCATTAGTGTCTATGGTGATGGCAGCTTCCACATCTGTGAAGCTCCATCAATGCTAGAAAGTATACAGAGGTTTTAGAGCAACATCTGCTCCCATCCAGACAGCGTCTTTTTCAGGGAAGACCTTGAGGATTTCAGCAAGACCTGGACCACAAACTGGATCCATCCCAGCAGCATGGCTGGAAACAGGAGAAGAGTCCAGCTGCTGAACTGGTCTGCCTGCAGTCCAGACCTTTCAATAGAAAACATTAGAGCATCATGCAAGCAGAAATCCAGCAACCAGGTCCAGGACTGCTGAGCAGCTAGAATCCTGCATCAGACCAGAATGGGACAACATTCCTCTCCTAAAACTCCAGCAACTGGTCTCCTCACTTCCCAGACGTTTACAGGCGGTTGTTAGAAGAAGAGGGGATGCTGCACGATGGTACGTCACAGTGCCTGTCAATCACAGTTTCTTATTAGACCTGTACTTAGAATGTGCAGCACATTTTCCCGTTATCTACATGAGGATGTCAGGGAAAGCCCGGGGTTCAGTGTCTATCACTGCAAACAAAACTATGCAACAGGTATCATAATCTTTGCTAGGACATCGTGTTTGATTTGTGTAGACAGTGTGTTAATATCTGCTGAACAGTAGCAGGCTGCAGCTGCCATGGCCCCGATTCTGTCCAAGCTAATAACTCCTCAGCAAACACGTTTGTCATCCAACCATTTCTCTCACTCACTTGGCCAGGGTCCTAGCTTGCAGAGCAGATAGCTTCCATCATTTTTTTTTATAGTCAGCAGTTTGTTTTTTGTTTAGCTTTTTTTGTGATTGCAAGACAAAAACTATCAACTAAGCCAGTCATGTCTCTTTAAATGTGCTGCATTTCCACATCTTTTTATGACAAAAAAATATAAGCGGAAATCCTGATTGTGCCACTGTAGATTTGTAAATCTTCCATTAATGCTCATGCAAATTCCCATCATTGCACAGTAAGGTTGACAGTTTTGAAGACAGTTTTAAAGGTGAACACTGTATGAATCTGACTTTAAAAAGATAAGTAAAGAATTATTGCATATTGTGGCAAGGTATGCGAGAGCCCGGGCGGGATTTGATTCCCAGTGAGAGTGATGCACACTTACTAAATAGGCCAAATGGATCGCTTTGGCTGATTGGTCAGCCATGTGGCCTGTGGCCAAGTAGCCAGGGTGCATAATCAATTGGAAGCATAGTGACAGGACCCCACACTGTCACATCTCTCCCCTCTTTCCACAAACATGTCCTCGTCCTCCTGCTTGAATCCCTGGACTTCTTACCAGTACCACATGGATCTTGCTTACAATGCCAGAAATTGTCAAAGTATGCAACGAGGACCAAGGCAGGATCTGATCCCACAGACTCCCAGACGAGAGTCATGCACGCTTACCAGTCAGCCAAAAGTGTTTTTCAACCACGTAGCACTGTTGCCTAAACCTTACCAAAGGACTGAGCACGCAAAAACTGTTAATCCTCTAAGAACAGTGGATGGAGGTGTAGCTGAGTTCATTTTCTATTTATTTGATTTGATAAAAGTTTAATTTTTGTGAACATTCTCAAAACCCTGTAATATTTTCTGTACTATCAAATTGTTTCAGCATTTCAAACCACTTTATTTTCTTAACCCCTTAACGCCTGAATTTCTATGTTCATGTATCAAAAAATTTATTCTGTTTTAAAGTAATTAGATAAAGATAAAATTGATTTTTCATGTCTTTGGGGACAGAAAAAGTTTTATTGATGTCACAAAATTATTTTCAGTGTCTATAACATCACTTTTTATAACTATTGTTAACTATTATACTTCATAGCATAGAAAAGATATACATAAATATGTAATGTGTAATAGTGAATTATTGCAAACAGATATAAAACAGAGCTTAATTTTTTTTCTTAGAACATAAAATAAACATTCATGAAAGCAGTATTTCTGCTTTCATCACCTGATTTAGGTAAGCCACATATTCTTTACTTTGTCACTGAGACAGCTGTCATCACAGTCACCTGGTGGAACTCATAAGTTCAGTTACCATAAAATACAGGTGTGTATTTTAGTCTGTCTGTGTATGAATAAAGGGCAGAAATTGCATTTTTTCCTGCTTGATTTTCTAAAAACAGAGTGGTATTTCCTAAAGAAAACATCACACGTGTACTGAAAGCCTTCGAAATAGAGCACTATTTACATGGAACCAGATAGAGCCGTTGTGGACGAGCGTCGCTAATTTGCTTCAAACCAAAATGTTCAAATTGCTTAAGAAAAATTTGTTACACTGAGCTTACATCAATATATTAGCTGAATAAGAACACAATTAGCTTATAAATATTTTTATTTTAGCAAAGCTCACCTTATATGTGAATGTTGCTCCAACTTTCCAGGCTTATTTTGTGGATTTTAAAAGTAACAGCTTTGTTCAACCGGATACTGTGCCCACTCTAATGGGTCCAACTGGAAAAAAACATGCCTGCAAAAGGTTCCTAGGAATGAAATGAATATGCCCCAACTGTTAAATGTGAAATATATAAGCTATCTAACTTGTTGCTGTAATAAAAGCAGTTTGGTTAATATTGTTCCAAAGTTCCTAGTCACTGCTTGTAGCATGGGGAGCCTTAATTAAGCCCCGTTTCCACCCGCGGGTCTGGGTCGGGTCACGTCGGGCCAGGCCGGATCGGGTGGGTTTTGGTACGGATGTGTTGATTTCACGCTGCGTCCCCACAGCAACCTGTACCCACTCTGGAGGCGCTGGACAGCGCTGCTACGTGATCGCATGACATCATCGCTGTGCAACGCTGTTTAACCAAAACACCGCGCCACACGTGACAGAAACAAAAAAGAAGTCACTCCAGCTTTGTTTTTACGCTTGGTCACGCGGGAAGTGAGATTTTTCAACAAATCAATGTATTGCTTTGTGTTAGCTCCACCTCTTTGGTCCGGATCGGTTAGATCAGTACCCCTACCGAAGGGTGCCAAAAAAGTAGGCCAGGTCGGGTCGGATATAAGGGTACCCGTCCCAGTTTTTATCTGTGGAGACGCAAAAAAACGAGTACCGATCCGGCCCGACCCGCTGGTGGAAACGGGGCTTTAGTGACGGACTGTCATCCTGTTTTGACATTTTTGTAGCTTTGTGGCAAAAGCTGGAAAACCACTGAGTAGATTACACGTTACAATGCTGTCTCTCTGTGTAAAGCTAACTGTTAAAAAACTTGTTTGTTGGGTTTAACTCCATAAGAATGTAACCACGTCGTTGCTGTCCTGGTTTTTAACTTTGTTATATGTTTTGTTGGCAGAAACGACAGTTATTGTAGCAAAATCTGTTGTGGATTTTTCTTCATTTTTTTTCTGAACTGCGGTAGGAGGCGGGGAGAGACCATGCCACTGTTCACATCATTAATTGTGCCCCTCATGCTATTTCTAGGTGCGAGTTTCTTTAACAGTCACCACAGAGGCTTCCAGAACATGGAGAGAAGTCCCTTCAAGTCATGTTTGAGTGAAAACATAAAACATCCATTATGTTCTGATAAAGATGTGACTCAGAGGCTCTGACCTGGTCTTTGCTGGAGAGCTTTGAGAACTGATGGTCTTTGTTTTGGAGATGAAACTGTCCTTCCAGGGAAGTTTAGTAGTTTGACAACATACACATCGTGTGATGGAGCTGTCCAGGCTTGAAACAAGTCTGTGGTTTAGCCCAAATATCACCAAAGTTACAGACAGCGTAAGCACATATGAATGGTGTCAAGAACAAACCTCAGACAGATGAGACTGGGCAGAGCTTCGTTACAGTTTGTAGAATATATTTGGTACGAAAAATGTGCTCTAACTACATTTTGCTCCTCTAGTATTTTACTGTGACACAGCCGTCAGCACACTACTGATGATGTGTCTGAACATTCACATTCGTACTGTGCTGATGTTGACAGATGCCACGCTTTAAAGAATACCTTATTATGAGGAAGGAAGGTTTGGATGTGGGAAGTAGTTAGTCTCTGAGCTGGAGTTGGAGTGCTCTTTCTTGCCCTCTGCAGTAAACACGGTGGGAGTGTGGTTCCCCTACAGTCCTAACACACCTTATAGTTGTCTTTGTTCAAAATGGGGACCAGCTCCATGGTCTGGCACTCCATAGGCACCATTCCAAACTTTAATTTGACATTGGGGAGATGTGTCTAACAAGACAGCCCCACAACATGCAGAGCTTTAGTATCTCAGGGTGAATCTCACCCATCCTGAATGCCATACCTCTTGGAAGCATTTAAAACTTAAAGTTTCTCTGTCTTCTTTGTACCATATGCTGGTTGCAGGTCAGCTTTGTTGCTCAACACTGCCCCCATGGTTTCTGGTGATACTGCTCTGTTTGCTATGTAGGACTATGAATCCATCAGCTGTCTGAGAGCAGCCACAATTATGCACATAATGAATGCAGAAAACAGACCAATGGCTCTGTTCTTTGCTGTTCTGCATTGTGGGGGTAGGTCTTGTTTAGTAACTGAAGCTTTATCAGCTGATGAACTTCCCTATTGGCTTAAAATCCTGAGCAGAAGGATTGTTTGGGCCTCTGAGTGAATACCATGAGATCTGACAGGAGGTATCCTGTACACTGGTGTTGAACTGAGGCTTGAAGAATTTCCATATCTGATCTGTAGAGTCTTGCTCTGACTTATCATTGTTTATGCTCCTCGAAGGCTAAGTCATTCATTGGCACATGAGATTGCAACAGAGTACCTGAATGCTTTTCTCCGAAACTTAGCATGTACGTACTGTACTCTTCAGGCCCTTAACCAACTCTCAATGGCATGGTCAATCTTGACCCTCGTGCATAGTTTGCCAGAGCCTCTTATTGCAAAAGCACTTTGTCACCTGCTTGAAAAGTCTAAAGACATCTGAGTTTGGAAAACAGGTTTCCCTTGCAAAAGAGCCTGTGGTTCTCAATGATTTTAAGATTCTTTCAGTGGTTTTTAAATGGCTTAATTGTCTTGAGCTTTCTTATTTATCTAACCTGCTGAGGTCCGCTGGGACTGGCCTTTTAGTTGTGCCTAAAGTCAGGACAAAAACCCACGGCATGACCTCTTTCCACTGTTATGGCCCTTGTCTATGGAACAGCGTGCCAGAGAACCTCAAGGCTGCAGAGACTGTTAAGATTTTTAAAAAGAGGTTAGAGACCTTTTAGTAAAGCGTTTAATTAATTTGTCATTTATATTATTTATCTGTATTATTCATTTATTTACTGTACTTTCCGGACTATTGAGCACTCCTGAATACAAAGCCCATGCACTAGAAAATGAGATGTGCACATATACAGACCAAAGCATATTTGTTAATAAGATGCAGGTGTCCACATTGTAACATGGGCTATGTGCCGACTGTAAATGTTTAATTTTTTTTTTAACAATGCCAGTAACAGGGCTGGTAAAAAAAATTAAATAAAAATAAAAATCTTCATCCTCCTGTCTTCAATGTCTCACCACTGAACACTGATGCCAAACTTGCACACAGCAGCTTCATCCGGCACTTCTAGCTGGTGTTCTGACATTTCAGAAGAGGGCTCATAAAGGGGCTCTTAACTTTCCTTCTGGACGTCTGATTGTCAAAATTCCAGCTGAAGGTCTGCATACAAAGGTGTGAGTATTTTTGTGCTACTCCAGGTCAACGTTCTGAATCAGGAGTCTCATCTGTATGTGTTTTCTGCCAAATCCAGATCCCTCATACAGAAGCAGTTTTAATGCTGTTTGTGGGCAGGTTTGATGTGTAGGGTTGAAGCACGGTGACATACATTTTAAATGAAAAAGATCTGTCCCCCCCCCCCCCCCGATTTTCTTCATAAAGCCCATTTGCCTCCACGGCATCTGGAGATTGTTGTGTTCAGCCTCAGCAGGATTGTTGATGGTATGAGGAACAAGTAGCCAACTGAACTTGCTGGAACGGTGAATTCTCAAATTCCTGCTTGAAATTGTGATGTCATTTTCAGGGTAACCAAATCTAGGAAGGAAATCCTGGAATATTTTCTACCACGTCTGCACTCACTGACTTCTTCTTGCTGGATATGCTTGGAAAAGCAAGGAAAACAGAAATAAAGCAAGCACTGATTTTGACCTCCCTCTTTCTTAACTCTCTTTAAGTCAAGTTTTACATAAGTGCTACATTACACAAACACACACACACCTACCCATGAGCACACACACACACACACACATTGATTCATTGGACACATTTTGCTCTTCTTTTTGAAGTCATTACCAGAGAAGTGTTTAGGAAACATTAGCTAAGAGCAATTTGGCATTTCACTCAGCAGGAACTTGCTCTTCTGCCTTTGTTTTCCAGGAATGTGCGTGTGTGTGTTGGTGTGTATATATGTCTTTGTGTTGGAATGTGTGGAGAGATAGAGCAACGGGGTGGAAAACGGGAGAAAGGACAAGGTTGGGGGGGGTGAACTTTAGACTCTTGAGAAATAAACAATTCTTATCATTAGCAGGTGGAGCGATGATGGAGATGTGAGGAGAAACAAAAAGAAGGTTTATTCATTTTAAACCTACACACAAAAAGAGGAGTGAAAAGAACAGAAAAGCCCTCACTGTCCGTGTGGTTCATCAGCCTGCCTTACAGAGGTAAACTGAATAGTGACGGCATGATCTGCAGTTTCTGCTGAGATGCAACTCTGCAGATCAGAATTATTCTGACTTTTATTTGTTATCTGCTTAATCTTTTCTTATGGGCTATTATCATGTTGTGTTGTAGATATAACAGGTTAATGTAGTGGTGTTTTTTTTTTTTTTTCTCCTTTGTTGAAGTCATGGTTTTCACCTCAAAGTAGTGGAGACTTGTATGTTTGTATTGGTTTATTATTATTACATCTTGACTTCAAAGCCCCTCAGGGCTTCATAAAGTTTATTTTCTTTTATCTGATCAGTTAGTTTTATCAAAGGTAGAGTCTGAAGTTCCCCCCGTTGAAATAAACATTAGAATTGAGCAAGTGAAATCCGTCTCAAACTGCACCTTTGGGCCTCTACTCGCGTGCCGTGGTGCGTTTGAATGCACTCTCTCTCCCCCTGCCTGTAATTCTTTTTTTTTTTTTTTTTTTTACTTTTCCTGTCCAGCATCATAGCAAGCAGAATGGAAATCTTTATTGTGATGAACAGTTTTGCTTTGCCAAGGGGAGCTTTATGAACACAAGGCTCCACTTGATATCCTGTTTATTCATTTTATTTCTTTAATTAAACATTTGTTTATAACAGCATTCCATACCATACTGCTGGGCCTGACAAGGGAGAAATGAAAGTTAACAGAGGTAATGATAGAAAGTGGAACAGAGAGAAAGGAGTGAGGAAGGGGAAGAGAGAGAGAGAGAGAGAGAGAGAGGAGAGAAAACATGAATCCACTTACACAGTTCACTGGTGCATCTGTACAGAAATCCCTAAACAACATTCCAGGGTCTCTGTTTGGAAACAAAACAAGCAATCCCCTACAGGAGGACCTGCAGGTGGCTTAAATATCCTCAGATCATACAAACACACGCAGAACTACGCAGAGAAGAGGTACAACCTAGTCAGCGCAATGGGAAGCGGTGTCACAGTGTCAACATAATAAAGGGTGCTCCGTGGTGATACGGTCATGCAGATGCAGCCTCGTCTCTGCAAGGAGGAGGAAGCCCGCACAGCCCGAGACCAGGGCCCACAGCAGCCACCCAGAGGCCCAGATCCCAGCCACCTCCCCAAAGGGACGGACATGCATCCCCCAGAGGGCGGCAGAAGGTGGCCCCAGCCGGAGCCCCCTGCAGTCTCGGGGCCCAGGCCCCAGCGGACCAAGACCAGCAGCTGCCAGACCAGACCAGACCAGCTCGGGGCAGGGACAGCGCCGTGCCCAGGGACCAAGTGCCGAGGAGCAGCCCTCGGGGGAGGGGCGCTCAGTTTGAATACTGTTCTTTGCAAACAGAAACGGTGGGGGGACTTCAGACTCTACCTTTAAGTTATTTTATTTAACATTTTTTATTTATTTTATAACATTTCTTTATTTATTTTACTTATTGATAGGGGTGGGTCAATGAATCAAGTCCAGGCCTCCCCAGGCTACATGCCGAAGTGTCCTTGGGCAAGACACTTAACACCACGTTGCCTCCTGATAAATGTTCCCCCTAAGCTGCCCAACCAACCGTGCACTACTGTGTTCTCCATGCACAGCAAATCTATGCAGTGCATAAAATAAAATCCAAACTGACTTTACATTAAAATCAACATATAATTTATTCTGCATCATTTTGCATTGCAGCCCATTGAGAGGCAGGTGACAACATGCAGGTAACTTAGGGGTGGGTGATATAGGAAAAAAAAAATGATATCACAATATTTCCTTTGCAAAAATCACAATCTCAATTTAATCACATTTTTTTTCATGTAGATCATTCAGACTATTTTGCAATTATTAAAAGTAACAAAAAACAATTTACCTATTTAAAATCAGGCCCCTGAAAAGGACAAAAGATCCCTTAAAACAGGATGCTGTTCAAGCACTTTTTTATTTAGCTGAGCAAAAATGTTGCATAACAAAGTAGCACCAGTCCAGTGACTTCAACTGATTTTTTTGAGGAAGCACACATCATTAAAATCAAATAAATCCTAGAATACAACAAATAAAACTAAACATTTGAAACACACATAAACAAAGAATTTCAGTAGTTTACACTTGATCACATGCTCGTGCTACAGCACATCTCATTGTGCAAAATGTAAATATGTGGACAAAATTTTAACACATACAGCTCTTGAAAAACTAGGTTTTTGTCCTTTTCACTTCAATAACTCATATTAAAAGTAGTCAAAGGGAAATTACTGCTGTAATTTGATTCTTTAATAAGCAATGTAGCTAGTTATGATCTCATGTTTTCTGCTGCGTTTGGACAAATATTTCATCTATCCAAATGAAATCATTCCAATCAGAGATTCCAGCTGACGTGTTTACAGACACTGGATGATGTGATACTGGTGCAGCCAAAGTGTGCGCATCTGATGTTGCTCACAGCGGTCCAAGGAGTACTCGGGGAGTTTGTGTGTATGCTCAGACAGATGACAAATTGACGGGAACGTTGCTCCCGATGTTCCCATCGGTGTGTGAATGAATGTGCGATAAAGAGCTTTGGCTGATGTATGACTGGAAATGTGCTATATAAGCGCAAATATTGTTATAAATGTATTTTAACTTAATCTTATTTTATTCCAGTCTTTTGATTTCTCTCATTAATTTTGATGGAACAGTTTTGTTTTCATGTAATTGTAAATAAATTTAAGTTTCAAGGAATTATAGGGGTATCCACCCTAAAATGTTTTCTGATAAAGCATCATATGACTGTGTTGTAATGAAAACCACCTGTGATGTCGTTAAAATTCACTTTTTTTTCTTTAAAACCTGATTTTGTTAGATAAAAATAGGTCAAAATGCCAAGTTTAGGTTTCTACCAGGTTAAGTTTTTAGTCCTCAAACCTGTCATAGAGGTTTGAGTGTTGAATGTTTGATCCCATTTCCAGTCTTCAGTCTCCAACTTGTATATACTCACAGGAACTCGCATCTGTTCAAGATTCTCTAGGGGAGTTGATCATTTAGTCCACAGTTCATACCTGGTAGTGCTGTGCTGTTACATGTTTTTTGTTTGTTTTGTCAGTGAAATATTTGTTGGGTATTTTGTTCCTATGTTTTGCACTCAGTGGAATGACAGTTTAACACGTTCAAGTGAATCATCATGAATGTCTTAATCAGCTGATTTTGGTTGCCGTGCATTTGTTCTGCAATATAAGAAAAAAAACTGAATGTGCTGTAGATTCAACAACAGTTTCTCTCATGTTGCTATTTTCTTCAGCAGAGAGCAGTTGGTTTTCCATGAGGTAACAGAGTCTTTGAGTGATTTATTTTCTTTCATCAGTGTGGTTATTTGTTCTTGGCTGAACTCTAAGCTGTCACAGAGCTTTTGTAATTCCTTGTGTAATACCTCAACAAGAGTAATTTTTGCATCAAGTCCAGACAGGTTATTGTTGATAGAGAATAAGATATGACTGAACTGTGTGCAGCCGGATTAGTCAGGGAAGTTTGAGGTTGAATCAGACAGCCAGCATCTCTTGTTGGTCGATAATGAGGCGAAGTTTTCTCCTCAGGCGGTTGTGTTGTCATTCATGCAGAGTGCAGAGAAGGTTAAACTGTAAGTGTACAAAGGTATTCTGTCATTGCCTTCCAGGAGAAGTGTTAATGTTCTTCCTGTAACAAGAAAACCAAATTCAATGATTTTTTTTTCTCCTTTTTGGTCAGCTGTGGCTCTGTTTACAGTTGCCATCTTGACTCATAGGTGCATGATGCTTTGACTGCTGGGAGCTGAGCGCAGCTGTGCGAGGACTGAGCCTCTGTGTTTCTGAAGGAATGAGGGGCATGCGGGAGCACCTGCTGTTGCAGAGGAGTAGAAGATACATGCTTTCACATCAGTCTCCAAACGTCTTCAACGCCACTGGAAAAAGTCACGAGATTTGTTGCTGATTGCTTATTTGGAAAAAAGATGCTTGCGGGATCTGAAAACTCACTAAATATAACATCAACGTTGCTAAGTTAACAACTCTGCTGCTGCTTTTGTTCCGTCAGTTTCTGGCAGACTAGACGTTGTAAAGGTGCATTACCGCCCCTATAGGTGACCCACGAGAAAATGTTTTGGTTAAATGAAAAATCTCGCCAAATTTAATCTCGCGACATCTGCGGCACAAGATTTTATTACACCCCTACCAAAAAGTAAAAGTAAGTTTTAAGACAAGTTATGAAAAATGGACAGGAAGCCTGGTGAATGGTCAGAAGCACAGCAAAGGGAGAAGCTAGTTAGCTTCTTTATTAGCAGCGTCGATCAACTAAAAAGGCCTGGACTCGTACATATGCACAATCAATGAGTTATTTTTTTTATGATCCAATTTCTTTTACCGCATAGTATAATGTGTAAAAAGCATTTTTCTGAAAGAGACTAAAATAAAATCAGGTATAGTCCCTTTAATGAGGGATGTGGTCTAGACCTGTATAACTAAATACTGATTATTTTCTTATAGTAATATTTCAAATTTGATTTGCACACAGTTTTTTAAATCAACTCCTGGAGGCACAGTTGTGCTTGAATGTTACCATGACCTTAAAGATAAAAAAAACAAACAAACAAACAAAAAACAGCTGCCTGTGAAATAAGTTGAAATTGACAAAAGTGATAATAAATTAAAAATAAATAAATGAAATCATGACATAGATTTTGAACTAAGGTTCAACAGAAATATTTAAAACAAACAAAAAAACAAGCAAACAGGCATGATGAGGCTCCTGAACTAAAATTTTGTGAGCAAAACTTTGAGGCAATCACTGTAATCAAGTATTTTCTGTAATGTTCAATAAGACCTCTGCATCTGCTGACAGGTAATTTGGCCCACTGTTAATGACGAAGGTCTTCTAATTTGTCCCGCACAGCTTCTTCACTTTTTAAAAAGATTTTTTTTAGAGCCACATTTCAGTCAACATTTTATTTCACCAAATAAAAATTTAGTAAATATTTTTTTATGATTACTTTTTTCAGTTTCTTGTTATTTGAATTACCACTGTGAATTTAGCCTTTCTTCAATGGGAGAGTATGTAAACTTTCAAGCACAACTGTAAGTGTAGTCTCAAATTACCAGGCCAACATATTGATGTGCTTCATTGGATGTCATTGCAATCTGAGAGAAAAAGGGAAGAAAAAAACCTTGCATATCTCCAAAATATAGCCTACATGAAAATAGACAGAAAAACTGGCCAACACTGTTAAAAATCAAATCATCAACAACAACATTAAATCAGTGTTTCCAGAAGTGGTGCCACACCCTCTCCGCT
Organism: Atherinomorus stipes; assembly: GCA_023101725.1. NCBI lineage: Eukaryota > Metazoa > Chordata > Actinopteri > Atheriniformes > Atherinidae > Atherinomorus > Atherinomorus stipes. Next base: position 250,771 of record JALJCO010000014.1, read on the forward strand.
GGTAGTCAGATGGTGAAAGGCCCTGCTGGCATTTTCCACTTCAGCTTCTCTCCACCACTTTTCCCATTTATTTATGCCTTCCACATCACTGCTGAGGTAAAAACACAGTGCAGCACATACGCAAATCTACTTCACTTCACATCAAGATGTGACATTTCTGAAATGTGAAATAAATTGACATAGTCCAATTAGGCTGAAGCCGGCGTTGGCTCAGCACCACAACCCACCCTGCCCTGTCTCTCTCAGCCTTGTTGCAATTGCTTTACATTTGCATGCTCACATCCAGAGCTCTTAATTATATGTTGTTGTGTGGGGGCATTTGGCTGCAACAGCAAGGAGCCGAATTCTGATGCTGTGTGGCGGATAGCCACCACAGCTAGGATGCAGCTAAAAGCTTATCCCAGCAGGGGGGAGGGGGGGTGGAGGCTGGAGAAGAGGGAGCAGGCCAAGCCACAGCCAAACAAAGAAGAATCCACCAGGCTGGATGATGGAGGACTTGGCGGTCTTCTGTGGGAGGAAAAAGACACTTAAATATCCATGTGAGATGCAGAGAAATTACTAGACAAATAAGAATAAGGAAACTAAAAAAGATGGAAGATAGAGGTAGAGAAGTGAAAGGTTCTTATCTAATTCAGAAAGATGTCACCTGAGAGATGGAACTATGCAAACAGCAAAGAGAAATTCTGAGGGAAAATATCAGAGTGAAAGTTTTATGCTGATCTGATTAAACTTTGTGAAACCACTTCCATTAAGACTTGAAATTAGCTGTTAATATAAATGTGGCACATTGTGGGAAGTTAAAGCCAGTACAAGCTCAAAACACACGAAACAAAACAGCCTAGAAGCACAGTGAAACTGTTTATCAGATTGCAATGTAAGAGCCAAGGAGTTCAGAAAAGCTTGATGCAACCCACCAAACATCGGACGACGGAGAGACGTGCAGATCATGTCAGTATCAGGTCGGCCCATCAAAGACCACATGTAGGCGTCAGTGCGACGTGCAAAATAGGTCAGAAATATGACGTCGAAATTGGACCGTAATGACGTCGTAATGACGTTCAGAATTTGGACGCCATCTGAAGACCAAATCTAGACGTTAAAGGTATAGTCCAAAGTCCCCCCCGTAAAAAATAAACGTTAGACTTGAGCAAGTGAAATCCGTCCCAAAACCCGCCTTTGGGCCTCTACTCCTGTGCCGTGGTGCGCTTGAACGCAACTCTCTCCCCCTGCCTGTAATTCGCTCTTTTGTATTGTTTTGGTCTGGTCGGGACGTTTCTGGGTGGAGATTTCTGTTTATATCGGCTGCCAATGACAGAGCTAAGCATGACGCTGTGTGGAAATAAGCTCATGATTGGAGCAGACACCAGTCACTCGAACTTTCGAAGGAAAAAAAAAGAAAGAAAGGAAACATCGTGTATGCACCGAAGAAAAGGTAAGAGCTTCAGATAATGCACTTTGGAAAACCAGGGTTAATAATAGTTTGGCTTGTAGCCGCTTCTGAGCTCTGAAGGAGAAGCTTGAAGTTGAATAGGCTAGCTAGAACGAGGCGGCCATTAGCCTGAGAGGGAGGAGCGCTAAGTTTGAATACTGTTTGCAAACAGAAACGCTGGAGGGACTTCGGACTCTACCTTTAAAGGAACGTGCAAAATGGATCCAAGTTTTAGACGTCATTATTGGACCTCTTTTACACGTTAAATTGACGTTCAAATAAGTATCTCCTTTGGACGTTTGTTAAGGAGCACATCTAGACGTCATCAGAACGTGCAAAATAAATCCAAGATCTAGACGTCATTATTGGACTTGTTTTAGACGTGTAGCCGACGTTTACATTTATTTCTCATCTGGACGTCTGTCAAGGACCACATCTAGACGTCATCAGAACGTGCAAAATAAATGCAGAATTTTCACTTGTTCATTTATAGATTCATAGATTTTATCCCAATTACTGTTCCATTTTTCTTGCCCCCTCTCCATTAAAATTTTTTTTTCATCTTTCTGTAAATTCAACTACACATCATTGAGGGCTTCCTGACATCCTCTGTGGCAGAGGGGCTTTAAACACTGCTCCATCAATCCAATTATCCTGGGTTCAATCCCAGCCTGGTTAAAATGCACCATTGTCTTACTAGTTCAGTTGGCCCATGCACCATAGTCCACCCTTATCCCTCATACAACAAGTGAATACAATAACCCCCCAATAAGTGCAGAATTTACACGTCATGTGAACGTCCAGTTTGGAGGTCAGCAAGATGTCAGGATGGGACCTCCATAGCAACAACTGAAAAGACGTGGTAAAAACTTTCATTCTGCACCTTCAGGAGACCTGATTTGGAAGTCGAAAAATTATGTCAAATGTACGTCATTTAAACGTCTAATTGTGCAGTGGGAAAATGCCCCTCGCCTTTTTTTTGTTTTTGTTTTTGTTTTATTTTTCATTAAACATTGTCAGGACTGTTTTTGGGGGGAAATTACAATTTAAGTGGAGCAAGAGAGAAACACAGAGAGCTGTATCAGACCTCTTTATTAAGATTTATCAAAATATATCTTTGGAATTTTTTTTTTTAAATGGCTTGAATTACAACGGTGCTTTCGGGGGAACCTGATTTTCAGGTGCGCACCACACCTTTGCAAGTCATGTGCAAGTCATGAGCAAATCATATGTTAGTTTAGTTAAAAACATGGTTACTAGTAATTGTACACAGTAGGATTTAAAAAATGTTATTGTCAGAGAGAGACATAAACAGAAGCAGTGCAATCACAGTGCAAAGGGGTCTCAGGGACGTCTCTAGGATTTAAACACAGGGGGCCAGCCCTAAGGAGATAATGCTCTGGTCAGCTTGTGGTGAAATTGTGATGATAATGAGTTAAAAGCAATGTTAAAGGTAATTATTATAATTATTTCTGATTACTTGTTGCTACTTACTGGTGACACAAAGTAAGTTTAAGACAAGTTATAAAATTGGACAGCGGGGAAACTTGGTGAACGGTCAGAGACACAGCAAAGTTTGAAGCTAGTTAGCATTAGCAGCGTCCTTGAACTAAAAAGGCCTGGACTCGTACATATGCGCATTCAATGAGTCATTTAAAAAAAAAAAAAAAAATCCAATTACTTCTTTTACCACATAGTATACTGTTTAAAAAGCATTTTTCTGAAAGAGATCAAACTAAAATCAGGTATAGTCCTTTGATAAGGGATGTGGTCTAGACCTGTACAACCAAATACTGATTATGTTTTTATAGTAAAAGTTCAAATTTGATTTGCACACAGTTTTTCAATTAACCCCTGGAGGCACAATTTTGCTTAAATGTTAACATGACCTCCTACATGACCTCACATGACAATAAGTTAAAACTGACAAAAGTGACAATAAATAATTTTAAAAAAAGAAAATCATGACAGATTTTGAATTAAGCTCCAACAGAAATATTAAAACTTGCTTAAAAAAGAAAAAAAGAAAAAGAAAACAAGCATACAGCATGATGGGGCTCCTGAACTAAAATTTTGTTGAGCAAAACCTTGAGGCAATCGCTGCAGGGTAGGAAAAAAGGAAATTAAGTGTTTTCTGTCATTTTCAAGACTTCTGTACCAGTTGACAGGTATTTTGGCCCACTGTTTATGATGAAGGTGCTCTAATTTGTCCGGATATATATTTTTAAACCACATTTCAAAGTCAATAGTTTTATTTCACTAAATTATAATCGAGTAGATATTAACTTATGATTACTTTTTTTTCAGTTTCTTGTTATTAGTTAATTAAAATCTAGGGGGGATGGGGGGGGGGGGGGGGGGGGGCACTCTCATATGTGTCCAAAATATACATGAAAATAGACACAGATGAACTGGCCAACACTGTTAAAAATCCAATAATCAACAACAACAATAAATCATTGTTTCCAGAAGTGCTGCCAAACTCTCTCCGCTGGTAGTCAGATGGTGAATAGCCCTGCTGGCCTTTCACCATCAGTGATTATTATAATGATCTCTTATTACTTGTTGGTAGTTACTAGTGACACAAAGTAGTGTGGGGCACTAGATCGCCCCGGTCTTGCTCACCATGAGGGTAAGTGGAAAATAAAGTTACATCATTCTGTGGGTGTACTATTCCTTTAATACCAATTTTTTTTTTTTTGTAATTCATTTTATATATCTGTTTTAAATCCTTTTTTTTATGTCAATGGTCTTTTTAAAATTTATTTTCATCCATCTTAAGAATATTTTTAACGTCTCATCTGCCTGCCACAGGGACTGAAATGATGGAAACTAACTGGGAAGGTATAATCTGGGGCAGTGCACCTCTTCTCAGTCTGGTCTGAGTCAAAAATTTTACTCGACATAGTCCCTTACAAATAAAACATTAAAACTGAAAGAAACAAAATTGAGGGAAATTACCATGACCTCACGCTGCTGCTGAGTTCCTCTGGTGATATACAATGATATAAATGCTAAGTGTTTGAAAAGAAATGACATGTACCACCTAATCGTTCTATAGATAATTTGTAGGCATCATCTATTTTCTACATCTGCTTTATCCTATCTGGGATGACTCATATTCAGTTTTAGAATCAATATAGAATCATCAATTAATTTTTTGGACAGTGGGGAAAAGTCATGCATGCTCATGCAAAACATTGTTCATATAAAAAGGCTCCAGCCAAGAATGAACCACGAACCTTCTTGGTGTGATGCAACTAAGCATCAAGCAGGTCACAGTCTCTGCCATGCAGATCAATCCACCAGGAATCGAACCACCGAGCAGCCTGTCGTAGGTCATGGTCTCTACTCTGTGGACTGATTCAACCAGGAATCGTACCAATGAGCAACCTGTTGCAGGTCCCTGACTCTGCTCTGTGGACCGATTCAAACGGGAATCGAACCACCGAGCAGCCTGTGGCAGGTCACCATCTCTGCTCTGTGGATCGGTTCAACCAGGAATCGAACCACCGAGAAGCCTGTGGCAGGTCATCGTATCTGCTCCGTGGACAGATTCTGCCAGTATAGGATTTCCGCTGCAGTTTAACTTTCAGTAGACTACAGTAGAATGGGGGGGCCCTAGTCAGCAGGTGATGAAGTAGACGTATTTGTCGAGGCTCCTCTAAACCTTTGTGCCCCAAAAAACACTAAAATAGAGGAGTAAACATAAAAGTAGCTTAGAATAGTAAAAGTAGCTGGAGGAAACTGTTGCTTTTTTGTGTTTGGTTGTATGTTTCTACAAACACTCATGCTAGAAGATATGCTGGTAAAATGGCACCCCGCCTGCACCAAGGCCCACCACCTCCAGCTCACTAGTGTTAACCTAATTCCCGCCAACATGACACCTCTTGTAGGTGATGAGCCCGCAGGAAGGGGGACCTATGTCATCCTTTCGGGCTTCCTACATACTATGTGAGAAGAGAGAACTTTTTTCTTGTTCTCGGGGCCACAAAAACATTTTTTTTCTTGCAGACGTGTTTGAGGACGGCTTGTTCTCGACCCCTTGGCCAAGCAGAACTTTCTTCTCGGGGAGCTCCGAGAAGCATCGTGTGATTGGTCGGACATTTGGGGCAGGTGAGGTTAACACGGAGACGCATGAAGCAGAGTTGTCACCTCTGCATTTCCACAGATGTGAGGTTGAATAGATAATATTAACAAACAGCTGATCGAGGTGGTGAGAAAGTACGCAAATGTAAACTACACGCGTTTTATCTAAATACACGGACACCACCACGTGCGCAACTCCGTCCTGCCACTGACGAAGTTTATTGTAAATGTACAATCACTGGGTGAACACTGTCCCCTCTTTTGTGGAGTACGTAATGACTTGACGACAACAAACTTTTTTCTTGTTCTTGCAGCCTCGCAGGCAAGAACCAAGTTCTTGCTTTTTGTGGAGTATGTAACAAGCTTAATCAATAAGGGCCCGGCCACCAGGTGCTCGCCTCTGTGCCCCACCTCCAGGCCTGGTTATAGAGGAGGGCCGCGGTCTCTGACAATACTTTTCTTCATAGGGGTGTTTTGAGCTGCGCTTTTATCTGGTCTCTCCCCCAGAGACCTGTTTCCCATGGGTGACCCTACCAAACAACATAGCTGCTAGGATCCTCAGAACATGCAAAACCCTCCACCACGGTAAGGTAGTAGCTTGTTTATACAGCAGTCATTTTAGTGTGTAATACAGTACTTTTGAATTCATTAATGAATTTACAATGTAATTTAAGGTTAAAGATAGAACATGGACAGAACAGTGACATGTGTGTCTAGGTTGTAGTTGCAACGGCAGAAAAACAACTCCAGCCGTATGGTTGCGATTTCAGCTTTTCCGCATTTTGACGCCATGGAAAATGTTTATGTGGGTCCATCTAGCGTAGTCTTCACCTAAACTTAATTCAGATTTTGCTCTTTCTGGGTCATTTCTCTTCAGAGACATATGATAATATCTCCAGGGCTCTAAAGCAGCTGCTTGACTTGCCGATGCCACCATTTCCCCAGTACCAGCCTAACTGTGCCATACTGTTGCCACACAGAGATTGTATTTGGCTGCCCGCAATGGCGGTGTGTATTGGCCTGTAGATGTTAACAAAATGCCATTGTCAAACACGTTAAAATTTATTTTATATTTATTTTCAGGCTTAACATAATTTTTTAGGGAATGCTGTACTTTCATTCTCCATCCCTCCAAACAACTCGTGAAGGTATTATATTTTTTTAGAAAAAATATAGCTCTTAATAAAAATGTTACATATTCAACCTTTAATTGCAGAAAATCATGCAATTAAACATTTTTTTTAGCACTAGTGGCCTTTATGCGACAGTGTATAGTGAGAGGGGGGGGGGAGAGGGGGGGGGGGGGAGCGGAGGAAGGGGGGGGGGGGGGGGGGGAGGAGGGGGGGGCGGCGGGGGGGGGGGGGGGGCCCCCTCTGTGGGGGGGGGGTCCCCACCCACAGCAGAGCACCCCCCCCGCAATTAAACATTATTAAAATCTTTAATTCCTGCCTGGCATGACCAACGACACATTATCTTAATATATTGACAATTATGGATGGACATTAGTGGATTATAAACATAAATCTGTTTGTCTGAGATGTAACTTTCATGCTTTGGCTGCAGAAGCTGAATGCTGTACATATCACTGCGTAGTCACGTTGGATTGAACTTGCAGTAAACTTTTCCCATCCTGACTAGTTGAAGACAGTTATAGGGTTTCTCTGTGTTTACAGTTGTTCTCACTGAGTAAACTGCTTTGACACAATGCATTACAATGTGTGAAAGTTCCGATGGTGGAAGTTAATCTGCTTCTGATGAGTTCATGAGGAAAATCAGGCCCGCCTTGATGTGTGCTCAGACACATCTACCAGCATCCTGTAACTTATTGGCTGGGAAGGTCACAGGTGGTGAGAACTGGCCTTCATCACAGGTGCAGCATAGGGTTTTTTTTTCTCAGCCTTCTCTCGTCCTCCATGTTCACCTGCAACTGTACTATTTTACACAGCCCCAAACAACCTTTAAATTTGGTGATTACACCATCCTGGACCTCATCACAGTGAATGATGAGCCCGCCTACAGAGATGAGGTAAAAACCACCTGATGCCAGCACAACAAACACTCTGTACATCTGCAAAGCCTGCTGTGACAGTGGGGTGACGGGTCTTCTCCCGCTTACATTACTGACACTGAGTTCAAAAGATAGATAGTTTGATCCTGGAGTCCCCAGGGTCTGACTGGTCCCCCTGGTGCCACCCCAAAAATAGACCACCAAGAACCAATGAATACTTAAGCCACGTTTCCACCAGCTGGTCTGGGTCGGGCCGGATCGGTGCACGTTTTTTGCATCTCCAAAAATAAAAACTGGGATGGGTACCCTTATTTCCGACCCGACCCGGCCTATTTTTTTGGCACCCTTTGTTTTGGGTACTGACCTAACCGATCCGGACCAAAGAGGTGGAGCTAACACACAGCAGTCCGGTGATTTGTTGAAAAATCCATCACTTCCCACGTGACACGTTGTAAAACCAAAGCAGGGGGGACTCCTTTGTTGTAGTCACATGTGGTGCTTTGGTTAAAAGGTGTTGCACAGCGATGATGTCAAGCGATCACGTAGCAGCGCTATCAGGTTAATACTCCGCCTCCAAGGTAAGGGGACAGTTTGCTGTGGGGACGCAATGTGAAGTCCACATATCCGTACCAACCCACCCGATCTGGCCTGGCCTGACCTGGCTTGACCCAGACCTGCAGGGTGGAAATGGGGCTTTCGTGTAAATGACCTTCATTTGGATCAATCTCAGACATCCGAGCGTCAGTGAATACAGCATGTAATATTCTGTTTAAGTAGTTCTCAAGTGGCACGTTCTGGTGGCCAATTGTAGTTCTTTCTAGCTGACTTGGACCACTTCGATGGTGGAAAAAGTTCTGGGGTCTCACTTCCTTCGGCTGGCAGAGCTGCCTGTTTATCACTCACAGCTAAGTGGCAACCTCCTGTGGCCAACTGTGAAGCCACCCGGAAATCTTTAAAAATTGTAGTTCACTCCTCATCCACTAGGGGCTGCAAAACAGAGCAAATCCCCACAGACTCCCATGTTAAAAACACCAACTCCACAGCAGAAATAAACATGTTTACAGCCTGGTTCAAAACATCATTTTTAGGTTTTATAGGTCAAGTTTACCTTCATGTAAACTGTGAAGGGGTTGAATTTTTTTTATAACTCATTTGTTTAGATGTTATTTAATCTTTAAATTACACATAACTAGGGGTGTGTCTTTTTGATTGACAGGTGGCTGACCGGATGCTGGTGGCTACTAGTTAGTTCCTTGTTTTCTCTTGGTAAGGTCTTAGTCTGCAGCAGAGTAGCAAAATGGTGTTTTTTAGCAGCTATCAGCAAGTCCAAACATGCCTTACCTTCATCCCCCCACTTAGGAGGCTAATCTTCATTTGCTTCTGTTAGTTTTGAGTTTGCTCGGTTAGAAATTAGCCCAAAGTACGTTGGCTGTCAATCATTTGCCCCGCGGCCACGCTTTGCCCATTTTAGTATTTTCTGGGAGTGACAACACAAGTGACACAGCAAGATGGGGACAATGGGAAACGCCCAACTGGCCTCACTTTCAGCTCTTCAGACGTGACTGGATACTACATTTTTTTTACAGCATTCATACAGTCTTTGGTAGTTCTTTATAATCTCTACCGTGTTTCTGGTGAGTGGTACTGCATCCATACAGCACCACTCACCAGCTACATGGTGATGATATCTTAAATTGGTGGTGATGTCAGTCATAAAACTAGCAGATGTGATGACCGAGATGAAACAGGCAATATTCAATGATGGGAATAACAGCATTAAATTAAATGGCGTTACTAACGGCTCTACTTTTTCAGTATCGGGTTAATCTAACTAATTAGTACGTCTATCATTACAATGCCATCATCGTTACTGCCCTTCACTGACAGGGCGCTGCTGTTGTTATGTGAGATTCATTTTTGTCCCTGGTGATCAAAAGTTTTACATTTATTGGGACAATATTGGTTTGGTTTCTCAAGGTGGAGGCGGAGTGATACGGAAAAACATGGAGACACTCGCTCATACACTCAGCAGTTACCTGCGTCTCCAGGGCTGCAGACACGTGCCTCTCCACCCACTCTTGTTTGAGTGAAAAAAAGAGTTGCTGTGTTCTTTTGAATGCGGCTGCACATAAGGCTTAAAGAGGTTTGTGTTGAGCCTAGTCTGCGGATCTATATGGGCCATACAGATGTAACCAGCCTGACAAAGACACAGACACAGCGTGAGTTTAAATCCAGTTTAAGAAGAAAACAGCATCGTAGTTCGAGCAGCAAGTTTCCTTGAATTAGTTCTTTCACCCATTACCTGAATTCAGTTAATAGTTAAAGGTTAAGTTTCTTTTTTTCCAACTTGGACCTTATTTCTAGGATTATATATGTGCATTTACTCACCAGTAGAGTTTCTGCATCACTTTGACTCCTTTGGAAGATATTACATTGAGTCGCTTTTGGGTGAACATCCAGTATCATGGCAGAGACGGGGCAGCCACTATATTAGACATGATCTGCGACAAACCTCCGCGATTTTCGCCAAATCTTTAAGTTGAATGAACTAACGAACGAGCACTATTGTTCTGTGAGTCCAGATTTAGCTTTCCGTTTGTTAAAGGTGTTCTATACACTTTTCGGGGCTGCATGTTCACGATGCGCGCCTCCGTAGTACAGCTGAGAGGAGCAGCACGCTGCCCAGACAACAACAAAAACACAATTTGCAAAAATCTGAAGTCATGGGACAATAGTACTCATTTATTCGTTCATTCTACTTAAAGCATTAATGAAATGAAGGAGTTTTGCTGCAGATAATGTCTTATGTAGTGACTGACCCGTCTCCGCCATTATACTGGACGTTCACCAGAAGCAACTCAACGTAAAATCTTCCCAAGGAGTCAAAGTGATGCAGAAACTTTACCGGTGAGTAAATGCACGTATACACTCCTAGAAATAAGGTCCAGATTGGAAAAAAGAAACTTATCCTTTAATACTAAAGATATATTACACTAGTTTTGCACATTGGATCTGTCTTAATCTAACCAGAGTGGTACAGACACAGTGATGATGATGATGGACTGATGAACTGTCTTTGCAAACCTGAGTCAATCTGCGCAGCTGAACACACGCACGCACAACCGGAAGAATTATAAACTGGAATCATCACAAACATCAGTTTCCCCTCAGAGATAAAAGACACAAACATGATGGGAAACGTTGATTAAAAACTGTTGGCTGGAAGCTGTAATAATTACGTAGACCTGAAGCTCCTCTTCTGAGGAGAAGACCGAGCCTCAACATCCATCAGTCTGTGACCATGATTTTTCTGTAAGTAATTTATTCTGTAAAATTTCAATTAATTTAGTCATTAGTCAGATCTGATATTCACTTTTATATTAATTCATCATAAAGGTTAATTTAATAGATTAAGATTAATTTAAAGTTACATCTAATGGGACATTACAAAGTAATTGAATAATTACTTTTTTCAAGTAATTAGTTATTTCTATAAAGCTGTAACTCTGTTACTAACGCCACTACTTTTTTTGAGAAGTAATCAGTAACTATAATTAATTACTTTACACTGGTGATATCCATGAAGAAACTGATAAAACTTGAGATCAGGCTCAAAGTAAGTTTTCTTTTTTTCCCGGGAACTAAAATTTTTTTGTGCAGCAGTGGTTAAAGTGTCATATACAGTAGAAGCAGGATCATCCTACTGATAAAATACATGTCATTGGCCGTTTGCGCTTATGTTTTACCTGTTATATCACAACAGGTATCCGTGCAACAGGGCATGGAAAAGTTCCTCCTTTTTCTGCCAGAAGTGGTGCAGTAATGGTGCACTATCACTGGCTGAACGATTTGTTCCGCAAATACGTCGTCACGTACGGTGTCCAAACTTGGCGTTTGGAAACGTCCTTGTTCCGGGCATTCATTTATGTTCTGAAATCGTTTCCCTTGGGCACACAGGAGTTTCTCTGTGCAATTGAATTAGCAGACAAGTCGCTGGTAAGTGGCTGGCAGTCGGCATAAAGGGGAACTTTTTCATGCCCGCATCTGTATTTAAATTTTTTGTATTTATCATACTTATTTTGAATTATATTTTCATCTCCTTCCTCCACTAATATTTCCTTGTCTGGGTCGTATTCTCTTTTTCGTCTCTCGCAATTCGCCATGCTGCAGGCCTCCAAACACGCAAAACTGAATGTATATAGGGGTGTTTCCAACACCGCACCCGCTGCCGTTTGCATGTTCATTCTTTGTAAATCGCCTGCAAACCTCGTTCAAAATTCTTAATTGCTTGGGCAGATTACTACACACAAATTTGGATCTTAGTAGATCTGGCCCAATGTGCTGCAGAGTCCTGCAGTAGTTCAGATACCCCTCGGGTAACCTGCAGAAACACTGTTTTGCAGATAGAAATTACAAAGATTAATGTCACACAGTACAGGTGTGGGCAGATATTTATGTTGTTTGAGTGGGTCCCTGTGAGAATATGTTATTTTTTCTTGGGATCACCTGCATTTCCAGCACAGGCAGAGACACTGCTGGTAATGCGAAGCAGGGATGATGATTTCTTGTTTATGTAGGAATCTGAGTCAAAAAAATAAAACATTCCTGGATCCAGAAGGTGATCTGGATCACCTCCAAAATTTAATGGGTTCGTCCTTGGACTGAGGCACACGGCTGGTGAAAATTTCAGGTCAATCCATCCAGCCAGCAATTTTTCCGTAAAGTGGCTGAGAGAAAAACAGACAGACAAACTAACCAACGCTACCAAAAACATTACCTCCTTGGAAGGGGTATGCTCTAAGAATTGCAGGGTAGTAGCTCTCCAGGACTGGACTTGGGCCCCCTGCTGTAGATTCTTCATGTGTGTGCAGGGCTGTTTCAAGGAATTATGGGGCCCCAAGCAAAATGGACTTGAAGGGCCCCCCGCACCCCACAAAAAAAGAATGCTGCAAACATAGTATTTTTTACATTTTAAAAATTTGAGAAAAAAAAGAATGCAACCTCCCCCATACCGTAATAAAAAAAAAAAATATAGGATTACTTTTTAATAAATGGTCGGTCATAGCAGGGGGAACACACTCTGATGGAAACCATGTAGTGGGAATGGACACGTGTCCAAATGGGCCCCACCACTGACCCTCCACTGGCTAACTACTGTCAGTCGCAGGTGGATCGCAATATCTCAACAAGAACTGTATGAGGTAGTTTGTGACTAAAATAAGAAAGTAATATGGTTTGGAAGCAGTTTTGGGTCTCCCTTGTGAAGCAGAAGTTTTCTTTTCCCAATCGCAATATCTCAGCGTGAAAAGCTTAAAGTGGGATTTTCAACTTCTACATGTCCAATCTTAAAAATTCCAACAGTATAGTGTAGCTAGTGTCTAAAATAAGAAAGAAAAGTGGTTTTGAAGCAGCTTGGGGTCTCTGTAACTGCTTGAGTGTTGCCCGGTTAAAGCCATGGTGTCTTGGGGCCCAGGCAATTGCTTGGTTTGCTTGCCTTGTTGCAACGGCCCTGTGTGTGTGACGTGGTGAACTGCAGTTTTTTTGTCTCTGGATGTCAAGCATCTGATTTTATGTGGACCAGCGTCCAACTTTGGACGTGAAGCACGTTTCCGACAACGCATTCGGTCTGAACACAGAGTGACGGTAATGACAGAAGAGCAGATCATCACGTGTCATGATTTAAGGAAAAACAGGACAGAAAAGCAGAGACGAAGGAGCAGAGCAACTAGAGAATTCAGAGGTTTGTCTTTTTACTTAAAATGAAAAGTGCATTATAAATAAAATGTAAAAGAAAAAAAAAAGAAGCAACATTTGTATTTAACTGTGAAAAAAGTGACGAAAAAACCGTGCAGAAAAGTGTGGGAATTAAACCAGCCACTAGTCCCACAGGTGCAGCATCCCTGGCCCGGACTGTGAGGTGGGTTCAGCATGTCCAGAGTTTAGTTATTTCAGTCAGCTGATGTTCTCTGACTCTGGATATGTGCATGTTCATGTACTGTAAGCAGAGACAACCAATCACAATGTTTGTCCACAGATCAGTTGCCATAGTGATACAATGCTGTAAAAATGATAATGAAAGTCCTGAGCTCAACCTGATTTGCATCATACTACAGGCCCCAGGTTCTGTTACCATGTGAGCTGATGGATTTTGAAGATGAACCAGATCGACATAGATAAGCGTGTAACGTGAAATGGCCAGCGAGGAAAGACGGACATGAAACAGAAATCAGTAAACACACTTAGCAGCGGCTTGTTGTTTGTGTCGGTCATGTTGAGGGAACATCGCGTCATTGATTTTCCTCATTTCCTGCTGTTGACAGCAGCTGTAGCACAGACACAAACATCCTTTTACAGCCAACAAACATTAGTATGTACAAATTATACTCTGCACTAACACACACACGTCTCTGCCTTGACCTGCTGCTGACAGCTGATTGGTGGATTATACGTGGTGACTAAAAGTAGCGAGGTAATCTTCTCTCATTATTTCAATTACCAGGCTAAATGTGGCAATCAGCTCCATAATGAGGGCTTCTGGGCAAGAGGGGGAGACATAGTCAGAGGAAAATGAGTAGGAGGGGAGAGATGGCAGGAGAAAGGAAAGGGTAGAAGACGGAAAAGATATTTGGGTTCATCTTGGAGAAAAACAGATATTTAGAAGAAAGAGATGAAGATGAAACAATCGAAGTAGATGCTCTTAAAGGTTGTCAGTATCATGCAGGATGCAGATGTTGGCCTTCAGAGGGTAGTGGTGGCGGGGGGGTTGGAGGTGATGCTATTAAACAGGCAAACTCTCACTCATGACAAACACAGAAGGGGATTTGGGCCAAACACTGGGGTCATGACTCATGTTGGGCATGAAAAACAAATTTGTCATAAGTCTATATTTCATCCCAGATTTCAACCTCTGAATATTTCTACAGAGACGTAGACGTATATGCCTTTGCAGACGGTGGATGCAGCAGAGGGGACGAGGACTGGTGGACTTCAGTAGGACTGGGACACCTGCAGCGGCAGAGCTAGAGGGTGGGCCACATTTAAAATCTGATTGGACACCCAAGGTGGCACCTCAGGTGATTGACAGGTAACTGTAGGAGGACAGAAACAGATTTCCAGGCCGACCTGAGCCACTAGACCAGTGTCTCACCACCAATTTCAAAATATTTTCCTCATTAGTCATTCTTCTACACCTGTGTAGAAGAGATTCTTTGACAAAAATTGTTGTTTTGCACTCTGCGTCTTTTTCTTTACCAGCACAGTTTTAAAGACACACGATGAAACTTTTAGCAGTTTTCTCAGTGACACGCCCCCTTCAGCAGCTAAACTAGCATCCATCTTGTATCGTACCTGTACTGTGATTCACTCCAGCCAGTAAAAGACAGTCTTATCTTGACTCTCTTGTTCTATCCTTCCTCTCTTTCTTTTCCTCTCTTCCTCCAGTAATGTTTCCTTGTGTTTCTTCACTGAATCTGACATGGTGCATGTTCAAAACACCCACTGTGTTCGTATCTGGGTTCATATCTGTTTACTAGTAAATGCACAACCAATAGTCGGCTGCAACGTCACAGCTGCGTCCTGGATGGGAAACTTACATAGTGTCGTTTCTGAGCCTCAGGACGCCTCTAGGCAGTAACGGCTCAAAAATGTGCATAATGAATGTTGCTGTGTCATCAAAACGAGTCGGAAACGCATATTTTTAAGGTCTAAAAGTTACATTGTGTGTCTTTAAGGCAATGTGGGGAAACAAGCTCATATTTAGTTTTCAGTCGCTATATTTAGGGACAACACATCACCTTTGTTAATCTAAATGTTTTATAAGCCGTTTTCAGACTTGCATTGCGGAACATGAGTAGTTAAGTTCATCCGCTCTTTAAACGGACTCGTCTTTTCAAACATGCCGCTTCGTTGCGGACTTATCACGTCCCGACTGCTTTTAGACATCAGGAAATGTTGCGGAGATGTCAGCACAGCCCCACTCTCCCTTCAACTCTGTCCGGAACATTTCCTTGTGCATTCAGCCAAAACGACGTGCCACAACATTTCGGCTCTTATGACATGGGGTCCAGCCGGTACATGTCCGCTATATCTCCGGGGTAAAAGAGCGGATCACATGTCTGAATGCAGCGTTATAAAGGACAGAGTCCGCAATATTACCCCTTTCCAGTGCAAGTCTGAAAGGGGCTATCATGTTGGATTTGTAAAAGTTTTTTTTGTTTGTTTTTTTTTTTTTTAAAAGGCTGCTAAGGACATGCTTTATAAAATAATGTTTAATCATGTTGAAGGGGAGGGGAGGAAGAGAAAAAACACTGAAAAAAAAAATGTTTTAAAAAACACTCATCAGTTATATTTCATGATAAATTTTTGTTTTTTTTACATTCTGTTTATATGTGTGTTTTATGTGATGAGCTAACACATCTCTGCATGAGCATCCTGATGTGACTGCGTTTAAAACCATAATTCGATGCCATTTTTCTCTCCGGTTTCCCCTCCCTCCTGTCTGTTTAACAGGGGGGACAGATGCTGCTTTACAAACAGGTAACCTGATCTACAGCGCCCATCTGGTCAAAGCTCTTTCAATTCACACTTCAAACACACACTCCAGTGACTCACAATCACATACGTGCTCCTTGGGAGACATAAAAAGCCAAAAAGATGAACATGCACAAATATATTGGAAAAAATAAGACTGCAGAACATGAACATGGAGAAAAACCAAGACACAAGCAAGAATCCATTTGTGCGTGATTTCACACTGTGAAGTTGTCTGGAGAGGTCTGAGGGGACACGGGCCACTAAACCAGAATCTGTCATAAACCAGGATGCTGCAGGACGCCAACATGCTCAGGTGAAATTACAGCGTGGCCACAGATTCCTCCACTAAAGAGGGTAGTTCTCGTCAACAAGCTTCACATCTTGAATATACTTTCATCTCAGAGGATTTCTGAGGCTATTTTTGTCTTTGCGAACCTCCACTTCCTTTATATTCTAAAAATAAGTATCAAGAAGCTTACAGAAAGAAAACATGCAGACACAAAAACCAGAAAAGTGGGCAGCATTTTGTTAGGGATAGTAATAGTAATAGTTGTAAAATGGTAAATACCATGTAAATACACCGATTATAGATGGGTAATAGTCATCAAATCTCAGGGTCATCAGGACCTAAAGACCTTTTCTATTGATGACAGTGGTAGCAATTTAGCAGTCATGCTGTTATGACTAAAACCTGAACGGGAAATAAGTTTATATACCCCGACACAAAAATTGTAATACAATAGCCACTTTCTTTTTTATTTGTTTTGTTTTTCAGATTAGAAAAAAAAAAAATGAATTAATTGTCAGGCCAAGTTGTTCCAGAGGGCAACAGTTGCTGGAATGACTTCCTGTTCCTTTGCAGCAGACTTGAAGTATCTTAAGGAGAAAACTCCTAGCTACCAGATGGATGTCCTGTGTGCAGGTCTTCTCCTTTTCAGTGGACATGTCCAGGATGACACCATCTGTTGTAGACAAGAACTGCAGTGGCTCCATCTTTTAACCTTTGACTCACTTTGTTGTCCTGATCTGCTCATACAAGCAGTGAATGGATACAGCGTTCAAAATCATAACAGTCCAACATGGCTGGCCAGATCAATCACCATGTTGGTCAAAATTACATGACTTCATGCCAAACAATTTACCAGCAGGTGTCGTAGAGTATCAGAAAACCATTAATCCCATCAATCGTGATATGCATGTTTTGCAGTGTGTGTAGTTGAATAAATTGAAGGAGGCTTATTCAAAAGAAGAGCGGTGTAGTGTTCAGTTAGTGAGGTCATTCATTCTGTGAAGAAACAGGTGTAAATCAGGTGGCCTTTATGAAGCCAGCACATATCCAGGAAAGAATATTTCTCCAAAACTTTAAGAACTAATAAAGCTAAATTATGTCCAGCTATTAAAATCAATAGAAGAAGATCTCACACAATGGAAGTGCTTACCCATATCACTCATGGGAAGAGTTGCTACCATTAAAATGATGGTTCTACCCCAAATTAACTACCTATTCTCAATGATACCCACCAAACTTTCCTCCAGTCAGTTTAAGTTACTGAACTCTCACGTATCCAAATTTCTTTGGAAAAAAAAAGCCATCACATATCAGTTTGAAAACTTTACAACAGGTAAAAGACCGGGGAGGGTTAGACTTACCCAATTTTAATTACTATATCTTAGCAAACATGCTACAATATATCTCCAAATGGCTGAAACCTTGCTATCTAGATGAACTGTGGCTAGACACAGATCAAAAATTGAAATTAACCAAGTCTTCTATTATTCCATGTAAGCTTACACCCATCTGGAATAATGAACCTGGATATGCTACAAAACAAGAAAATGATTAATTTTGTACATTGGAAAGATAATGGAATAAAACATTTCAAATGAAAACGGAAACTTCTTGTCATTTAATACACTCACTTCACAATATGGGATCAGTACCACTTAATTCTTAGAATACCATCAGCTTACATCTGTCTTAAGCAAGAAATATACCTCTAACCAGCTGAACCTGCAGACTCCTGTCAGGGTAGCAGAATTCCTGAATCTCTGCATCCCCAAACTACCTTAGAAAATATATAGGTTATATTAAAACTGGATGATTCAATCTCTCTTCCGACTTCAAACTGGGAGGCTGACTTGTCCAGAACCCTTAACCAAAACTCATGGACACAGATATGTTTGAACATGTTTCTATTGACTAAGACCTCAAATATGTAACTGATACAATTCAAAGTTTTACACAGAGTTCAATATACAGGACAGAGGATGTTCAAGATGAGTCTGTCACCTTCAAACATTTGCTTACATTGCAATGAGAACACAACAGACAATTATTTCCACGCCTTGTGGTCTTGTCCACCTGTCCAGAGGTTCTGGCTTCAGACGACCTGTCAACGTGGCTCAGGTGTCACATTCCTGCAAGCCCTACACTGTGTTTGAGGACTTAGATGAGATCAACATGGTAACCAACTTTGTACGTATGGTACTTATTGTCGTATCGAAAAGAAAACTATCCTACTAAATGCTTTTCTCTCTGAAAACACTTAAATAGGTCATGTGTCCTTGTGCTGAAGAGGAAATGTCATTGAAATGGGTGTTTCAGTGAGACAAGGATCCCAAATACACCAGTAATTGCAGCATCTTGGTTCCAGCCCAGTCTCCAGACTTTAATCCGATAGAAAACTTGTGGGGTGACATCAAAAATGCTCTTTATGAAGCAAAATCAAGAAATATGGAGGAATTGTGGAACATTGTCAAATCATCTTGAGCAACAGTGAACCTACCTCCCTATTACTGCAAGACTAGAAATGCCTTAGCAGGCTCCTTGACTAAAACAGAATTAGTTAAATCAGGCTTTTCACAGGGAGCCAAACTGAATCCAACCTTTATATGAATGACAATTTTAACAACTGTGATGGCTCTCTGGAACCATTGTAACAGTGGGTCCCTTAACTCATGGTGGTCTGATTTTTTAATGACCACAAAGATCACAAAGGCACTAAACCACCACAAATAGTCAAAATGTCACACACAAAACTGGTAAAATTCCACAAAGTGTTAATCACCTGTTGCTGATTATTGATTCAAAAGGCCTTGGTTGCAGCCATGGGTGAGTTACTGACTCCAGCTATCACGCTCTGCCGTCATACAGTAAGCCACCACTGCAAGTCAACAGTTAAAAGCTAGCCAGTGATTACAGATAGCACCCTCTGCTCCACAGGAAGGATTAATCATGTTGTTTAGCCATTAGCATGCTGCATGCTAGCACACTGCCCTAATAGGGCTCCCAGTCCACCCTTCGTTGTGCTGGCATTTTAAAGCAATAATTATCACAAACTGGTTGGCAAATCCCACCTTGGGGTCAGATGAATTATGGGGAAATGAGTCCTAAAAGTCAGCAAAGGGCATAACTGGCCAGCACTTTGTTTGGGATAATGATAGATCTTCGCTGCAGGTAACTTTGCCCCACGCTCACCTCTTAACATTCTCTCACTTCTCATTTCCTCTGTTTTCCATCACCTTCCTCTCCATCTCAGCCTCCATCTCTCATTTGCTCCTCGCTCTCCTTCATCCTTGTTTACCACAAACATTTCCAGTAAACATAATAACAAAGGGTAACCATCTGTTGCCAGGCGACAATTATGGGAACAATATTCTGTGATGGAGAATCCTGTTACCAGAGAGTAGTAAAGGATCACCAACACAATATGACAAGTCCGCAAACGGCAAAAGCAACAAACAAGCAAACAGGACACAAGTCGTGTTTTTGTTTCCGTATTATTTTTTATTCTTTTTTACAGGACTTCTTGTTTTGAGTACAAAAAAAAATGGGCCTATAAAAATGGGTTCTCGTCATTACTACGATTCCCTCTTCCCCATTAAAAATATCACTATTTATTATATTCTTATTTACTCTTAGGGCTACGTGCAAGGCAAAACACACTTTATATTCTTAAAAATGGGTACTCCCAGTATTATATATTTACCATTTCTGGTATTTACTTAATTTAATATGTATTGAGTATTGTTGATCAATGACCCGTTTCCCTGTTCTGAGTTTTAAAGGATGATCCTCTCTGCAGGTTTCTTATGCCGTATGTGTACAGTACCTTGATCTCCTTCCATAGCTATTTTTAATGTTTTAATATGATTATTTCTCTTTTTATTTGTATTTTGTTGTGTTGGTTTTTTCAAAGGACTAAGGGTGGAAATCATAACTTTGCTATAATGCTGCATATTTACATTTTATCTTCATCAATATGCATTGTCCCTTTTTAAATAAATGAATAAACCCAAATACATTCAAACAATAAAATGACTAAAAAATAACAGGAAGGAAAGAGATAAAGGAGAAGTACAGTACAAACAAATTGTAGAGATTCTCCCTGATCCAGGGGAAGCTAAATAAAAGGAAAAGACTTGCATGACAAGGAGAACACACACATCCAGTCTTCATCGATAAGATCATGATAAACATGTCGGGTATACCCCTGCCTGTCTCGATCCTCCAAATCACTGTACAACTTACAAGACAAACAAGTATAAAACAAAACTAGATCTTTTCCAGCTTCCATTTATATCTTTAAAGTTTGACACAGCCAAAAATGAACCCCCTAGGCACAGAGTTTTTTTTTTTTTTTTTTGGCATGTTGTAAATGAGAAGTCAATGTTGAATATGAACCAGAGTTTATGATGGCAGTAAAATACTCATCTAATTTTGTATAGTGGCATCACAGGGTGGCAGCTGTATTAGACTGCAGAACTTTCCCTGTAAACTATGACTTTATATATTCATTCTTTCATTTTTTATACACCTTACTGTAATTCAGGCTCACAAAAAAGATGGAGTCTATCCCAGCAGTTACCAGGTTAGAGGCAGGTACACCCTGGACAAATCGCCAGTCACAGGACCAGCACAGACAGACAAACAGCTCTCCTTGGGGCCCATAGATATTTAATAAAAAAGCCTGCTCAGGAATGTTCAATAAAATCAGGGCACTCTGCACATCATCCAATGATCAAATGCTGGATGCGGAGCTTCACAGCTGAGCGACAGCAAACTTGTAAAAAAAAAAAGTCTGGAACTCCACTGATAATTTACAACTTTATTGTAGAGCAGTGGACTAATGTTCCAGCACCAAATGTGTCGTCATGTCTCTGAGTGTGCCTGAGTTTGGAGGAGATGCAGATCTGGCTGTTGCTGGATGGTGTGAAACTTTCTCCTCCAGGATTTTTCAGAAAAACACCTGCTGAGAGCAGAAAGGAAGCAAACACCATTGTTGTAAAACCTGAAGCAGTTTCTACTGAAGAGGACGAGACTGTAACGCTTTGAAACAGGAACTCATATTTTAGCAAAGGAGGAAGTTGCTCTGGACAAAGAGGTTTTTAGAGTTCATTTTTCAGGTAATAGAAAACTACACACTTAAAATTCCTGGGTTAAATGTAACCCAGTATGGGTTAATGTTGACCCACTGCTGGGTTAAAATGGGACCAACTTATTTCTGGGTTACTTTGAACCAGAAAATTGGGTTATTTATTCATTTTTTTTACCCAACTTTCAGGTTGATTATTTGACCCTGAAGTTGGTTTATATTGACTACAATGTTGGGTTATTTTAACCCAGATTTTGGGTCAACAATCCAAATGTCTGCGTAGAAATAACCCAGAAATTAGTTGGTCCCTTTAACCCAGCAGTTTGACCCAGGAAGTTTTAGTGTTGATTCAAATAAAAAAGAACTTCTTAAACTGGATTTAGATTGATTCCTTTCGTGTAGTGGTTTGTTAATATCTCTGTGTATCTACAGAACGAACTCCCATTTGTCTGATCCACCTGTACAGTCATCCTCAAAATTATTCATACCGTCCAATTAAAAAAAAAGGCTAAACTCACAATAGTGATTCAAATAACAAGAAACTAATGAAACTATTAATAAACAAAAATTCACAAAATAATAATTTATTGTAATAGACCAGGGGTCGGCAACCTGCAGCTCCGGAGCCGCATGCGGCTCTTTAGTCCCTCTGTTGCGGCTCTCTGGCATTGGAAAATGAATATTCTACTAAAGTGTATTGTATTTTGGTTGGTTCACTTTAATAATGTGATTCTAAAAGACCAAGACAAATGTCCCCTTGAGAGACAATAAAGTTTCTTATCTTATTCTAAATGTGAGGATTATGATGATCCCTCTGAGGGATTCATGTACAGTTGCGCACTTTTCCCGAGTTCTCCGAGCACTGCAAATGCAGCACGTGAAATAAAATCCAACTCAACTATTAAAATAAAGACATAATTTATATTTTACCATTTTGCAAAGCAGCCCATTGAGTGTCAGGTGCAACAAGCAGGTAACTGCAGTAAAACAGCGAGTAACTGTCCAGCATGATGATGCGTCTCACAAACCTTTACGCAGCCAATCAGTGTTAATAACTGCACTTCATGCTCACGTGCCGCTATTGTGCAGCATAGCATGATACAGCCCTATTGAATCAGCAATCACGGAATTAAACATTAAAAACGGAATCAATTACAAACAAAGAATATCACTGAGTGTGGACGTGCCGCGGAGCGCTGAACTTTCCTCCTGGCGCACTATCCCACGAACGCCTCACAGCAGAGCGTCTCTGTTGTGCTGTTGCTGCAGTTCTGGCATTTAAAGTGAATAATAAACGAGCAAAAGCTTATTTGTCCACCCCGACCCTGTCATGCTGCGCTTTGATCACTTCTCCAGCAGGTAGGCCGACGATAGAGAAGAAAAGTGTCTGATGCACTGAGCATGTTCAGCGCTGCGTGGGCAGATTAATTTGTTTTCACTGCTGACCAGATTATTTTGCGTAGCTTTGTTCATATTTTGTGAAACAGTAATTTCAATTTTCGGGTAGCTTACTGCACGCGCCAGTAAAAGGATGACGGCACAGACAGGACAGCGTGTTTGGTTTGCTGCTGGTAGATTATTAAAGCTGCGTCTTTTTCCATCCTACATAAATACAACTGAAATAGATTAAAAAAAAAAAAAAAAGTGACCTTCAACCCGACGTCTTTTCTTTTTTTTAGTTTTAAATATTTTTTTGCTGGATGCAGAAATGTGATTTCGTTTTCTCGTTTTTATGTTAAAAACACATTTTATTTTATTTTTATGCAACACATTTTATTTAATTATCAATGTTAAAAGTCAGTTGATGCTCCAGTGTTTCTTTATTGTAGGAAACGGGTCTAAAAGGCTGTTTGGCTGAAACAGGTTGCCGACCGGCTTATTTAAGACTTTTACATTTTTGCGGCTCCAGACAGATTTGTTTTTCGGTTTTTTGGTCCAATATGGCTCTTTGAACATTTTGGGTTGCCGACCCATGTAAAAGACTATTGTTTTTGAATTGTGGTTGAAAATAATAATAATAATAATAATAATAATAATAATAATAATAATAATAATAATAAAACAAACCTATCCCAAAAACATTAGAGTGCCTTTACCGTGAACAGTGAACCTAAATACCTGTCAACAGCTGCAGAAGTCTTATTGAACATTACATAAAACACCTGATTGCAGTGATTGCTTCAAAGTATTGCTCAACAACATTTTACCTTCGGGGCCCCATCATGGTTATTAACTTGTGAACCACAATTCAAAATGAATGTAATGATTTTGATAGAATTCTTATTTATTCACTGTAAAAAGAGTATCTGGGTATATGAAAGACTTTTTTTTTTTTTTTTTTTACATTGATCTAACTTGGTTGTTTTGGTTTGGTGATGAAATCTCTTTTTTTAATTAAATCAGCTTAAAAATCACACTTACTAGTCTGAAATAAATTTTACTTTCACTCAAAGTAAATTTATTAAGTTGTTTCACCTTCAGAGTGCATGAACAACAAAGGGGGAGGAGCTATTTTCAAAACTCCACTTATCTGGACCACAAAGGCTCATGGGAAATACAAATTCAGCAGGAATTTAATGTTTTATGATTGTTTTCTTATAAATTTGAGTTGTGTTTACTGCTTTTGTTACTGTATGTTCACATTCAGAGAAAGTTGTTGAGAAATTCTGTTCAGTTTGAACGTTTATGGCAGAGTCCCCCCACCGTTTCTGTTTGCCATCAACAGTATCAAACTGAGCGCCCCTCCCTCTCAGGATAATGGCTGCCTCATTCTTCAGCCTACTCAGCTTCAAGCTTCTCCTTCAGAGCTCAGAAGCAGGTAAAAGCCAAACCAATATTAACCCTGGTTTTCCAACATACGCTATCTAAAGCTCATACCTTTTCTTCGGTGCATCGACCGTTTGCTTACTTTCTTTTTTTTCCTTCAAGAGTTCGAGTGACTGGCGTCTGCTTCAATCATGAGCTTATTCCCACTCAGCGTCATGCCCTTAGCTCCGTCATTGGCTGACGATTTAAACAGAAATCTCCACCCAGAAATGTCTCGACCACAACAAAACAAAGGGAAAACGTGAATTACAGACAGGGGGAGAGGGAGTTGCATTCAAACTCACCACGGCACACGAGTAAAGGCTCAAAGGCACGGCTTGAGACAGATTTCACTCGCACAAGTCTAACGTTTATTTTCAGGGGGGAAACTTCGGACTCTACCTTTAAAATTGCACCATGAGTGTAAAGGATTGTACAAGGAGATAATGACACCACCATGTGCAACTATTATGTGATGAGTGACACAGAACCAACATGATGTATGTACTGTTTATGTTGCTGTTTAATCGCAGATTCATTAAGCACCACTTTGTCTTGGTATTACATATAATGTACTGAGTAATTTATAATTAAAATTATGCCTTGCTCTGTATCAGAAATTTGGCTTGAGAAAAATTGAAAAAAATGCATGTAACCGAATTTCCGCAAATCAATTAGTTTATTCCAAAATGAAAAATTAAGTTGTTTTGTTTTAAATTACATTTTAACTTTGTAAAGCAATTTCAAAGCAATTTCTTTCTTTGTGTGTAAGAGATAGATTTCCAGTAAATTAAAATGTACGGTTTCAATCACATCAAAAATTTAGTTTGAGAAGAAAAAAAAAAAGAATAGAGGTGACAAGTCAACGCAACTTTTAAAATTTGATCCAAAGCAACAATTTTTACAGTGTTATTAGTTTTGTCAATTTCGACTTATTTAATTGACAGCTGATTTTTTTCCTTCGTTAATTGAAGGGTATGAATAATTTTGAGGACAACTGTATATAATTAAAGCAGCTAATGTGAAAACAACACTTACTGTACCGCTTGTTAGGTTAAACTTCTAATGCAAGGACCCTGAATTTCCTACAACTTGTTCTTTCTTCTAAGGTCCAGCTCTTCATATGAGTTGGATTTTTCTGCTTTGACCATTAAAAATTGGTAGTCTTGTGCAAAAGACTAAATCCTCACCGGAGATCCTCATGGGCCTGAAATAGATAGTTTAATTGGTCGTATCAGCGGACCAACCCAAAGCCAGCTCGAGTTTCCTTGAGAGGAAAATAGTTGACAAAAGGGAGTTACTCAGAGAGACCTTCCCTGACCTAAGATTACAACCAAAACACTACTTTGTGAAACACTAGTCCCACTTGATACCCTGTTTTGGCTCATTAGCTGAGCTGTGGACCATGACATTTGTAGCCAAACAGTGGTTTTCAAGATGAGTGTGCATAATGTTTTCTAAATTGCGAGGTGGTTTTCTTTCTGCTGAAAGCTTTCTATGAAAACTCTTTTACTTACTAAGAGACAACTGAAACTGAATCACAGGATAAAAATTTTAAAAGTGAAAAAATTGTAAGAACTTACAAAAGAGTTTTTAAAAGGAGCAACTGCAAAGCTTTTAGATTGATTTAAAGGTCTTTGTAACATTTTAGCCTGATTCAAAGTCAGAGTCAAAGTGTCATTTTAAGTTTGTGAACCTCAAAAGAGTATTTAAATTTACTCATCGATTTAAATAAAAACAACTGAATCTTTGTGGGTCACTAATGTGTTATCCCTTTGGGTTGTTTAAGGACAAAAACTGCTAAAAGATGACTTTCTTCTGTCTTTTGCTCACATTTTTCAATCCACTTCAGTCAGACCAGAAATACCAAATATAATTGGTAAAATCTTTTCAGCCATTGAATGCTTGTCTGGTGATGTGATGTTACTGTGTGTATAAGGAAAACACACACACACACACACACACACACACACACACACACACACAAAAAAAAACATATTATTAAACTTGCACATAAAATGTTTAAATGACTTTAATAATTACATGTTTGGTATGTTTGATTGGGACTGCAGTTAATGTGTAATATTTCTATAAAACATCTTTCAGGGAGAAAGTCTTTGTCCTATAATTACATTGAAGGCCCATTCAAGAAAAAAATTAAAAAATAAATGAAATAAAAAATAAAATTTCTCAAAGAAAAACATTTTCTTGCAGAAAGTTATCCAATATGAGGAAATACAACCAGAATTAGTGGACAAAAATTGAGGGAAAAATGACTTGAAAGGACCAAAAGTCCATAATTACCTGCAAGGATTCAAATTAAAAGTCATTTCAGTTAAACAAAGCTAGGGGGGACACGGACCCTAAACTTACCAACTGCTCCTGTTGTGGAGTGTTTTAAGTCTCACTTTCAGACCCACTTTTATTGATTGTTTAATATATTTTTGTATAAAAACTGTCTTGGCAGCTACATGTACTCTCATAAACCCATTGAAATGTCTTAAATTCAAGTCACACCTACACAATGAATATTTATTCACTGTTGCACAGTCGTGGGTGGTGGAGGAAGTATGTATATAGTTGTCTATTTAGAAATAAGAAATGAAGCCTTAATGCTGAAAAGAACCCAGAGTTATTTATTTTGTAATATATGCACATGAAATTATATGATACGTCTACATTCCCCACCACTGTTTGACTTAGTAAAGAATAACTGACTGTATATTGACTCTGACAGGATGAGATTATCTGAAAAGTTTTCTATAGCAGCACTCACTGTGTCGCCACCCTATACAGTACAGTTCAACAAACATCAATCTGAATTAAAAAAAGACAGATTTCACATGCAGTAAATGAAATCATGACACCGTTGCAAAATAATACCAGGTTTTTATTTATTTATTTTAAAGACCTGCAAGCTCTTGTCAGGATTGGATGCGTTGCTCTGACATTTTAAATTTTCTGTGGTCATTTCAAACAAAAAGGCTTCAGACATCCTTAGGCCCAAAACATACTTACTTTCAAATTACTTGTAAACATTATGGTCATGGCTGTGCGCATATTTTACGCAAGGCTGAAGCACCATTTATTCAAATGCTGAGACACGAGTGCTACATGTTGGTAAGCTTCTATATGTAACCAGTATGGGCAGCGTAGGCACCAACAGGGTGTTAGGTCACCGGGTCGCTGCCACTAAGTGTAATGTAAAGTTTTAAAGGTAAGATAGAGCATGTTTGTTTTAGGAGCCTCAAATACCATCTGTGGTACCCACTGTGTTATTTTTCAAATGCTAACCTCGTCTGTTGTCTCCATGTCTATGGGGGATTATCACGCTTACCGGAAGTTCCCGGATTTTGGCACTCCCTCTTCCGGGCCATGTTAACGACAGCCGTTCCTGCTCTGTTATACTGTTTAAATCGGATAAACTCCAAACATACTCAAGTTTTCATTCTAGACTGAAATGATACTGGATCAAAAGCTGGATCAAAGCTATCGATTCGCCGCGGTGAAGGGCCGAACTTTATAATAAAACACGTTTGTCGCCGGTGGGACACAACACCGGCACCCCCCCCATTTCCAGTGGAACAATTGGGGACTGCCAAGAAAGGAGACGCTTTCAGATGCTTGTGTGTTTTCAGCCGCACAACGTTAGGCACGTCATCAAGCTGGCTAATGCTAACCTGGTAACAGTAGTCCGCCGACTACTACTCTGTTAAACTTTGTTAATCGGATAAACGCCAATGCCAAGTTTTCATTCCAGACTGAAGTGATGCTGAGGAAGAAGTGGATCAAAACGACCGATCCGCCGCGGTGAAGGACCGAACTTTAACGACACACGTTTGTTTGTGGCCGGCAGTCTGCGCAGTCGTGTTAGCAGGTTAGCATTAGCCAGCTCGATAACGTGCCTAACTTTGTGCGGCTGAAAACACACAAGCATCTGAAAGCGTCTCCTTTCTTGGCAGTCCCTAGTTGTTCCACAGGAAATGGGGAGGTACAGACCCGATTTTCAGATGTTTGTGTGTTTTAAGACGCACAATGTTAAGCACGTCAGTAAACGCTAGCTGGCTAATGCTAGCATGCTGTGAAGTGCCGGTGTTGTGCCCGATTGGGCCCCACCGGCGACAAACAAACGTGTGTTTTATTATAAAGTTCGGTCCTTCACCGCGGCGAATCGATCGCTTTGATCCACTTCTTCCTTAGTATCATTTCAGTCTAGAATGAAAACTTGAGTATGTTTGGAGTTTATCCGATTTTAACAGTATAACAGAGCAGGAACGGCTGTCGTTAACATGGCCCGGAAGAGGAAGTGTCAAATGTTTCAACTTCCGGAAACCGGAACGCGGAAGCGTGATAATCCCCTATTATCACCTTGTTTTCACCCGACACGCAAACAACTATCTGGCCAGAGTTTTCAGACATGTCCCCTCGTGGAATCCTTCGGTAACACCAAGTGTAAATTCGACTAACTTTATGCTTGTTTAATTCAGTGCCAGCACAAATTCATTAATCACGACATACATGAATGAAAAATGCCAGACTTAGCCAAAAGGCTATTTTTAATTTCTGATGAGTAACCTGCAACGTGCCTGGTAGCCTGCAACATGCCCAGTGGCCTGCAACGTGCTAGGTACGTGCAACGTGCCTGGTAGCCTGCAACATGCCCAGTGGCCTGCAACGTGCTCGGTACGTGCAACGTGCCTGGTAGGCTGCATTGTGCCCAGTGACCTGCAACGTGCCAGGTATGTGCAATGTGCCCAATAGCCTGCAACGTGACAGGTAGCCTGCAACGTGCTAGGTACATGCAACGTGCTAGGTACGTGCAACGTGCCCAGGGGCCTGCAACGTGCTGGCTATGTGCAACGTGCCCAGGGGCCTGCAACCTTCTAGGTAAGGAAACGGGCCCGGTAGACTGCAACATGCCCAGTAGCCTGAGACATGCCTGGTAGCCAGCAACGTACCCGGTAGCTGGCAACATGCCCGCTAGCCAGCAACGTACCCCGTAGCCTGCCATGTGCCTGGCAGCCGGCAACGTAGCTGGTAGCCGGCAACGTGCCCGGTAGCCTGCAACGTGCCTAGTAGCCTGCAACGTGCACAGTTGCCTGCAACGTGCCCGGTAGCCTGCAACGTGCCTGGTAGCCTGCAACGTGCCTGGTAGCCTGCAACGTGCCCAGTAGCCTACAACATACCTGGTAGTCTGCAACATGACCGGTAGCCTGCAACGTGCCCGGTAGCCTGCAACGTGCCTGGTAGCCTGCAACGTGCCCAGTTGCCTACAACATACCTGGTAGTCTGCAACATGACCGGTAGCCTGCAACATACCCGGTAGTCTGCAATATACCCAGTAGCCTACAACGTACCTGGTAGTCTGCAACATGCTCAGTAGCCTACAATGTACCTGGTAGTCTGCAACATGCCCAGTAGCCTACAACGTACCTGGTAGTCTGCAACATGCCCAGTAGCCCGCAACGTGCCCGGTAGAACTACAAGGTGCCCAATAGCCTGCAACTTGCCTGGCAAACTGCAACATGCCTGGTACATGGAACATGTGGGGTAACCTGGAGCATGCCCAGTAGCCTGCAACGTACCCGGTAGTCTGCAATATGCCCAGTAGCCTACAACGTACCTGGTAGTCTGCAACATGCTCAGTAGCCTACAACGTACCTGGTAGTCTGCAACATGCTCAGTAGCCTACAACGTACCTAGTAGTCTGAAACATGCCCAGTAGCCCGCAACGTGCCCGGTTGAACTACAAGGTGCCCAATAGCCTGCAACTTGCCAGGTAAACTGCAACATGCCCGGTACATGGAACATGTGGGGTAACCTGGAGCATGCCCAGTAGCCTGCAATGTACTGGGTACATGCAACCTGCCCAGTAGCCTGCAGTGTGCCCAGTGACCTGCAATGTGCCAGGTATGTACAGCGTGCCCAATAGTCTGCAACGTGCCAGGTAGGTGCAATGTCCCCAGTCGCCTGCAACGTGCCAGGTAGCCTGCAACGTGCCCAGTAGCCTGCAATGTGCTAGGTACATGCAACTTGCCCGGTAGAGGGCAACATGCACGGTAGCTGCAAAGTGTCCAGTGGCCTGCAACGTGCCCGGTAGCCTGCAACGTGCCTAGTAGCCTGCAGCGTGCCCAGTAGCCTGCAACGTGCCCGGTAGCCTGCAACGTGCCTGGTAGCCTGCAACGTGCCCAGTTGCCTACAACATACCTGGTAGTCTGCAACATGACCGGTAGCCTGCAACATACCCGGTAGTCTGCAATATACCCAGTAGCCTACAACGTACCTGGTAGTCTGCAACATGCTCAGTAGCCTACAACGTACCTGGTAGTCTGCAACATGCCCAGTAGCCTACAACGTACCTGGTAGTCTGCAACATGCCCAGTAGCCCGCAACGTGCCCGGTAGAACTACAAGGTGCCCAATAGCCTGCAACTTGCCAGGTAAACTGCAACATGCCTGGTACATGGAACATGTGGGGTAACCTGGAGCATGCCCAGTAGCCTGCAATGTACTGGGTACATGCAACCTGCCCAGTAGCCTGCAGTGTGCCCAGTGACCTGCAATGTGCCAGGTATGTACAGCGTGCCCAATAGTCTGCAACGTGCCAGGTAGGTGCAATGTCCCCAGTCGCCTGCAACGTGCCAGGTAGCCTGCAACGTGCCCAGTAGCCTGCAATGTGCTAGGTACATGCAACTTGCCCGGTAGAGGGCAACATGCACGGTAGCTGCAAAGTGTCCAGTGGCCTGCAACGTGCTGGCTATGTGCAACGTGCCCAGGGGCCTGCAACCTTCTAGGTAAGGAAACGGGCCAGGTAGACTGCAACATGCCCAGTAGCCTGAGACATGCCTGGTAGCCTGCAATGTGCCAGTAGCCAGCAACATACCCCATAGTCTGCAACGTGCCCGGTAGCCGGCAATGTACCCCGTAGCCTGTCACGTACTCGGTAGCCGGCAATGTACCTGGTAGCTGGCAACGTACCCGGTAGTCTGCAACGTGCCCGGTAGAGCTACAACGGGCCGGATAACCTGCAATGTGCTGGGTAACCTGCAACATGCCTGGTACATGGAACGTGTGGGGTAACCTGGAACATGCCCAGTAGCCTGCAATGTACAAAACAGTTGTTTATTTTATACAACTGTATAAAATCAACAGTGCATAGATTGCAAATTCCTTGCTGACAGTTTGAGCAAAAAGCATTTCCAATGGAAATGGGCTCACATACGGTACCCTGAGTATAACCATGTACTGTAGGGACCCCAACGCATGCACAACCCCGCCCACCCGCCACAAACAAAGTTTTTCACAGTCATCTCCCTGCATTAATAACCACCCTGCTGGGAAGAAGCTTGTCGTGAAGGATGACATTACCAAAACAAACTTTTTTCTTGTTCTTGCGGCCGAAAACAATAAAGTTTTCACTTCTCATTGAGGATGGAACAAGCTTTAAGTCAATGCACTGCCTTTGCCTTCCTTCCTCTTGGTCGCCACCAAATTGGCTGCATGTGCATTTTACAACATCAAAACAATGGCAGTACACATGCGCGTGTCACCCTTATTCTATTGCGATTTTTCATTTTCTTATCAATCCGTAAAGTTACACTGGTATTACCGTGAAAGGTATGATATGCCGTCGCATCCTCAACCTCTATCAGACTAAATCAGACATTGGAGGAACCCGCTCCAGCTGATCCCGGGGGAGCCAGAAAACTAACCACCAACTCTTCCCACTAAGCTCCAGCCGATTCCAGCATCTCCATCTCTCCTGGATGTGATTTACTGTTACAGACTCTTGATCCTAAGTTTGTACTAAATACTGAACACTGTGCGTAATGAACTGTTTGAGATCAATGGCGCTGATGCATTCTTTTCCTTAAATGACTCAGGAAGACATTTATTAAAGTGAAGGGCAGGAAATCAATCCTAACAAGACTGCAACCACATTAATGCCTCACATGCACACAAGAATGGTGTTGTGTGTGTATATGTGTGTGTATGCTGACTGTATGTATAATATAGAGTGAGCTGGATGCTGGATATCACTTACTGATGGACTCAAAGGCAAGAACAGAGAGTATCAGTCCAAATTTTTTTTAAGTGACACAAACAAATCTTTTTCTACTTGTAATCTGAATAAAACTCCACTTCACTCACTCTGAAGTTTCAGGTCACAGTTCTGACCCAGTAAACCACAGAGTCTACATCATGATAAATAGTATTCATACAGTGGAGTTGAGGTCTGACCGACTCTTTCATGGGCAAAGCCTCTGAACTTTGGCAGAGAGCCCATTAACCCTTAAAACACCAAATAGTCTCGTGCTGTTTTTGGTCAACCTGCTTTTTTTTATTTATTTTTTTTCCCCACAAAGTTTAAAACTTTCTTTAGAAGCAGAACCTGTAATCCCAGTCAGCACCCATACATGATGTTCCAGGACAGCTTCAGTTGTCAGATGATGAGGCCAAAATGATGTAAAATGAATGTAACAGTTGATATCGCACCAGAAAGTCCAACCAGAACCAGAATTTATTACTAGCAGTACTTTGTAGAAATGACACACACATCAACAGTGACCAAGCCTTTTCACATCTGCATATCATTCTCTCAAGTCTTGGCTTTCAGGGGATAAAATATCGGAATTGAAACAAACACACACAACAGGAACTATTTACATATTTACACTTTTCCTCCAGCTGCTTTGAGACATTTTCAGTTATTTTTGCCACATAAAGCTGGTGTAAAAACAATCAATGTTTAATCAAATTCAGATAATCAAATATTGATTTATAAAACTTAGAGATTGATATATATACAGGGGGGGGGTGTGTTTGTTTCTTTTCCGGTGACAACGGTGAACCTCTTTAGTGACTTGCTGATGCTTAATGAGTTTTTAGCATAACTACACACAACTAAAAATGTCACCTGTATCACTTTTGTCCAAAAACAGGTTCAGATGATGTCAATTTCTGATTTTTAAAATAGAACTCATAATAACTTTGTTTCTGGACACCCAATGATAAAAATGTTAGATGTACGGCTGAAGAATTATCAGAAATTTTGTAAATAAAAAGTATAAATGGTCTTTAGTGGAATTGGTTAACCACTGTGACAAGACACCTACATTACTGGTAAAAATGTTTTGAACACCCCTGTACTCCAGTTCTTAATGAAAAGATAGATGGGGGTGTAAGTAATCAAGAAAAGTTGGGAGACAGCTGGGAAATGGTAGCACAACTTCGCAAGTCATGATCAACTGGGTTGCGGCAGAACAAATTTAAATTGTTCATTTATTTCTTGGTGTCTGAAACAGGCTTTTAGTACAATTCTGACATAATTTTTCAGTGCAGGAAGGCTCTGGCAGCTTATCGTTTACCTTTGGATCATTATTGAGCTGAACTGCTTGAATTCAAATAACCAGATATAAAAACAAGATTTTAAAAAAGTTGGCGTGGTGGGAAAACACTGAACTGAAATACACTAAAGATACTTTTTTTAATGTAGCCCTATCATGAAAATTTTGGACTTTTATGAGCTTTTAATCATATTAGTTTGTAGTTTCCTCATAAAAAAACTTCATTTAAGTCATTATTTTTCTTCATTTACTTAATCTGTATGAATATTCAGTCCAAGCTCTAGCTCCCTTCAAATGACTGACTTACCACCGATCTACGCAGATAGGTGGCATCAATCATGAAGCGCCAAATATGTGTACGCAGCATCTTGGCAAGATGCCCACTTTGTTGAGACATCAAAAATCCAAACCTATCCACTCTCTTTAAAGGAATAATACACCCACAGAATGATGTGCATTTATTTTCTACTCACCCTCAAGACTCTGGAGCACTTTAATATCTCAAATGCAGCCGGAGATTGGACGGGTTTTCGTTTTCCCCCAATTTTCATATAATGGAGTTCACCGGCGACTGAACCAAAAAGTCCACAAAAACTTGTCAACATTCCTTCATTCTGCTCGTCCAATGTAATCCAGGTGTCCTGAGTGGGTAGCGTCCATAATTTACTCGAAACGACATCATTTAGTATATTTTTATAGCTTAAACAGTAGTACATCTAGCTGCCGCGAAGCGCGTCCATGCAAGTTCACGACACTACCGAAGCCGCAGCAGACGAGATTGCGCATTCTCTTCCTTTCTTTCTTTCTTTTAAATCAGTAGCCAACCCCTCTTGTGTTTGTCCCGGTTTGTCCGGAGCATGTTCGCTCTTAGCACAATGTAAACAGTGAATTTCTTCTTCTACGCTTGCATTATTGGCAGAGTAGGCACTGAACGCCACGGCTTCCGTAGTGTCATGAGCTTGCACGAATGCGCTAATAGAAAGTGCAATGTACTACTGTTTAGGCTATAAAAATATACTAAGTGATGTAAATTATGGATGCAATCCACTCAGGACACTTGAATTACATTGGACGAACAGAATGGAGGAATATTGACAAGTTTTTGTGGACTTTTATGGATCTTATTGGTTCAGTTGCCAGTGAACTCCATTATGTGACAGTTGGCGGAGAATGAAAAGCTTTCCCAAATTGTAGGGGGTGACTTTCAGCCCTACCCCTTGTGGCTCCATTTTAACAGCCAAGGGGTAGGGGTAAAATAGAGAAATGAGATTGGGCCTTCCTCAAAAAAAGAAGGAAAAAAAAAAAAAAAAAAAAACCAACAACTTTGTATGTGAATTCACTCCTGACAGCTTCATGAATCTCAATCTCTCAGCAATAGCTAAGTGGTTTTTCTCGGCTGTTACTTCTGAAATCCCACAAACACTTCATGGACAGACAACCCATATCACCCTCTCAATGCTAACTGTTAGCCCATGGCTTGTTAGCTAATGATATTTCTCACTTGTCAGGGGTCTCTGTGGTACCACATGTACTTCAAACCCCATATCAGACTGTGGGTCGGGCGCATACTTAAAAAATTCTGGAATGCGCTGCTAGGTAGCTGCAATTTGTGAAAGCTCTCCCTTAACTTTTGTGTTTTTTTTTCTAATATAGTTGTCTTTTTTATCGACATTATTCGTCAGATTAGGTTTTTCTTGGAGGATTTTTATGCTGGTTTGAACGGTGTGCAATTCGGGAGATTTTTCCTCGTATATTGGCTTTTTTTTCACTGCTTGTTATGATGTGTATCCATAGCAACGGAAAAATTGTTTACCACCGTGATCAACTGTTAAAACTCTCCCAAATCAAGATTTTCAGCGAAATAACACGTCAAATCCCAGTGGAGTTAAGGAGAAAGACAAGAGGATGCAGGGCAGGGGTAAGGCAGAGAGAAAAACGGTGGAGATTTAAACCGTTTCTTCCAACTGTTGTGATGGGTAACGTGAGATCGCTAGCTAACAAGATGGACGAGCTCGAAGTGCTAACAAGGTCTCAGAAAGAGTACAGAGAATGCAGTATCATGTGTTTCACCGAGACTTGGCTGCATGAACACATCCCGGACTGTAATGCGTCTGTACACGGCTTCAAGACGGTCCGTGCAGACCGAAATAAACAGCTCAGCGGGAAGCGGAAGGGAGGCGGAATTGCAGTGCTGGTCAGTCAGCGTTGGTGCCATCCAGGACACGTCACTGTCAAGGAGAAGATCTGCACAAGAGACATTGAACTGCTAGCTGTGAGTGTCCGTCCATATTATTTACCCAGAGAGTTTGCCTGTGTTATTCTGGTAGCGGTTTATATAATACCAGGTACCGCACCAGAGACAGCCTGTGATGTCATCAGCTCCGTCGTGGCTAAACTACAAACACAGCATCCAAACTCATTCATGGCGATCTCTGGAGACTTCAAAAACGTCTCCTCTCTGCTACGTTGCCAACTTTCCAGCAGTTTGTCAGCTGCTCCACCAGAGAAAATAAGATGTTGGACTTATTTTATGCAAATACAAAGAATGCATACAGCTCCTCTGCCCTGCCTCCTCTAGGAAGATCTGATCATAATCTGGTTCTTCTCACCTCCACCTACAAGCCCATCGTTCAGCAGCAACCAGTCATTAGGAGGACGATTAAAACCTGGTCTACTGAGGCTGAAGATGCTCTGAGAGGGTGCTTTGAGGCCACAGACTGGAATGTCCTCTGTGAACCTCATGGAGATGACATCAACACCATGACTGAGTGTGTGACAGATTACATAAACTTCTGTGTGGACAACATCGTTCCAACAAGAACAGTGAGGTGCTTCCCCAATAACAAACCCTGGATCACCAGTGACCTGAAAAAGCTGCTGAACATCAAAAGAAAGCTTTCAGGGATGGAGACAGGGAGTTACTGAAGACCACACAAAAACAACTGAAAACACAGACTAAGAAGTGCAAGGAGGACTACAGGAAGAAGTTGGAGAGCCAGCTCCAGCAGAACAACGTGAGGGATGTATGGTCGGGAATGAAGAAAATCACTGGCTTCAAGTTAAGGGGGACCAGACTGATGGAGGTCTGGACAGAGCTAACGAACTGAACATGTTCTTCAATAGGTTCAGTTCCCCCCCTGCCGACAACCCAACATTCCACACACCCTCCATGAGCTCACAGCTTTCCTGTCCCACTCTGTCACCCTGCACCTCAGTCATGGACCTGAACACAGCCTCCTCTCCCTCCACATCAGGACATCCTGAGACCTCTTTTGCCTCCACCTCCAGCCTGACTGTCTCCTGTGACCAGGTCAAGAAACAACTAGAAAAACTGAACCGGAACAAGGCTGCAGGTCCAGATGGTGTCAGTCCCAGAGTTCTCAAGACCTGCTCAGAACAACTATGTCCGGTTCTCCAGCACCTTTTTAACACCAGCCTGAGACAGAACAGAGTTCCTGTGCTGTGGAAAACATCCTGTCTTGTTCCAGTCCCTAAAAAACCACAACCAGCTGAACCAAATGACTACAGACCAGTTGCTCTGACATCTCACATCATGAAAGTCCTGGAGAGACTCTTACTGGCTCACCTCAACAAGCAAGTCAACACCTTTCAGGACCCATTACAGTTCGCATATCGTAATGGGCTTGGGGTTGAAGACGCCATCATCTTCTTGCTTCAGAGATCCCACTCTCATCTGGACCAGTCAGGCAGCACTTTGAGGGTCATGTTCTTTGATTTTTTCAAGTGCATTTAATACTATTCAGCCTGCTTTGCTATGTCAGAAGCTCCATAACTTCCAGGTGGATCCCTCCACAACCACCTGGATTTACGACTACCTCACAAACAGACCACAGTTTGTGAGACTGAAAGGTTGTGTGTCTGAGATGGTGGTCAGCAGCACTGGAGCACCACAAGGGACTGTACTCTCACCATTCCTCTTTACACTGTACACCTCAGACTTCCAGTATAACTCTGAGTCCTGTCATCTGCAGAAATATTCTGATAACTCTGCAGTTGTGGGGTGTATTAGTGATGGACAAGAAGCCGAATACAGGGAACTTGTCAATCAGTTTGTGAAATGGTGCAGTAACAATCAGCTCATCTTAAATACCAGCAAGACTAAAGAGATGATTGTTGACTTCAGGAGGAGCAAGAATAAGCAGCATAGTCCTGTCTACATCCTGGAAGAGGAGGTGGAGGTGGTGAAGAACTACAAATACCTTGGAGTTCAGCTGGACAACAGACTCGATTGGAAATGCAACAGTGACTACATCTACAAGAAAAGTCTGAGCAGACTCTACTTCTTAAGGAAGCTGAAATCATTTAATGTCTGCAACAAGATGTTGCAGATCTTCTATAAGTCTGTGGTAGAAAGTGCAATTAGCTTTGCAGCCATCTGCTGGGGCAGCAGCATCAGAACCAGAGACTTGAAGAAACTAAACAAGCTGATCAAGAAAGCTGGTTCTGTGCTGGGGATATCTCTGGAGCCGCTGGAGCTGATCGTTCAAAAAAGAATGCTTCACAAGCTGATGAAGATGATGGAGGACACTTCCCATCCTCTCCACAACACGGTGAAGAATCAACAGAGTGTGTTCAGTGGGAGGCTGCGTCAAGTTCGCTGTAGGACGGAGAGATACAGGAATTCATTCCTGCCAGCAACCATCACCCTA
This sequence comes from Atherinomorus stipes, assembly GCA_023101725.1. Lineage (NCBI taxonomy): Eukaryota > Metazoa > Chordata > Actinopteri > Atheriniformes > Atherinidae > Atherinomorus > Atherinomorus stipes. The sequence goes on from JALJCO010000014.1 coordinate 289,025, forward strand.
AAGAACAAGACTAACTGACTTTTTTGTTTATTTAAAAAAAAAAAAAGTGAGCTTTTACAATACTGAATTTCCCTTCGGGGATAAAGTAGTGAATAAAGTATTTTTCATTTCATTTCATTTCATTTCATTTCATTTCATTTTCATACAGCTCCATAACAAGGTGATCCATTTTATTCTGCTGATCACCCATCAGTGTTTACAAATATCTATCCATGTGAGTGCCGAGGCCGATGTTACACCAAAATCTGTGATCCTTCAAGATCTTTTACTGTTCGAGGGCAACATCATGAAATGGGCTTACACACACATCAAGAGCTTTGGTGGTTCAATCCAGTAAGCCGTTTTACTTCCATGTTGGAAATTAGAAACATAATGAAACTAATATTTAACACCAAATTAGTTATCTAGTGGTGAGGGGAACATATTTAGCTTATAGATTCCTGTAGTTGACTTTTGGAAAGTTTGAAAAGCGTGATACAGCACCTTTAAAGAGTGCATTAAAGATAATTAAAAAGAAACGAAAAGGCTAACTGGATTATATTTCACCAGTGGCCTAGAAGAGAAACCTCTGGAAGAAGTCCAGATGTCCACAAAAACGCTACGTTGAAGGTTTTTCTTTGTTTTCTTCTCCTTCTTCTTTGAAAAAAGTCTTGCAATCATCAAGCTTGTCTGTTTTCTCAGGATGTCCAGATCCTTTATAGCTGTTGTTTTTTTTCTGTCTAGGGGCCAGGTTAACAGATTTAAACCCAATTTTTACATCACAGGCAAATGGCCCAGATCTGAGGTGAATCCCATCAGCAGTCATTAATCTCTACCTGTAAACACTTCAGAGATGTGAACACATCCCGGTCTTGTTTGATATTCTGCAGCGGTCACTGGGGGAAGAGTTGATGAGTGAAGAACTACAGCCAGTGAGAGTGTAAGAAACAGAGTCTGGAGAGATGATAGGGGAACTAGCAACGGAAAATAACCAAGATACAGACGGACGCATGAGAGAAGAAATGATTAAACTTTTGTTAAAGTTTGATAAGATCTCTTCTGCCTCTGTAATATTCCCAGGACGCAACATCATAACAGCCATTATTCATCGGGAGAATTAACGATCAATTATCGATTAATCATTAGGAATGCATTTTAAAAAATTATTCCACAGGCAGACTGTTTTTTTCTCAAATACGTATCTATTTCAACTCCCCACTGCTCTACAGCCTCAATCATCATCTCTGTGAGCAGGTCGGAAGTGGTGACGCATGATGGTGAGGTAGCTCTCTGTTGTTATGGCAATGCTAGCTGCTATGGCTAACTTGTTAGTCAGCTCCCACTCTCGCTTCTCGTGTTTCAATAAGCCTGGTTATGATGCGCTGTGAAGGAAGCTGATAGACTGTTTCCAGTAAATTCATCAGGTCTGGGAAACCTTTTCTATCAACGACACCTCTGTAAAATGATTTTCGTGAATATGTTGCCCAGATTCCCTCTGTAATTTTGTCTGCCCGCTTTGCATCACAGTTCCCCCGGCTTTAGACCGAGGCAATGGTGGGTTGAAGGCAGGATTCATTACATTTAAGCTCGGTCGGATGAGTGTTTTTTAAATGGTACGTCATGGGAGTTGTTGTCTAGTTGTTTTCATAAAACGTGTCGCAGTATTTAAAATGCGAGGAGTCATTTTGTAAGGCAAAACGGTCTCATACCAGACTTTGCCGCGGTGAAGTTGGTTTCAAGTTGGATATTGGTTCTTCGCGAGTCAGCAGCGTCTTGCTCATGTCTGATATCTAACTTGAAACCAACTTCACCGCGGTCCAGACTTCGCCGTGCTCGCTTCATGTTGGTTCTTTCAGCTGCTTTGACGGGGAATACAGCAGCTCGCAGGCGGCTTTCTCTGCTGTCTTTAGGCTACATCGCCCCCCGTTGGTAGGATGTTTTATTACCGCCACATAGTGACATTTATTACTGACCTCCCAGACATACACTACATGAATAAACTCTGTCTTATAACACAGTCGGATGATCGAAAAAAAAATTACATGTTTAAAAAAAATTCTTCACGATTAATTATCGATCATCGATTAATTGTGCCCATCCCTATACTCTAACATTAATGACAGGTGTCTGCATAGCTGCTGGAACTGCTTGATGAACATCAGACAGATATAATCTTCATGAACCAGAGTTCTCTCCTGTACTGTCAACTTATTTTAAGTTGAAAACCTGTGATCACAACAGAAGCTGCAAGTCCGGCGTGAGCAACAATCTGAGCCAAAGCCGATTCAGAAAACTGTGGGGTGGTCTTCTGATGGATTCCCCTTTTCTTTTTGTTATCGCAGCCTCAGGATGACCTGCTTTACTCGCACAGAGAGCTCACTTGACCGATTGATTTGGGTTCACCGCAACAAGTAACACATGCAAGTCCCACATCTGGAATAAATTTCACAACATTTTGGTTTGTGGTGGAGAAACAAAGAAGCGGCCCACCATGGCCATGGAGCAGCGTTCCAGTCAAGGGTCCATACATTTACCATTTGTCATAAGCTGATAAGTCCACCTTTAATGTTTCCGTTTCCAGGTATTGCAAGAGCCCTTCTGCATCTTTAGACTGTCATATAAAAGCAAACCAGTCCGTGCACTGGTTTCTTCTAAGTGGTCAAACATGGAAGCAGGTGGTGTTTTAGTGGTAAACGCATCTCAGGCTGCAGGAACTCTGTTTTCCACACTCTGACTTCATGTGTGAGGTCAGGTGAGACTAATATCTGCTGACTGATGGTGGTGATGACAGGAAAGGTCCTGCAGCAGCTATCAATAACTGAACTGTAAACAGAGAAAGAGAGAGGGGGGTGCTGAAAGAGTATGTGTGTTCCTGGGTAAATATGTGCATCGATTAATTGACTGATTATCATGTTACAAGTGTCAGGTTGTCGTGGCGACATACTTCAGCTGTTGAGTGTGTGAAGAGCACATGATGTTGGAGGCTCGTAGCAGACCCCCGATGACTGTGTTCATCTTACAGGAGAGTTATTTCCCACATATTATTAAAACAAAGTCAGAATAGCTCATTCTTATTTTACATAATTAAGTGTTTTATTCATTAGGGATAAATGCTCTTCGATGAACAGATGATCAGGATTCTGGTCTTTTCAAACAAATCCTCACTTTTGATGAGCAACTTGTAGGTAAGGAATTCATCTGAACTAACAATGCAGCTAAAATGTTTTTTTTTAGTCTTTGTAGGGACTACAATGACACACACACTGTGTTAGAAATGGAGCTCTATCAACATCACCCCCCTGCAGTGGTCTCACAAAAGGAAAAAAAGCCAAGCCAAATTGTAACGGTGATATGAGATGATGTATTTAAAGAGATTGGAAATGAAAATATGTGCACAGTCTAGTACAGTCATGCGTCTTCTTGGGAATGATGCAACAAGTTTTCCAAACCTGGATTTGGGATCTTCTGCATTCTTCGTGCAGATCCTCTCCAGTTCTGTCAGGTTGGATGGTGAACGTTGGTGGACAGCCATTTTCAGGTCTCTCCAGGAGGCTCGTGGGTTTAAGTCAGGGTTCTGGCTGGGCCGGTCCAGAATGGTCCCAGAGTTGTTCTTAAGCCACTCCTTTGTTATTTCAGCTGTGTGCTGAAGGTCATTGTCTTGTTGGAAGGTGAACCTTCGGCCCAGTCTGAGCTCCTGAACTCTGGAAGAGCTTTTCTTCCAGGATTTCTTTGTACTTGGCTACATTCATCTTTCCTTCAACTGCAACCAGCCGTCCTGCCCCTGCAGCTGAAAAACACCCTATACCATGATGCTGCCACCACCATGTTTCACTGTTGGGATCATATTGGGCAGGTGATGAGCAGTGCCTGGTTTTCTCCACACATACCGCTTAGAATTAACACCAAAAAGTTCAACCTTTGTTTCATCAGACTAGTGTTGTCAAAAAAATTGATTCTCAGCTACTAATCGATTCTAAAATTTAGTATCTAGTTGGATATTAATTAGCTCGGGTATCAATATTTAAATGCCACTTTGGCGTCTGCTGAGTCTCCGAAAGTATCAGCCGCCTCTACCGTTTTAAAGAGGCACCGCTGCGGGCAGCCCCTTAGGCACAACATCTCCCTGGAGGACCCATTTTTTACAGTGTGGCTAACTTAGCAACTTTAGACCTCTCTGTTAACTTTTTTTATTTCAGCAAGTGACTAGCGATAAATCCAGTGTTACTGGAGACTCATGCAGACTGACATTAAAACACGCATCGTTTACTCTTCTCAACGAGCTGCAGCTGCTACCGCAGACCCCGCCCCCTCATAGAAACGCGAGCTTTGTGCTGCAGCAGCATCTCACGCAGCTTCACCCCAACAAGTTTGTCTGTTCTATCGTTTACTTGATTTGGTCTCAAGTATTGTGAAGAAAAAGGACACTTACTGGTGGCTGAAGTTTTGAATTCGTCTCTTCTGAATCACAGTGAGCAATTGGAGACTGCATCTCTGCACAAACTAGATAGTAAAAAATTATTTAAAGCAAATCTGCCTGGCACAACACAGCAGTAAGATCCCCATTCTGTTGCTACGATGCTGGAGAGGACATGTTAAAAGAATAAAGAAATAATAGTAATTTATTTTCCATTTTTAAGGTCTTTTCTCATATATATTCATATATTTTTGTTGTTGAGTTATTTTATGTATTTGTTCATGTTTGGGGGGAGGGGGTATTTTTTTCCCTTCAGTATCGAAAATAGTATCGAGTATCGACCACCATCTTTAGTATCAGTATCGAGAATGAAATTTTAGTATCGTGATAACCCTACATCAGACCAGAGAATCTTATTTCTCACAGTCTGGGAGTCCTTCATGTGTTTTTTGGCAAACTCTATGCGGGCTTTCATATGGAGGTTCATGTGGAGTTTCTTAAGGCTCTGGATGCTGTGGGGCTGTCTTGGTTGACGCGCCTTTGCAGCATTGCGTGGACATCGGGGGCAGTGCCTCTGGACTGGCAGACTGGGGTGGTGGTCCCCCTCTTCAAAAAGGGGGATCGGAGGGTGTGTTCCAACTTCAGGGGGATCACACTTCTCAGCCTCCCTGGTAAAGTCTATTCGGGGGTACTGGAGAGGAGGATCCGTCGGATAGTCGAACCTCGGATTGAGGAGGAGCAGTGTGGTTTTCGTCCTGGTCGTGGAACAGTGGACCAGCTCTACACTCTTCAGGGTCCTGGAGGGGGCGTGGGAGTTCGCCCAACCAGTCTACATGTGCTTTGTGGACTTGGAGAAGGCGTTCGATCGTGTCCCCCGGGGATTCCTGTGGGGGGTGCTCCGGGAGTACGGGGGTGCCGGACCCCCCTTATTCGAGCTGTTCGGTCCCTGTACGACCGGTGCCAGAGCTTGGTCCGCATTTCCGGCTGTAGGTCGAATCCATTCCCGGTGAGAGTTGGACTCCGCCAAGGCTGCCCTTTGTCACCGATCCTGTTCATAACCTTTATGGACAGGATTTCTAGGCGCAGCCGAGGTGTTGAGGGGATCCGGTTTGGTGGCCTCAGGATCGGGTCTCTGCTGTTTGCAGATGATGTGGTTCTGTTGGCGTCATCGGGCCGTGATCTCCAGCTCTTGCTAGGGCGATTTGCGGCCGAGTGTGAAGCGGCCGGGATGAGAATCAGCACCTCCAAATCCGAGACCATGGTCCTCGCCCGGAAAAGGGTGGAGGTCCTCTCCGGGTCGGGAGTGAGGTCCTGCCCCAGGTGGAGGAGTCAGTATCTGGGATCTTGTTCACGAGTGAGGGAAGGATGGAGCGGGAGGTGGACAGACGGATCGGTGCGGCGTCTGCAGTGATGCGGACGTTGCATCGGTCCGTCGTGGTGAAGAAGGAGCTGAGCCAGAAGGCGAAGCTCTTGATTTACCGGTCCATCTACGTTCCCACCCTCACCTATGGCCATGAGCTGTGGGTCATGACCGAAAGAACGAGATCGCGGGTACAAGCGGCCGAAATGAGTTTCCTCCGCAGGGTGGCCGGGCTCTCCCTTAGAGATAGGGTGAGGAGCTCGGTCATCCGGGAGGGACTCAGAGTAGAGCCGCTGCTCCTTCGTATAGAGAGGAGCCAGATGAGGTGGCTCGGGCATCTGATTAGGATGCCTCCTGGACGCCTTCCTGGAGAGGTGTTCCGGGCACTTCCCACCGGGACCAGACCCCGGGGTAGGCCCAGGACACGCTGGAGGGACTACGTCTCCCGGCTGGCCTGGGAGCGCCTCGGGATCCCCCCGGATGAGCTGGCGGCTGTGGCCGGGGAGAGGGAAGTCTGGGCTTCCCTGCTTAGGCAGCTGCCCCCGCGACCCGACCCCGGATAAGCGGAAGAAGACGGACGGACGGACGGATAACCCTACATCAGACCAGAGAATCTTATTTCTCACAGTCTGGGAGTCCTTCATGTGTTTTTTGGCAAACTCTATGCGGGCTTTCATATGTCTGCACAGAGGAAAGGCTTCCGTTGGGCCACTCTACCATAAAGCCCCGACTGCTGGAGGCTGCAGTGATAGTTGACTTTGTGGAACTTTCTCCATCTCCCTACTGCATCTCTGGAGTTCAGCCACAGTGATCTTTAGGTTCTTCTTTACCTCTCTCACCAAGGCTCTTCTCCCACGATTGCTCAGTTTGGCTGGGCGGCCGGGGGTGGGAGGGCGTCGGGTGGGGGCGGGCCGCGCGGGGAGGGGCCTCCCGCCCCCCTCGCCGGCCGCCCCGGGGGGGGTAGATAAACTTGGGCGGCCGGGTCTAGGAAGAGTTCTGGTCGTCCCACAACCTCTTCCATTTAAGGACTATGGAGACCACCGTGCTCTTTGGAACCTTTACTGCTGCAGAAATTCTTTTGTAACCTTGTCCAGATCTGTGCCCGCCGCAATTCTGTGTGAGCTCCTTGGACAGTTCCTTCGACCTCATTTGCTGTGACGTGCACTGTGAGCTGTAAGGTCTAATACAGACAGGTGTGTGCCTTTCCTAAGCAAGTCCAATCAGTTTAATTAAACACAGCTGGACTCCAGTGAAGGAGTAGAACCATCTCAAGGAGGATCAGAAGAAATAGACAGCATGTGAGTGTCACTGCAAAGGGTCTAAATACTGTTGACCATGTAATAGTTCAGGGTTGTTTTTTTTTAAAATAAATTGCCCAAAATTTCTAAATTTCTGTTTTTTTTTCTGTCAAGATGGGGTGCTGAGTGTACATTGATAAGAAATAAAATGAACTTTATTGATTTTAGCAAATGGCTGCAATGAAACAAAAAGTGAAAAGTTTAAAGGGGTCTGAATGCTTTCCGTACCCACTGTAAATTTGCAGCTCAACCTGGGTCTGGCATTCCCAGTTTGATCCTCAGTTTAAGACCCGCTACATTCAACAAGACAAGGTTGAGGCTGTGAAATCAAGAGCTGTGGTGAAATGATGGATGAAGGTCAAAGCACATCACAAGGTGCACTCACAACATCTACAACACTGGGGGCAGGCAGAGGAGACTTTGCAGTGACACCACCACCCAAATGGCACAAGAGACGATTGGGCAGCTTTTTGAAGAAGTCCTTTTCCCACTCTGCCGCTGATTCCAGTCTCACAGACCAGCAGGCTGTTTAGGCTGAACTATAAAAATAGTAATAGACTGGTGAATGTGCACATTTTGCACTCAAGCTTTTATTCATATTTCTACCCCCAACATTTTGTGATTTAAAAACAGTCCACTGTACAAGATTATTGTTCACTTTTATTTTAGAGTATTTAAATGTCTCAGGAGGACCTTAATTGTGACCTGTTTGCTTTCTTTTCTTTTTTTTTATAGTTGGAGTACCTACCTTTGCAAACATTTGTTTTCATATTTACAGTGGTCTTTTTACTGTATAGTAAAGTGTTACTACTATGGTATCATTACTGTATGGTATTTTATAGCGTTATGTATACTAAATAGTTGTAATAATAAACAATATTCTAAGTTCAACAAGAGAATGTGTACTTTTTTTCAGGTGTCAGACATTATCCGGATACTTTTCAAACTGCATCATAATTGAATTATCATGATAATACCAAAATTAATCAGCATGGGGAAAATTATCGGGATTATTTTTTTTTCCATATCGCCCAGCCCTACCAACCACCAATCAATCTGTCTTAATTTCAGCCTCTGCATCCCATCTAAAACTATAAAACATCAAGTTTCGGTGTACAAAATGCTTCACTTGCCTTTTGACCTGTGCAAAATGCACCCAGGCATGAAGCCTGACCCAGATCAGAAGAACTGCTGACTCATCATGTTGAGAAGAGCAAAAATATGATTAATTCATACAACCCCAATTACCAATCAAGCTGTGATGATGTGTCAGTTATAAATGAAACAGAATGTGATGTTATGTACTGGAAATGATGGACATTATTTTCTTATATTTTAGTCATAGCAAAACATAGACAATATGTCAAATGTTAAAAGAAAGGCATTTTACTATTTGATGAAACTTTCAATCTTCAATTTGAGGGAAGCAACATAAAAGAAGTTGGAAAAAGGTGATGTTCATCCCTGTGCAGCCTCCTCTCTAGCTTTAATCTTGTCCTGTCTTTGTCTCGAGTGGGATTCTGGCTGCTAAGCAGTCCTGCACCACGAGTACAGCTGGGGGAAAGTCTCGACTGTAGGCAGACCAGTTCAGCACCCAAACTCTGGACTGCAGGTAGGTCAGGTCAGCATCTGGATTCCAGACTGCAGGCGAGACAGTTCAGCACCCGGACTTGAAGCCCTGCTGTTGTAATAGATGCAGTATGCAGTCTATAGCATCATCAGGGTAAATTTATGCACAATCTTCTTGCATAGGAGTGTGTGCTGCTTTCTGAACTGTATCAACCCTCCAGCACTAAAAATGTTTTCCGCATCTGTAAGTTGTCAACATAGGTACTGATTAATCTAGATACTGTTACCAAGTGGGTTAATTACAGAGCAGGTTACCAGACAGATGGACCTTCTCCCCTGTAGACCAGAGGACGTGGCATCCATGGCATCAAAAAAAGTCATGCTTTTGTTTATCTGAACATGGAACAGTCTGTGCAACCAAAACCATTGTCTTCATTCAGTTATTCCAGTGTCACCAGGCATCTAACTACCAACAGTAATAAAGAAGAAGGTGCAACAACAACACATTTTATTTAAAGATTTACTTCCATCGTCATTTCATTAATATTGCTGTGTTCTCCAATATTATTGAATGCATTATGCATCTTTTCTGTTTAAAAAAACATTCTGGTTGCTTTGTATCCAGCTGTATTTGTATGCTACAAGAGTGGCTTGTGGTCCAGGGACAGGCTTTTCCAGGTTTTTCTCATGAATTTCCATCTGATTGGCTGCCTCCCATGAATGTATGAAGGAAGCTCCTCCCCCGCTATGTGCGTGTAACAGAGCACGCGAACGAGTTTGCTCCGCCATGCTAGCAAACAGTTAGCTAATTAGCTTCTCAACTCTGCAGCTACAGTCGTGCTGTCTTCACTTATAGTGCGGTGGGGAGGGTTACCTGCCTTCCCATGGGCGGGTATAAACCCACGTGGGATATGCCATTTTACGATGTGACGTAGAAGCGAAAGGCTTTTCCTGATTCGCTCCTTTCTCCGTATTGTTTCTATGAAGAGGAAACACAGCCAGTGGAGGTAACGCACTGCTAGCAAGCGCAGCATGTGTAAGTAACCGGGGCAACCCTCTGGTTAATCTGGTTTTCAGTGGGAGGAGATCTTTAAAGCGCCTTTCAAGAAACCCAAGGACACTGTACACACCAAGTAACAAATCAAGGGAACAACACAAATAGTCAAGATGCAATACAAAATACATGGATAAAAATAGAAGAAAACCAGATAAAAACAGTGTGGCTTAGGCTACGCTGTTATGACGCACTTTTGTAATCAATATTCCACCAGATTTAATGCGACTTTCAAGTTTATCTGTTGGGGAAATCATTTTTGTTACTGATTATTTAAAAAAAAAATACATGGTATGTTTTTCATCCACATTTTCTGCTGCAGGGTTTTTTTCTAATATGAAAATGCATATAGAAGCTAAATCCCATTCAATGGATGTATTGAAAGATATAGCACCATGAAGGCCAGCCAGAACAAAAAAAAAAAAAAAAAAAATTCTAACAGTACTTTTTAGAAATAACACACAGATCAACAGTGACCAAGCCTGTTCTCATCTGCATATCATTCTGTCAAGTCTTGGCTTTCATGAGAAAAACATTGGCATTGAAACAAACACACAACAGAAACTATTTACATATTTACTCTTTTCTCATTTCTAATTATTTATGCTACTACCTACTATCCTCGCAAAAAAACTCTATCTCAGCTGCTTTTTGGTGCCACCGTGTATCAAAAAGGTCTTCTTGATTTTATTCCAGCAATAGAGGACCATTATTTTTGTTCTTTTCAGGCACACAGAGAACTTTCTGCTCACTTTTTGGTCTTCGGCTGCTCCTGATTGGACATTACCGTCAACTGAAGCTCTGTGATTGGTGGAAAGTTTGACGGGTGGCTTCATCATCATTTTCAGATCTAAATAGAGGTCTCTTAACAAAGTAGTAGTGATAGTCATCTTTTTATGATGAAAATGTGATAAATTATAGTGTTAACATGGATCACTGTGGATAAAGTCTCTGAATAAACATGACATTTAGTGGCTGGATTATAAACCTCTTAGACGGTACATAAATGCTGGAAAAAGTCTTTATCCATCACAATTTACCCCACAGAGTTACACACTATTGCTCAGACACTGAGGGGGATATAACTGATGTTGCTCTTGGGTGTTGAAGATCTGGTGAAGATTTATGGGTTATGACTAATTAATTCACAGTTTGTGGTCAAATGATCTGACAAAGTGACCATTTCAAATGCAGACATGACTTTGATCCCAGTGACTGTTAACCATAGTTATCTTTTAGGAAGAAAGTCTCATTTCTGTTGTGAGAAAAATTCAGGATTAATTTTCAATTTTTTTTCTTATGAAAATCTAAAGCAGCTGAAAGGTCATTTATCTAAAAGAGAAATGATGACACCTGCAAATACTTATTTCTTTTTTTATTCTTTTTTTAATCCAGAAGTTGATGAGGAAAATAATGACTGTCTTTTTTACTCAGTTTTGAGTGCATTATAAACACACACACACACACACACACACATGCAGAGTCATACTGCATTCACCCACGTGCACACAGAGTGCAGAGCACAGTGTGTAAATGTGTGTTAACCACATTAAAGGAGCTGTATAATGTGCTGCAGTTGCCTCCGGGAAACTCAAGCTGCTCTAAAAGTCACATTATAAATTTTTGATCAAATTGAGGATATTTTCTAAACGGGTGAAACCCAATGCCATATTTTCAGCCTCTGGTTTTCTTTTTCTTTTCTTGAAGGAGCCACGGTCGGCGAGTGTTAATGCTGCCTCTCTCTGGTTTCTGTTTGTCGCTTCCCAGCGTTCATGTCTAAAACGTGTTGATGAGATTTGCATCGAGCGGAGAGGCACTAAAACCATCAAACCCATCGCCGTTTGGTCTGGCAGGATGGCAGGATAAGAGAGGGGAATGTAACCAAAGCTTCCAGATCTGTAATCTCCTTACACACACTTTCTGTGATGAATAAATAGACTGCACACACACTAAAGAGATGGTCATATTAGCTCACACGTTAGTCTCTCACATTACATCCCTCTTTTTCTTTTTATCCCTCCTTTTCCTACACATCTTCTCCTTATCTTTATTAGGAAGTTACTTTCATAATGTTTTTGTTGGGTTCTTGTCTCTGATGTCTGGCTGCCTCTCCGTGAGGTTGCTGGGAAAACAATCCCAGCTCAGATTAACCTTACAAGAAACAAACTTCCAGGAGGTGAGGGGTCAGTGCTGGACTAAACTCTGGTTGGATCCATGAAGATGTCACTAATGGATGTGGTGGTAGTCCAGCGTCTGGAAAAGAAGACCACTGATCCTCATGGGTGGGCATTTTTCTGATCTGCATATTTCCCATAGAAAATTGTATTTGCAAAAAAAAAAAAAAATATATATATATATATATTATATATATATATATATATATATATATATATATATTATATATATATACACATATATATATATATATATATATATATATATATATATATATATATATATATATATATATGTAAAAGTTAATATAATACATTGTTTGATTGATCGGCCAAATTTCCTCCATTATCAGGAAAAAGCTTAAAGACGTGTATAAACGACTTGGTCAGCAAAAAATGAACAAAAAAAAACCCTTAAAGGGATATTGTGTAAGTTCTCCTATGTTTTATTCACAAAAACTGATTATTTGGTTCAAAAGTGTTTTTTCATTAATCAGTAATCACTCCCATCAACAAACTGAAGTGCTCCTCTAAGTTCTAAATTTGCCGTTCGTATCATTCATTTACACATCGAGCGGGTCGGCTCGGTGGAGGCTGCCATGTCGTATCGCCATGTTTTTACGTTCAGGAGAAGCGTGACAGCAGGAAACACAGAAACTCACCGGACACACCGGAGTTTTCAGCTCAGTTCGAGGTAATGCCTTTGAAAAGTAACCGCGCTGCAGAGGGGGAGAGACTAGCGTCTCACTGACGCTGGGTTCACGTGCAGTCGGGCAGACGGCCGTTGGTAACAAACCAGATGTCATTTTAATCAATGAAGCCGAGCGAAAGATGGTAAAACATGGGTCAGGGAAAACAATACGACATCGCCATGACAACAAATCAGATGTGGACTGATGTCACTGTAACTGACGGACCACGTCTTCACATAGAGGCCGGTGATAACTCTACATGCATCGCTGTCGTCGGTCTGCCCGGTTTCACGCGAACGCAGCATGAAAAGTACGAGGAAGCTGCTCGCGATTACACAATGTCCCTTTAACACTTGGAAAAGATGGTAGAAAATTAAAACTATAAACTAAAACACAAGAAAACTGGGTGTCACATAAAGCTTTTAAACAAATTCTATTCTATTGTTCAGTTGTTTTAAAAATTGTGTTTTGGCAAAACATGCAGAAATTGTTTTAAGCTGAATGTAATAAAATTATGGAATATTAAGGCCCCGTCCACACAAAGTCAAATTCTGGCCTAAATTCACAAATTTTTCACCAAACCAGCCTCTCATCCATATGAAGCCGGCGTTTTGGGGGTCTGTAAACGATCTTTTTTTTATCAAGCCTTCAGAGTGGGAAGATTTTGAAACGCAGTTCCATCTTTAAGCTCTGACCACTTTTTTTTTCTTACATGCATGCGTCATAGCTTTGCCTTTAAACACGCATGTGCTACACTCAGTATCACAACAATGGTGCCGTACTGGGTTGAATGATTTCTGCTCGTACCTGTTCGCCCATTCGTACTTGCTGCCATCTTTTTCGGTTTGGTTGGTCAACCTTCTTCTTTTTTGGAGTTTCTGGCGGATCGCAACGGTAGATAGGAGCATTCGGTTTGGTTGTTTAACATTCTATACATATTTTCTGCGCATGCCCAGTAATTCATCACCTGTTTTCGCCTATTTTTCTTTAGCACCACAGCACCACTTACAGGCCTGGCATATGTTTTGCAGCGTTTCCATGCATTTATGTGGTCGATCACATTTATTTTACGTCTCCGTCTTTAAGACAAATGGTCTGGAAAATATGAGCATTTCATATTCGTTTTGACTTCGTGTGGACATGGTCTAAATCAAATGCTTTAATTCTGTGAGAAGGATTTAGTCAACCAAACTGTATGCTACTCTGAGTCAACTATATGTATTTGTGTTACTCTTAGTTAATTGCTCTGGTTTAGTCCAACTGGGTCTGCAAATATATTAACCAGGAGCTGGCTTCTGTACCAAGTATTAAATAAATTTAAGTAAGCATATTCAATACTTTTTCCTATACCATTTCTTTTCTTTTTCTTTTCTTGTTTTGATCAAACATAACTTCATTGATGAACATCTAAAAAATTTGATCACTTCGCATGGGTGGATTGCATTGGTTGGTTGTCACTGACATCTGGTGAAAATTTCAAGTGAATCGCACCTCAGTGGCGTCGCCAGCCAATTTTCCCGGGGCTTCAGCCCTGGATGTTTTGAGTCTAGCCCCGTGTATGAATTTACTGTTTAACCACCTTTTCCTGAAAAAAAATTAAATTAAAATTAAAATGACAATTTTTATACATTCCATTATGTCTATTATTGCCTTCTAAAACACATTTTTGTAGCGAAAGACTAGAGAAAAGCTCATCTAATTTTTTCATTCTAATTTACACCCCTGTCGCACCTTAAGAAATATGTTTACTGATAAAAATGGTGACATGTTTAATACTTATCAGACCCACTGCATGTACAGCGGGGGAAAAAGTAGTGAACACTTCAACTTTTTTCTCAGAAAATCTATTTCTCGTAGAGCTATTGACATGAAATTTTCACCAGATGTCGGCAACAATCCAAGTAATGCACACATTCAAAGAAATCCTAACATTTATGTCCACAAATGAAGTCATGCCTAATTTGGTGAGAGGGCACATGGAAAAAGTATTGAATGCATGAAGAAATGGAGGCACAAAAAGATATAGAAACCCAAGAACGCAGCTGGAGTCTGTCAGTATTTAGAAAGTAATCCTGTCCCCTATCAGTGCAAAGTAATATCAGCTGGTTTAGTCCTGATTGATGCCCTTAAAAAGGTTTCTCATCACCAAGGTGTCAGACAAGAAGCATTGCATGATGGGTAAAAGCAAAGAGCTGTCTAAAGACCTTCGCAACCTTATTATTGCAAACACACTGAAGGCATTGGTTCCAGGTGCATTTCTATACTTCTGAAAGTTCCAGTGAGCACCATTGGGACCATCATCCGGAAGTGGAAAGAACACAGCATCGTCATAACCGACCATGGCCAGGTGCTCCTCACAAGATTTCAGACAGAGGAGTCAGAACAATCATCAGAAAGGTTCTCCAACAGCCCAGGACCACTTGTGGAGAGCTTCAGAAAGACCTGGAACCAGCTGGTACAGTTGTTTCAGAGAAAACAAGTAGTAATGCACTCAACCGCCATGGCCTTCATGCAGCACACCACGCAAGACTCCATTTCTGAAGAAAAAAAAGCATGTTGATGCTGGTTTGAAATTTGCAACACAACATCTGGACAAATGCATGGTATTCTGGAAAACATAATCTGGTCACATGAGACCACAATTGAACTCTGGTGGTCCAGAATGTCTCTCTACTATTCTCCATTCATTTGTCCTTCAGTGATATGAAGTCTGCCAGTACCACATGCTATAAAAAAACAGCCCCCATCATGATGTTCCACCTTCAAACTTCACTGTAGCTATGGTGTTTTTGGGTTCAAGTGTGGTGCCATCGTGTTTTTCTAGAATCAAGCTTCATAAATCTGATGTTTGACAGACTGATTTTGTTTACTTTACAATGCATTATGGGTAGCCATGTCAGCTTGCCAACACCACTCCAGGCTTGTGACCTTCACAGTCAGATAATTATGATTTATATGAAGCCCAATATGAACCTGAGTAAAGCACAAGTGTTGGAGGTAAAACTTGACATCATTGGAAATGTACACCAAGATCACAGGGGTCGCATTTGTGCAACAGCTGCTGCACAGACACGACCCCTCTGATCTTCATCTGATCCTCCTCTACCTCCAGTATGCAGACCTCTCTTGGGATGAAGAACTTCATCACTGATCTAAACTTGATTGATTTTTTTGTGGCTGGAGGGCATCCATGCTGCACTCTTCTGGTGTAACTCTTCACTCTCCATCTACAAATATACTGTATGTTAATGGTGCTTACTAACTCTTCTTCTTCCTCAGCAGTTCTCCCTGGCTGAGAGTTCTGCTGCTAGTTGACTCTTCTTTCCTGGCCTCTCAACCCCCAACCAGTCCAGACAGATGGCCGTCCTTCCTGGTTCTGATGGAGGTTTTCCTTCCTGGTCCTGATTTGCTGTTGTCCTGTTGGGAGAATAATCATTGAACTCAATGATTAAAAACTGAACTATGAACAATATTGGAAGTTTGGCCAATCCAATATGCCGATAATTTTAAACTCATGTGGCCAATAACCAATATCGATACTGATATTCAAGCTGAAAAATAATGATGTAATATTCATTCCTTGTGCAAAATTAGAAAAACACTGTACCTCAACTTGTATGTATGACAAGTCAAACTTAATGACATTTCAAACAAAACTACGAATAGGATATGTGTGTTATATCCTAGAATGACCTAGATTTTCTTCTCCCTTAAGGAAAAAAAAAAACAATAGCCAAAGACTGGATATTTAGTTATTTACACAAATAACCGTGTATAAACTCTGTTCACACAGATCATTCTAAAAGAAACGGTCTTTAAAAATGTTTAAAATCTGTGAAAAAATACATTTTTGAAGAAGAAGAAGAAGTTGTTTTTTAGTTATTATTATTTGGTGCTTTAGAAACAGCGGCCTGATCGTTAAATATCGTATGAATATCAGTTAAATATCTGTGGGGTGGCCGATGTCAGATACTCAGTTTTAAGGCTGATATAGGCCGATACTGATAGGGGGCCGATTATTGTGCATCCCTAGTAATAAAAGTAGTTTATGCATTAATGTGTTGAGAAAAATTGTGGATTACAGTAAAGGTTAAATATGTAACATTTTTATTAAAAGCTATATTTTTTGAAAAAAATAATACCTTCACAGGTCGTTTGGGGGTGTACAGAGAGAAAGTACAACATTTCCTAGAAAAATTGTATTTAGCCTAAAAATAATTATAAAATAAATTTTCAAAGGTTCGATAATGGCATTACATTTATGTTTGTAAGCCAATACTCGCCGCTATTGCGGGTTGCTACGATCTCTGTGTGAAAACAATATTTTGGGCACAGTCAGGCTTGTACAGGGGAAAACCGTGGAGACGACGAGTAAAGCAGCTGCTTCAGAGCCCTGGAGATGTTGTTATCTGTTTCTGAGGAGGAGTGACCTGAGAAGAGCAAAACCTGGAGTAAATTTAGGTGAAGACTTCACTAAATGGACCCACATAAACGTTTTCCACAGAGTAAAAACACGGAAATGGCGACTTTCCTCCTGGATCAGTAAGCTAGCTTGTTTGCTAACATGGCTAACGTTAGCTGTCAGTTATAACCTCCTCTGTGTTACTTGTTGGACATGATGCAGACTGTTGGTCACTTGCGTATCGGCAGTGAGTCTGGCATCCCAGCAGCTGGAGTTGTTTTTCTGCCACTGCAACTACAACCTAGACACACGTGATGTCGCTGTTCTGTCCGTGTTCCATATTCAACCTTTAATTTCACAGATTAATCTCTTTGTGTTAATGCATTAAGACTTCAAAATTCATGACCTGGTCTCACTGGATGTTTTTAGGAAAATGTTGGATGACTTGGACGTCGTTAAATCTATCTGTAAATGCTTTGATTTATGGATTTCGAATGGCTATTTTATCACTAAATTATTTTTACATTTATGTTTTCCAACTTGTTTTAAAACTTTAGTTCATTTGAATGTGTTTGATTGCTTTGCACCTTGATTGCTCTGCTGCTGCCTTGGCCAGGACACTCTTGGAAACGAGTTATTTCAATCTCAACTGGCTTTCCTGGTAAAATAAGGTTAAATAAAAAAATTTGACAGCTGTAATTATAATGTAAAAGTGCCTCAGGATGACACTGTTGATTGTACTACACAAATAAAGCTGAGTTGTTCATGATTCCAAGTGGTGAGCTGGGTTTTAAAATAGTTTTAATGGCACCGTTTTCATAACCAGCTAAAACGCCATAATGTTTGGCATGACAGAAAGACACTAAAAGAGGTTGTCCTCTGTTCCCACTTCTCATTTTCTGTCTTCTACCACAATTGTTTGGACAGTGTCAAACTATAGCCCCATGAGGACCTGAAAAGATGACCATTTGCTGCTTTTTTCAGCTGATGGTCCAAGAATGATTCAGCAAGAAAATGATGATGAGAGTTTTAAAGAGAAAAGGTTATCTTGTAGTTGTGACTCAGTCTGTCTTAGATCTGTTGAGTATCTGGTGATTGCGTAAACATGGAATTACTGCCTGGTTGGATAAGGGGTCTACTTTGAAAATGTGTCAGTATTTTCTCTGTAGGGTTTGATAACCCTGCAAATCCCCTGTACAATGATTTGTTTTAGGTTAATAAAGAGTGCCAAATTGTTCATTTCTGTTCTTAGTGAATATTGGTAAATATATTGGTGAATATTTGTAAATTGACAAGACAGATCAGCTGTTCCTAATGTACAAGAGGTACATGGCCACCTACAAGAGGTCATGAGACTGAGGGGTCATGTGCAGACACAAAAAGTGCAGAGACAGACACGGCAAAAAATTACAGAATGCAAAAGGAATAAATGAAAATGAATACATCAATAATAACAAAGATGTGCCCTGAAACCTGATTGTCCTCATTTCTTAGATGATAATTTGGCTTTAAATGATCACACGGTGAGATTCTGATCATATAAAATCAGTTATATGTAGAAGCAGGTCATGAATTAGTTCTGAACTTGGACAGCAACCTGCAGTTCCATGTCCAGCAGGACCAACATCCTTATGGTGTCATGGCAAAAGTAGAAAGTGAAACATTTTATGAAGTTTTAATTTCTCTTTACATACTGAACCTTCTACAGTTTGTACAGTAAATGACTTCCTGCTGTCTCCAAACACATCCAGCATCCTTATAGTTGATAGAGCGAGTGCATGTATCTGATGAACTACAACCTGCAGGTGAATCTGAGGGTTGGTCCGTGTGTTATTAACCAGCAGGTAAGTAGTGTATTTAACTCACTGACTGCCAGCCATTGGAGCAGAGCGCTCCATATTGCCAGGATTTTTAAGCATTTTCACTGATTTTGGGAGGTCCACAGAATATTGTGTACTATGCCATTACAAACACTGAATGTACCGAAGGAAAGCTTAGACTCTCTTCTTTTATCAGAAAAAAAACATTTGTTTCCAGCTTTTTCCATTCTTTAGTAATCTGCAGTAGAACATGGGTTTGTTGCAGCGAAAATGCCTGTTTCTGAGCAAAAAGCCGAGAAAAATAGCTTTGAATGCTGCAAGTGCAAAAGTGTCTTTGATGCCAATATTTTTTTACTTTAGTGACACCTTCATCATCTGAACAGCTGTTTACTTCTATCAAATAACAGATACAACACTGAGAAAAGAGTTTTGGTGGCAAAATAATTATTTACTAGCTAAATAAGCCACAACAAGTTTGTTTCACAGCATAACATTTGGCAGAAACGTCTCCTCTACTCCCCCCTTCCTCTCTCCCTCCTCCTTCCACCGTGCGCACGCAGTGCCCCCCACCCCCCGGGAAACAACCGCGTGCTGTAGACTTACTTTCACTTTCACTTTCAGCTGCCGCACTTCGCTGCTGTATTTCCACCGTGTCTTCGATCGATCGTGTCTGTCTGTCACCAATCACTTTTTCCACAAACTTTCCTCCTTCATCCACCTCCTAAACTGCTTCGATTACGACCGGTCGCCATGTTCTCTCACCCTTGCAACAGGATCCAGCACACTTCAGCCGGTTAGCTCTGACAACCGTTAACAACACAGGAAACATCATAGAATTGCATCACTTCCTGGTAGGTTTTTTTAAGATTGTCTGACACCGCCATCTGCTGGATTAGATGAAAACTACCGAAAAAATTAACACGAGCCCTTGGTACTCTCTGACAAGCTCCGCCAGTGATTAAAATAGCTCCACCAATTAAAACCCTTAATTAACGTGGAGACACGTGATTGGCAGCTAACGTTCGGATTTAAATTAACGTGGAAACACGTGAATGGCAGCCAGTGAGTTAACCACAAGGTCAGTGTGTTTTATTAAATATCTTAAGGCAAATTTTACTCAAAGTTTTGAGTTAACTTATCAGTTTTTACAGTGTAAGTATGGTGAGTTATTGACTGTGAGGTTTCCAGAAAGCTGCATTAAAATGAGTAACTATGGCAACGGTCCTGCCAGCAAGTTGCTGTAAAAGGACAATCCAAAGTCTGATATCATTGATCAAAATGTGTCCCAAAGTTCACCAGAAATGATAATCTCAGAGCCTCATTTATTCAACATCTTATTATTCTCTCTTCCGGCTGTCAGCGAGTGCAGACGTGCTTTCCTCTGCTCTGCTCCCTTCCTCCCTGTTTTCCCTGCAATCTTTGTCTTGTCACTCCTCTGAGCTTCTCTCTGCATTTTTCTCCTAAATCCTAAAACTTCAACTATGGATCTGGACGGCGGGTCTCTCATCACAACGGATAATATTTTTTTACCCAGAGACAAGGTGCAGGGGGCGGCATCTTGTCCGGACGGGACGGTCCCAGCAGGTCACACTAAAGACCTGTACATGTTTGGATTTATGATAACTGGGTTCCTGCTGATTGGAGCTGTCGGGTACCTGGTTCATCGGGAAATTCTGAAGCTGACGGCAGCTGTGGGCAGGCTGTCCGTCCGAGCTGTTTCACCGAGCTACCAACACTCAGACTCAAACTTTGTGCACGTTGACTCGCGTGGATACCCTGTGGGGCAAACTGGGGACGATGTCTGACAGCATAAAGGATGTTGGGTTCCACCTGGAGCAGTTGGAGACTTGGATTGGGGGTAATTAACACAAATTTGGCTGATTTGGTCGCCTCTGAGACCTGCTGAAGACTTTACAGGCAGACGGAAACATGCCTCTGCCTGGACCCAAACTATCTCCTTATCTCAATCTGGTCCCCGGGAGCGGCCTTGCAGCTGCTCCTTAACTCCCACATGTCCTTGGAGAAACTGCAGAAGTGAGGCTCTGCAACCCCCCCCCCCCCCTCCACGAGAACAGTTGGGACTCTCTGAAGGCCGTTTCTATCATCTACGGACTGTGTGTGAGCCGCTGTCTCTCGCTTACGCACACACATTTTCACGACACTGATGCGCACATACCACTGCACGGCTGGTCCTTCTTCTTACCCGCCCTGCTGGACAGACTGAGCTGACGGGTGCCTATGCTGCGTCCTCGCTCTGCTGTTTGGGGGGAAACCCCGCCCTTCCTGCCCACCATGTGTCTATGTTGTGACTGTCGAGTTCGTGCTTCTCTGTACTGGTGTGTTTTTTTGTCTCCAAGGTCTCCACCTGAAATGTGGAGAGTTCGGAGACCTCTTTTTTACCACCAACCCATCTTTCCTCATGTTACCGTTTTCTTTCTGCAAAGGTGCGCCCTGTGAGGGGCTGCGTGACCACGGTCTGCCTGATCCTGTCTTGTAATGTTCTTGTGTTTTTTGTGTGTCTTGGACGGGTTGTACTGAAACATGAATTTCCCCTCGGGGATCAATAAAGTATCTTTATCTTATCTTATCTTATCTTATTCACAATGTCGTATTTAGTATTAACCACCAGTCAAAACTGCTTCTGGCCCACCGGGGGGAGAGGAGAGAGAGAGAGAGAGAGAGAGAGAGAGAGAGAGAGAGAGAGAGAGAGAGAGAGAGAGAGAGAGAAAGGCAGACAGTTGGACAGAGACAGAAAAATAAACCTAGGGTGAAAATTCAGGATATCAGCAGCTTCAGAAAAACAAGAGAGATCACCTGACTGATCTGGTGATACCATGTCCAGGGTCTGGGATCATTGATCTTCACCACTCTGGATTGGATTAAACCGGTATGTGGATACATATGAAGAATAAATAAATGACAGAACAAATCAGTTAGCAAATAGTAAAATTCATCCTGTGTAGGAGATTGAGTAAAATACTGTATTGTCTTCTTCCGCTTATTCAAGATCGAGTCGCAGGGGCAGCTGCCTAAGCAGGGAAGCCCAAATTTCCTTCTTCCCAGCCAGCCGCTAGCACATCAGGAGGGATCCCGAGGCGTTCCCAGGCCAGGAGACATAGTCCCTCCAGCGTGTCCTGGGTCTTCCCCAGGGTTTTGTCCCTGTGGGACGTGCCCAGAACACCTCACCCGGGAGGCGTCCAGGAGGCATCCTGACCAGGTGCACAAGCCACCTCATCCGGCTCCTCTGGATGCAGAGGAGCAGCGGTTCTACTTTGAGCCCCTCCTGGCTGACCGAGCTCCTCACCCTGTCTCTAAGGGAGAGCCTGGCTACCCTGAGGAGGAAACTCATTTCGGTCGCTTGTACCTGTGATCTCTTTCTTTCAGTCATGACAATAGGAATATAAATCAAACGGTAAATCAAGAGCTTCTCCTTCTGGCTCAGCTCCTTCATCACTACGACAGACCGATGCAGAGTCCACATCACTGCAGACGCCGCACCGATCCGTCTGTCGATCTCCCGATCCATTCTTCCCTCATTCATGAACAAGACTCCAAGATTCAGTCCTTGAACTCCTTTACCTGGGGCAGGACCTCACCCCCAACGGGGAGAGGACACTCCACCCTTTTCCAGGTGAGGACCATGGTCTCGGATTTGTAGGTGCTGATTTTCATCCCGGCCGCTTCACACTTGGCTGTAAATCACTCCAGTGAGAGTTGGAGATCACGGCCCGATGACGGCAACAGAACCACATCATCTGCAACAAGCAGAGACTAGATCCTGAGGCCACCAGACCGGATCACCTCAACACCTCAGCTGTGCCTCGAAATCCTGTCTATAAAGGTTATGAACAGGATCAGTGACAAAGGGCAGCCTTGGCGGAGTCCAACCCTCATCGAAAATGGATTTGCCTTACTGCCAGAAATGTGGACCAAGCTCTGGCACCAGTCATACAGGGACCAGACAGCTCGAACAAAGGGGCCCGGTACTCCATCCTCCCAGAGCATCCCCCACAGTCCCCGGGGGACATGGTCGAATCCCTTCTCCAAGTCCACAAAGCACATGTAACCTGGTTGGGCAAACTCCTGTGCCTCCCCCAGGACCCGGAAGAGGGTGTAGAGCTGGTCCACTGTTCCAGGACCAGGATTGAGTAAAGTAAACATAAATTTATCTTATTTGTCAACATATCAGTTTTGGGGTCTGGTGCATTCAGTTTTTCAGAGAACGTGGTGACAGTTGTGTCTTCACATCCTCACTATCTTGAAACCACAAGGACACCAGATATATCATGACTGATTGCTGGGAATGAACTAAGATATAAGTAGCAAAGGCAGAACATGCGCACAATCCAGTAGCAACCCTGTTTACGGAAGTTGGGGATGTTGCGTATGCATGCTGCCTTTGCTACTATCTGCAGTGCTTCGCCTGTGATTCGCCTGTACTTCCGCGGCATAGCCTATAGTTCCCCTTTTAAATGACGCCTAGTCAGTCTTTTGATGTTAAATCGGCTTCTCATTTGTACTTGATTAGAATGTGCGGGTCATGAAACATAATTGGAAAAAATCTCAAGTTAATTAGTTCACTTTCGCCAAGTGGTGCTAGTTGGAAACGCCAGATTACAGCAACTATGATAAGCTAAGCTAAAGTCAGTGCTGCCAGAGTCAAAGAAAGACTGGGTCGGCTAGAAAATGCTTCTGCCTACTTCTTCAACTCAGGGGACTGCAGGGGGAGGCTCAATTTCACCCAGC
This sequence comes from Atherinomorus stipes, assembly GCA_023101725.1. Lineage (NCBI taxonomy): Eukaryota > Metazoa > Chordata > Actinopteri > Atheriniformes > Atherinidae > Atherinomorus > Atherinomorus stipes. The sequence continues at coordinate 312,533 of JALJCO010000014.1, forward strand.
CAGGGGTGGCATATGCCTTTAAATTAATCCTAACACAACTTCAGGAAGCTGCTGATATTGTTTGTGCTGCTGATGCGTGCTATGCTGTTACCATTTTTTTCATGATTTTAGAGGGGGTGGTAGAGTCCTCCAAGCACATCCATCATTATTGTTAATGCAAAATTCAGCATCTCAACCCCTTCATTCAGTCAGATCAGCTTTTAATATGACAGCAATTAATTAGAAAAACTGAAAAGTGAGCACAAGAAAAAGTTTTCATTCCAGGATTTTTAATTGGCCCCCCACCCTGCAAAGCTCTGGGTAGACTTTCCCCATTAACCCCCCGTTAACTGGCTAACAGTGTCACAAACATTTGTTTATACATAAACTAAAGTGATGATTTGATGTTTTTTATTCATGTCATTGCAACTACCGAGCAGTCGAGTCCATCTTTTAATCTCAGTGATTTTAAGATTTTTTTTGTTGCACTCTGCTGACAGTGTCATGTTTCACAAACAGTCCTTTTAAATCACTTAATTAAACTGAATGAAGTCAGAGCCGGTATAATGTAGAGATGGGTGTTGCTGCTCAGTGATGTGGTGGGGAAGTAGACTGGACAACACTGAGGATATGATGCTCCAAACTGGCCAGGAAAAGTTGTTGCACTGAACAAGCAGATCCCACCTGGGATGGGTCGCTGCATTTGGTCATCATCCCCATCAGAACCACCAGTGCAGCACAGAGATGTATTATACCAAGAAGTTGAATGCATTTATTCCTCTGCATGTGTGTCCTTGTAAATAATGAAAACTTGGATTTAGACAGAATTATGCAATAGGCTCGGAAATGTTATGCTGAAGGCATCGTCATCTCTGCAGTTTGAGCAGGTGACCTGGACCAACGATAACCCACCATCTGGTAAGGGATTGATCCCAAGCCCCAGGCCTTCAATCGCCACCACTCTTATTTGCACAATGTGGCACAAATGAATATAAAAATGTAAAAAGGAGACAGAAATAAACACACTTGGAGAAATAAATGGAAAATGAAAATACAAGATGGAAAATAACTGAAAATTAAAAGTGATGTGTATTCATACAAGTTGAAAATTACAATCGAAATATAAGTTTAAGTCAAATCTTGTAAATAACTTAAGGGAATATTTATATATTATTTTAATTTCCGTATTTATAATTTATGCATCTTCAGTCCTCCATACTTTGTGTTATTATTTATCTGAAATAAAACTTAGCTTTATTTTCTATTAGTTTTTATGTAGAGACTTTGTTTTAAAATATGCTGAAGGGGAGAAACTACAGACAAAAACTGTTTTTTCATCATCTGGTCATTTTGAGATTTTCGTTTTTTTCCCCCTCCTTCAACATGTTTTCTTTCAGACTAGTGTAAAAGAAACATCCAAAATAAAAATTTTAGGGGTTTTTTTCATGATACTTTGTCTGATGCACCCAAATTCCTTCAAAATGCAGCTAAAGTTGCTATTTTCTCAATATTAGTTTTTTTCTCTTACTCTGGGTAAAAAATCTCCACTCCTGGAGCAATTACAGAAACCAAACTTTCAAGTTTTGCTCCTGATCTGTATTCTTAAAGTTTTTACAGAAGGATTTTTTGATATCTCATTCACAGCCTGATTTATAGAACATTTCATCCCAAAAATATTCCCAAAAATGGAGCTTTTTCAGGTTGTTGAAAGTATATTCTAAAGTGTGAAATGATCTATAGAGATATCCAAAAATCCCCTCAGTAAAAACTTTTGGCTTTAATATGTGAACAAAATTCAAAAGAAATTTTGATCCTGGTTTAATCCTGTGTTTAGATTTTTTTCCTAGAAATTTATGCAAATGAGCACATTTTTGGCTATAGAACACGTCATTTGCATATTCAAACATAAAATTTCAGAAAACTTGCAATACAAAAAAAGATAGCCCTTATGTGAGGAATAAATGAGGAAAGTTTCATGGTGATACCAGTTAGTTAAATTTTTTACCCTATTTGCCTGAAGTTTCTCACCTTAAAGTTGATTGGATGAGCAGGTCTGCAAATGTTAACACCATTACTGTTGAATGCTGCATGTAATCTGCAGGAATGTTAATATCATTTAAACAGAAATATCATAAAAGGAGTTTAAATAAATTAATTAATCAAGAAATTGATTAACTTTTTCAACAACTTTGTTCCAGACCAAACATCCAGCATGGTTTTGGCTCTCACCCTCCTTCGCTTCCTCATGACTTGATCTTTTTTTTTCCTTCAGTTTGGGACTTTTGTTTAGTTTGTGCCACATTTTCATTGATTTTTTTTCTTCTCAGCCAATCTGTTATCTCTCCCCTTCTTTCTTCCGTCCATCATCCCACTCGTCCGTGTTTGTGTTCCACTTTATATCAACTTCTTCCTCTATGGTATCAGTATTGTTTGCTGCCTGCCAATCAATAAGCAGGAATAAAAACTTTACCAACACAATCAATTATACACACTTAATTTTCATAACTTGACTCCATCGTACTCATTGCCACAACAACAGTTTGATAATCGAGCCCCTCTCGTGGGACACGGTGCCCCCCACATCCCCCATTTCCAGCCCATCCACCATCCCAGTGCATTAAGTCCAGAATTGTTGAAGAGGTATCAGATTCTGCAATGATGGGCGTAAGAACGAGACACTTTAAGAAGAATCTGAGGCCAGATCGGTTTACGTCTAAAACAACAAGATGGGATCAATAACAATATTTTCCTTGGAAAACAGCAGACTCTTCCCCTTCCTCCCCTCCAAGGCTGTTCCCCCCTGACCTTCGCCCATTTCAGCCATGCTTCCTAAAAGCCTTCTCCATTCATTTTTAATGGTAGTGTGTGTATGTGTGTGTGTGTTGGGGGGTTGTAGATGTGTAGATGGCTAATAGGTTGACAGCTGTGCAGTGTGCCAGAGTAGACATGCAGTTTGGTGTGTGTGTGTGTGTGTGTGTGTGTGCGGGACGCGTGAGTGTATGTGTGTGGTGGAGAGGGTCAGTGTCCGCGGTTAATTGGTTCCGGGGCTGCGACACTCAATCTGGCTGATCCAATCAGAGGAGTCTGAGACAGGATGGAGACGAGGACTTCTACATCCAGGGTTGGACAAATGACCGAAACGCGTCGTAATATGGTGAAATTCAAAGCGCCGCCTCAGAAATCCGTCCAGGGCTTAATGAACTCCTCTGACTGGTTTATTAACTTCCATTTATTACATGCCATCCACAGTGCAGTAAATCCATCCGGCACCCACAGACTAAAACAACAGATTATCTGACTTAATGTAACTACAGAAAATGTAAATGTCTCTGTCGGTGACGTGAGATGGAAAACCCAAACAAGAGAGGGGAGACAGGAAGCTTTCGCAGCAGGAAACACAAGCTAGACTGAGCCACAAAAATGAAACCACTGAACACTGGAGTGTTTACACCAAGGCTTTAGGTTTGGTAGGTTTGGTTTGGACATCAACAGGGACATAAAACTGGCCCACAAAGCCATCTGGGATATGACTTTTTGGTTTGTTTGCTTTGTGCATGTATTATAGATATTTATTTACACCATCATGTTATTTAGGGCAGACAGAAAATGACATAAAAAAAATTTTAATTGAAAATATTGCATTCAGGATTATTGTCATTGCTGATTTTGAATTGAAGACATCTGTTGCAGTATATCATCATTGTTACAGTTGTAATTACTTTTTAAAAGAAATCTTTTATCATTTTGACTCAGCAGCTTCTACACAAGAGGTGGGGTACACCATGGACAGGTCCCCAGTCTATCACAGTTGTCTCCCTTTATTGTGATGACTAAAATAAATCTCTACATTGTAATGTCATACAGTAAAAAGCTTTACAAGGTTGTTATAGTTAACTAAAACTAACTGAAAAATTAAAATTACAAAACATTTCCGTTAACTGAACTAAAAATGAAAATGACAGTTTTTATAGAAAAGGATAACTAACCTAAACTGTATCGAGGCTTTACAAAATGAACTAAAACTAACTAAAATTATTGCGAAAACATCCTAAGTTGTAGTTTTTGTAAATTTGTTTTATACATGAGCTTTTTGGGTCGATACAAAATCTATTTACTTTGCTCTACCAGTTTTTCTCTGAGTGACTTTCTGATGATTTGGAATGTCTCACCAGACAAATTTGTAAAATTTACAAAAAACAAACAAACCCCAAAAAAAAAAAACAATTAAAGAAAAACTACAAATAACTGAAACTAATAAAAACTAAACTAAAAGTAAGCATTAAAAAAAACTAATAAAAACTATCCAACCTGCTCAAAAAACTAAGTGAAACTGACTGAAACGAAAAACAAAAAGTCAAAACTAAATAAAAACTGAAACTAATTAAAGATCCAAAACTATCATAACCTTGCACCTTTCATGACAAAAGAGCATAAAGCACTTTAAATGATATGAACAACAATTTTTTTAATCTAAGTATGAAAACAAGTGCAATACACACATACACATATAAACACACACACTCAAAAATAGAGGTACCAATTTGTACTTAAAAGGGTGCAAAGCTTGTCGCTGGGGGTGTTCCTTGTTGAATGAAATTTCTGAACCCTTCGGTCCTGGTCCATTTTTGTACCTTATCAAGCTGTATCAGTTAATGATGTACAAATAAACCAATTAAAAACGATGAATAAAAGTCAATAAAATAGAGATTATGACAACAATCAAATATGCTAATAATAAATTAATAATTATTATATATATATTAGGCCAGACACATATATAATTATACATAGAATTATTACTATGATTACTATGATTATTATGAAAATCATAATATAACTATAATTATAGTACTGTTTAGAATTGCTGCTATTTATAGTTATTGTACAAGCTAGGCACATTTTTTAATGCAGCAGGTACCCTTAGGGTTGAAATGGTACAAATTTGTGCTTTATATTACTTTGGACCCTTTTTTATAGTACATAGGTTCACTTCTGGCCTCATAAAGACTAATATTGTACTTTTGAGAGAACATTTGTAAAAAAGGTACCGTACAGAAATGTTCCTGTCTCGTACCTCTATTTTTGAGAGTGTACATACAAGAACACCGTCTTCTGCACACACATTATCACATCACACCTATAAATGCACAAATTTGGAATAATTATTCCGAATGAAATAATTTGCAACTAAATTATTTTTCCTCGTGTTAACACTGAAAAAGTAATTCCCAATAAAATGTACATGGAAAAAATGTTTATTTAATTCTGCCTACTTACTTACTGCTTAATTAATTATTTCTTTACATTATGTAATGTTTAGAGGGTTCTCACTTTACACACATTGGTTTGTCCATTCAGGGCCTCCATGTATGTGCACCTCTAGCAAGTAGACATAAATGACTCATTCTAAGAAAATAAAAACATACAGTAACAGCTATAGTGAAGCAATTACACATCAATAGAAACAAAGTTTTGAATTATTTATCACATTTTTCTGCCAATGACCTCTGATTTTGTTATACACTGTACTTTTAAATCTGGGGTTTGGGGAGGGTTCTGATTGGACAGGGGGCAGACGTGACCCGAAATGGGCTCTAAACGAGTCCATTACTTCCTGAACTTAAGGTAGCTCCTTTGTTTCCTGTCTCTCATTACTGGACAAATCCAGGTGTGTCTGGCCAGTTACTGAAATCAAGCACACCTGGATTAATCAGGTCATTTTTTTGCGTTTTGGCCCGTGCAGACGAGAACTTAGCAGCGTTGCGTCTTCAGGAACTCCACTTTATAATGAGTCTTCCGATATTTGCGTCTTCAATCAAAAATAACGCTGTTGCCGTGTGAACTAAAGGCACTTCGATGAAATATTTTGTCATTTTTACCCACAATTGTCCTCGTGTGAACGGCCCCTCACATGGCTGGCTCGAGTCCAACTCTTGTTTCATGTGAAGTTTTTTCTGCACTTAGATAAACCTGCTTGATGCAAAACAGGTGAATAAAAATTAGACATCTGTAAAATGAGAGAAGAAGTAAAGATGACAAACAAATGTTTCTGATCTGCTGACTTGGATTGCAGGAAGATTCTCCTTTTTTCTGTCTGTATGGCTGTCAGCTGCTTATCAGCTGAAACCATGCAGGAAGCTCAGCCTAATCACTCAGCAGGTGTGTGAGTGTGTTGCATCCTGCCGTGTGACTGACCTGCTGATCGCCCCGCCCCACTAATTGGCAGCTTTGTCAGTCTCTCTCAGTTGGTTGTCCATCTCCAGTTTTTATTGGCTGAGAGGTGAAAGTAAACACACACATGGTGAGGTTGGAGGTTAAAACAGCAGCTTTGTTGGTAAGGAAGAGAAGTTGTCTTTGTGCCCATTAAAGTAAAAACGAATATTTTAAATCTGGTCCTTAAAGTGTCACATCCTGGAAACATGACCACTGTGTTCAGTCTTCATCAGAACAGTGTCGATGCAGTCATTAGAATTATTTAGTGGTGATAAAAATGTCTCCAGATCTGTTGAGGGTCAAGCTGGGAGCAGATGTCCAGCTTAAAGGCATCCATCAACTCCCAGGAGAGAAATGCGTTGCTTCAGGGCTTTACTGCCATGTTAAACACTGATAAGCTGCACTCAGTAGCGGCTTTAAAAGACATCGCAAAGACAAAGTCGGAGAATTTACCTACATTATGAAGCTAAATGATGCAGGAGGATGAAGGATCACCTCCATATAGGCTCACCATGACAACAAGTCCCGTCTCTGTATGTGGAGAAGATTCAAACTTCAAATGAATGCACCAAACAACAAAAGTACCAAAAGTAGAAATCTAATTAGTACAGTTTATGTGACAGCTGAAAGAAAGCTGTATGAGCATAAGGATCACTTTCTGTCAGGGCAACAGTTCCACCTGAGTTTACAATATCCTTACTGTATGAAAGTAAAAACAGAAAGATTATTTATACCATTTATGCATACAGGGGACAGAGTACTGTGTGTATATGTAAATGGATTATAACAGAGGAAGTCAGGATGAAGAGGAATGTACTTGGCTGTTCAACCCTCTTCACTGAGGCCATGTCCCCGCGGTTCTGAAGCCAGTTCAGGTGTGAAAAAGGTGGCAAAAAATCAGACAAAGGCTTCACCATCCCCATGAAACTGCTGTAGTACATACTACAAGGCTTGTACAGTAAAAGCAGCATTTTGGTGCAGAAGCTGTAAACAAGCCTGTATCAGCAGCTGAACACAGCTGGTCTCCTACACCATTGTTGTTGATGTGAATGGCACGTGTTCATCACTCTGACGTCATGTCCTCCAGTTGTGCGGCAACACTGTTTTGACAGAACGCAGATGGTTGAGGTTTCAAACTTCTGCATTTTGGAACCCGGTTTCATAAAGGCTAATCCCTGGTTTTGTGGGGATGAAAGGGCAGATTTCTAAAAGACTTGTGGTTATACTGTAATTTGGTGCCATGGGGACAGCATCTGTGACGAGGGTAGCCGCCATTGTAGCCGTCTTTCAGCTATCCACCGTACTTAGTAAGACACACACACTCATACTGGTGGTACTGATACTGGTGTGTCACTATACCAACCTATTGAGAGAGGAAGAGGTACTGTGTTTACCTACCTGTGTATGTTTTCACCTGTGAATATACCTGAGGCCGTTTTTATCAAACTTCTTAGAATTAGTCCCAAGATCCCTCTCAAAGGCATATGCCACCCCTGGATGGAATTGAGCCTCCTCCCGCAGCCTCCTCCCCTGATTTGGACAAGTGGGCAGAAGCGTTTTCTAGACTTTAGCTTAGCTTAGCTTAGCGTAGTTGCTGTAATCTGGTGGTTCCAACTAGCACCAATTAGGAAAAAAAAAAAAAACACCAACTGCATTCCTTTTGTAGTTTCTCACAAAATAATATTTGATAACACCAGTAAGAATAAAAATAACTGGTGGCCAAGCTTCACTAAAGCGCCGCCACAAGATGTTAATCCGTGGCCAGACATTAATAAATCATGGACAAGAGATAAAAATGTTTTTAAAATTGAAAAAAAAAATTGCTAGAGAACAAAAAGAACTCGTCTGGGCCCCTTTTTGGATTTCTTTTAATATAGTTCTATATGACCAGTAAAACTACTGCAATCGCTCCGATTCCAAAGTTAATGCTCATATATGAGCCTAAACAACATAATTAAGAAAGATGAACATGTCTGCCCCCCCCCCGCTGTGTAAATGCAAAAAAAAAGAAAAAAAAAACAATTTCAGTACACTTTTGGTGATGTACATCAAAACATCTGAACAACCTCCTCATAAAAAAATAAGAACTTTTTAGCGAGACTGAGATTTTTTTTTTTTTTTTAATTAAGGTGATTTCAGATGCCTTTTAGGTATCAACCAGTTTTTGTTGCAATAGTTAGGATGCGCAATTCTGGGGATAACACTGATGATTTAGGGCAGGCCAATAAACGGTTCCATTCAGCGATTGGTCATGTCAGTGGACTTTGAAGTGACCTCATCTAAAATTTCATTTTCGGCACCTGGTACTGTTGTAACCCCACTCTAACCCCGGCTTTACACCTGGTCCGTGACGTGACGTGAGCGCAGCGCAGCGGGGCGCCATGTGCACTGGATCGCGCCCATGTAGTCAATGGTTTGAAATATATCGATTACAGTGCGGCGTGTGAGCGGTCCGTTGTCGCTCCAGCAGGCCACGCAGCTGCGCTAAAGATACGCGCCAGCTCTATTTTTGATGCTCCACGCACCGACGCCACGTCAATTTCAGTAGTTCAGACCGAACCAGACAGGAAATCAGACACAGACTCAGTGTAAAACATCCGGTAACTTCTTAAGCAAAAGCCACTGTGCAGCTTTTAAACTGCTGAACTATCTGAACATGACAGCATCTCCGTGTCCACAAGGTTACAGTAAAATTAGAAACCATGACGCACAAAAACGTGGACAAAGTTAACCATTTGGATGAGAATTACAGGTGATCTTGCAATCCTCCCGTGATTCCGTGATGTCACGGATCTAACAACAGCTGGTGCACTTGCGGGTGCACAGTGCACGGTGTAAATGCTAGCACCGTGCAGGTCGCAGCAAAACCGTTGCACTGCACTGCGCAGCGCTCACGGACCAGGTGTAAAACCGGGGTAAGAGTGACATTAAAGATTTAGTCCTACACTTTGCCAAAAGTGTGAGTAAGACACTTGATAAATAACTTTTAAATGCAGCTTTTAATGTACACTTTTAAGTCCACTCTTAAGAGTAATCTTAGGACTAATTCTAAGACGTTTGATGAATACGGCCCTTGACCCCCCAGGAAGAATAGTCTTCACTGGTGAAGACTAATGGGGATCTATAATAAACTAAACTAAACAAAACAAGGACAATGGCCAGTCACACCTGAATTAATCAGTTTGTCTAGTAATGGAAGACAGGAGGCAAAGGAGCTTGCATAAGTTCAAGAAGTTGTGCACAAAGCCCATTCCAGCATGAAAGCTCTGCTGTGTGTGGTTACTGTTGAGATTACGTCTCTTATTAAATCTGTAACATAAATTATAGCCGCTCTGTTCAAACATTACCCTTTGATTAGCTGTTCATCGTCAAAACCAAAACATCCTTCAGCTCCTGGAACATCCATGCACGTCTCTTTCGACTCAATGCCATCCTCTAGTGGCAATTCCAACCCACTGACAACACCTCTTTAGGTCCTTTAAATATTTGGAGGAGTAGGAGTGATTCTTAGACTTGAGAAAGTTGATAAAAAGCTTTTTATTTTTTAGTTTAAGAGTAGGAGTAAATTCCACAAATTCTAAACACTAGGACAAAAATGGTTCTAATACGCATAATAAATACAGCCCCTGATCTGATTACTCACCTGCTTATAGATAATTGCTTGCAACTGAATGGAATGATTGGTGATGTGATGTGATTAGCTGATTGGCAAAAGCTCCTACCCAAAGATGATGTAAATTGTAAATAACTGTTGTAAACACCCAGCAATGGCACACCTCACTGTCACTAAGCGAGAGTTGTACAGTCACAATAAAGCTCCAAGAAAAACATATGCCTGGTTCACAAGTGTTATTAGAGTCTCAGCTCACTACACTATGCTTGTGTGATCAGACACCAGGTGGAACCTGGAACCTAGTTCTCTCACGGCCCCTTACATACTTAGAGATGCTGGTGTCATGTTGAAGAAAGAACTCTTTACAGACTCCTTAAGTCACGGCGGATCCTCTTCACTGGCCCATGCACTGCAAAGGAGCAGCACAGTGTATTAAGTCCAACATGTGGGGTTGTTGCACGGAGGGGGTTAAAAAAAACCAAAAAGAAAATTTAAAATTTGAGTTTACCTTTTTGGGAAATTAAAACTCTGTGTTTTTTCCCATAAAAAAAGATTTTTTTTGGTTTTTTAAACAAATAGAAGTTTGTCCTAGGGGGTTTTTAGGGCCGACCAAGAAAAAAAAAGAAAAAAAAATAAGGAACCAATACACGAAGTACCATGGTGATAAAGAAGAAAAGGGGGGGGGGGAGGGGGAAGAGAAAGAAAAAAAAAATTTAAATTGTAATAAGATAATTTATGAAGATAAAAAAAAAAAAAAAAAAAAAAAAAAAAAAAAAAAAAAAAAAAAAAAAAAAAAAAAAAGAAAGAAAGAAAGAAAGAAAGGAAAAAGGGGGGGGAAAAGATAAGAAGAAAAAGTGAAATAAATTCAAAAAAATTAAAGTATAAAGTTAATGAAGTGGAAGTGTGTAAAAATTAAATGGTTAGGAATTAATAATTTTGGTGGGTTAGGTGTGGGTTTGTGGGCAATTGGGGGGGGGGAGGGTGAATAAATTTGGATTTAATTATTAAATCATTTTTTAATTTTTTTATTGAATTTAATTAAAGAAGAAGAGTTGTTGGCACAAAAAGAATAAAAATAAATATGAATTAAAAAAATAAAATACGACAAAAAAAAAAAAAAAATTAATTAGAAAAAAGGAAAAAAATAAAAAAGAGAGGAGGAAGAAAATACAAAAAAAAAAAAAAAGAAAAAGAATCCACACAAGAAAAAAAAGAAAACACAAAGTAAAAAAAAAAAACAAAGAGGGGGGAGGAAGGAGAGGGAAAAAATATGTAAAAAAAAGGAAAGAAATATCAGAACTAAAAATAAGAAGAAGCAGAGAAGTAAAAGATGAGATGAAGGACAGTGAAGAATGAAAGTAAAGAAAAATAAACAATAAAAATGAGATTGATGATAAAAATAACTATAAAAAGAAAAAACCATAAAAAAAAAATTAAAAAAATAAATAAAAAAAGAAGAAAAAAAACAAGATAATAATAAAGGAAGAGAAAAAAGGAGAGGGGATGGGGGAGGGGGGAGGGAGTGAGGCAAGATCTCCAACTAAAGGTTCATATAAGTTTTCCAAAGAGTATAAATAAGGGAGTCTGTAAGCATGTTTAAGTGACAATATTAGAGAAATATACTTTGAGTTATGTTTCATTGGTTGGTAACTTATCTGATATTAAAACTAGTATAAAAAGAATGACCAGTGCTTCTATTAATGTGTGCCGCACTACAATTAGGCATGTGGAAAGTACCCACCGTTCACTATTTGCTGCACCTCCTCGAATCCAACAAGATGCTTTAAGGGCCAAATACCGCAAGACTCTCTTTAGTAAAAAGGTGGCCCTGGACTATAACAATTAGGTGGGAGATCCACTATTTTTTTTTTTTTTTTGTTGTTGTTGTTTTTTTTTTTTTTTTCTGCCATTGTACCACAAAGTTTCCTGCAGGTGACAGACATGCTGGAAATATATTTTGTCGATTTCAGCATCCAGATACTGTCTGTGCAGACAGAACCCTTTATGAAGAATCTTCCTTGATGTTTAACCTCTTGTGGTTGTGGTTTATGAGTCGCAGCATGACTGCAACCAGGAACAATGAGTGGATGCTTTTCCTGCATCTTAATTTGAGCATGGTGGAGTCCGCCACTTATCCTTACTGCCAAGAGTGGGGTCAAGCTTCATCAGCGGACTGTGCTCAGCATGGGACTTCCTTTTCCCAGACAGGAAATCTCAACCCGATTCATTTTGAATGCATCCAATGATGACTGATTTTGCTTGAGATGGTAAATCAGGGATTTGAGGCTTAAAAGGTTATGCACTTTTGCATCCTTGTGTGTTGCCATGTCTCTCAGATATAAAGGACTGAACTTCTGTATATGAAACAGGGAGGCAGTAGCTCTGGCGTGCAGGGATCACCAACTCTGGACCACTTGGGCCAGTGTCCGGAAGATTTTCTGTGTCCCTGTGCCAACATACCTGACTCAAATAAATAAATCATTGTGCAGAACTTTAGAGGCTGTTGGATCCAGTGTGTGAGGTGTGCTAGAGCAGGGAAATGTGAAACGCCTTCCAGGAACTGGCCCAGGATGTCTGGATTTGATGACCCCTGATCTAGAGAGTCTTTCAAAGCGATGATACCCAAGGCCTTTGTTGAGATCAGTAGCTATAGTGGTGGCCAGGCCTATAGTTTTTGTACTTTACCAAAAAAAGTATGAATGAACAAATGATGATGACTCAAAGGCATTGCCCCCCTCCCCAAATGCAGTGCATTTTTTTTTATGTATCTCATGGTAAATGCTTGGGTACATGTGGTGGCAGTGGTGGGATGGGGGGGCTTGACATTATAATTTCCAATGATAAGGGGGCCCTGCAAAAAAGTCTGAGAAGCGCTGCCTTAAAGCACATGTATGTGCCCTTTCATATGTAAATAATGACGCCCGTTTCAAAGTCAACGCCTTCATACTTCCCAGCATGTTTCCAAGCACCGAGGTCGTTGAGCTACTTGTTCACTGGTCGGCTGAGTTCAGAGTTCAGTTTTGCGGCCCGACGTCAGTTTCCAATTTTTGTCAGTGACAATGATTTTCAAATCTCATCACCATGTGATGCGCATGTACGTTGTGCGTGCACCAGGAACTTAACAAGTCCTTTTCTTCATACAGGCCAGGTTTTGATGGTGAGCTAGACCCAATTAACGTGCCAAGCTGAACTGAACTGAAGGTTGTACCTGGAGCTGAACTGAACTGAATCCTCTCTGCTCTGGTCGCGCTGGTAGGAGGCTCCTTTTGTGCAGCCATTTTTTCCCTTGTTATTCCCGCTCTTGTGACGAACCATTCACAGCCCAACATCCTCATTCAATTCACACTCATTCACTGTCCATTGCATTCCTTTTGGACAAACTTCTTTTTTTTCCCTTTTGTACTGCATCCCTCCTTTTGTAGGAGTCTGTGGTTTTAGCTTAGCTCTGATAAAATTGAATGCATTTTAAAATATTTTTTTTTACATAAAATCTGGTATCACCAAGTTCAGTGTGTGGTTGGTTCTTCCTTTCCACTCCTAGAGCTGACCCTAATCTTCTGAAGCTAGTCCCAAGATCACATCTACATTTGGGGGGGGCCCTTTCGGTGGTGCGGGGGGGGATTGGTGGCCGGGTGCGTGGGAGGTTTTGGTGGTTTTGTTTTGGTCTGTTGGGTGGGGGGGTGTGTGCCAGGTCTGGTGTGTGGGGTGGTGGTGGGGTGGGTCCGGTTGTTTTGCCGCTCCTCGTTTTTGTGTGTGGGGGTAGTTGGAGGTGCCTGGCCGTGGGTCCGCCTTGGGGGTTTTTGAATTTGTATTGCACATTCTTTTCCTTTGCCGGCGTCCTGGCTGCACCCCATGGTGTGCCCCCGTTTTGTTGGATGGGGGTGTGGAGTGCCTGGTTTTCCATATCCGCGATTCGCAAAGTTATTGGCTGCAGATTTTTTCCAGTCTGGGGTTCTTGTGTTTTGGACTCTTGTGCTTGTGTCTTGCCTGCTCTACCATGCCCGGCTGGTGGAGGTGAGTGTGTTGCTTGTGGAACTTTCTCCATCTCCCTATTGGTGCCCAGTGTCTTTGGGTTCTTCTTTCTCTCTCCGGTCTCTCCGTTGCTAGTTTGGCTGGATGGGGGTTGGAAGAGTTTGGTTGTCCCAACTTCTTCCATTTGGCTTGGGGCCACCGGTTTGGAACTTGCTGCAGAATTCTTTGTCTTGTCAGTCTGTGCCTCCCACAATCTGTCTCTGGTCGGACAGTTCCTTCCCCTGTTCTCTCTCTGATGCCTGTGAGTGTAGGTGTTGAGGGTGTGTGATGTTTCAGTGGCTAATGAGGGTGCTGGGGAGAGAAATGGTGTGAGTATGGTCCGAGGTCGCGCGTGTTGTTTTTTGTTCGTTGGGTCGTCAGTTGGGGGGGGGGTCGTCTTTCTCCCACTGTATATGCAAGTGCCCACATTGCACTTAAGTCATCGTGTAACACAAGCTATATTTTATACCCAGTAGAACATAAACAGATTATCAGATGATGAAAATGAGACATTTTACCATTTGATGCAGGGCTCCAGACTGCGACCAAATGGTCGCATTTTGTGACTTAAATGTTAGCCGGAGCGAGTAAATTTTTCATACACTCACGCATGTGTGACCAAAACAATGTGCTGTTTTTTTTCTGACAGACTTTCACACCAGCTCCGTGTGCGCCGCGTTCCGGTGTGGCGCTGCCTCACTATGAGGCCGTTTCAGTTGATGGTTTAACTCCACACCGGGCGCAATCATCAATCATCAGAAGTCATCAGCGTCTCGTTGCGGTGTCTGGTCTATTTACGACAGCACATTTCCAACGCATCAAGCTCTAAGCAGCGTAGCCGTGTAGCCAGGGATAGACAGGAAATCAGACACGGGAACAGTGTAAAGTATCCGGTGAACTTCAAAATAAAAGCCCCCGCAGATTGGCGATGGCTGAATTATCATTGACACCAGATTAGAAGTCAATCAGGGGGTCTGAGTGAGGTTTTTTTCCGTCATGGACCACAGAACTTTAATCCCGCCCTCTTTATCATGATTGTTATCACGGGAACTGGTGACATCATGCATGACCTTGCAATTTTGTCATCTGTTCCTGGTCCCTTTATCATAATTTCTTCATCATTAATCTATTTTTATATATCTGAGTGGAATGAGTCTGGAGTTGAATATTTTTAATGGGTAAAAATAATTAAACAAATAAATAGAAGTAAATTTGTCTTGGACTTTTTCTCTCCTTTTTGCTGATCCGATCCATGACTCAAAAACCACAAACCCCTACAAACCGTGGAGTCGCCCACAACATACAGGGACCTGGCACCACACAACTAAAACATGACACTAAGAGTAAACACAGAGCCAGTCTGAGACATAAATGTGCTGTGACCTGTGAACATCGTAGTTTCTGCATTTATTGTTCAAGTATTTATCAGTAATTCAGTGAAAATGAGAGGAAATGTGAAAATTTGCTTTGCAAGTTGATTTTGCTGTGTGCCCCGAAGTTTTCTTCTTGCGCTCCTAAAAATTTAAGTTAGGGGCCCCTGTGCTCCTAGTAAAAAAAAAGTTAGTCTGGAGCCCTGTGATGGAAAAAAAATTCATTGTTAGTGAATCTGATGGCAGCAACATGTCTGTAAAAATAGTTCCAGGGTGATGCTTACTGCCAGTGTCTGGGAAATGAGGAGCAAAGAAAACTAGGGAGGGTTTAAAGGGAGGGTGATCATCAGTTGATGTGGAATGGTATGAACATATAATAGTAAACAAAACAAAGATGCAAAACTAGAGAAAATTCAAAGAAAAAACGACCTTACTTTTTCTGCCTTGCGTCTTTCTGACAGACTAGCCAAGCGAGACATTTTCACAGCTGAGTCCTGCTTAATGGTCCCCATGATTTCTGTAGAGTCCTGCGGGATGTCTGTAGAGTAACAGTTTATTCATTTATTCTGAGTCCATATGAGATCTGCTGCCTCGACCCTGCAGGATTACAGGCTAGAAAAGGGGTTCTGAAATGTAGACTGTCATAACATCACCATGCAATTTTTTTTCTGTGGAAGGCCTTCATCATGCTGTGTGTCATGAAGGCTGTTTTTTGTTGTTTTTACAATGTTCCTGGGCAACCTCAACCCACCACTAATACGTGCTAAATCACAGGAAGCCTGCTACAGCATCCCAGGTGTCATCCTTGGGAAGAGAATGATTCTCCAGCAACATGGGAGCTGTGATCCAGCAGCTGTCAGTTGTCTTGTTTAATCGATCACCCAACAGGGCTGCCACCTTTCAACTAATCTCTTCTCTCTTTTGTAGTGAAGTCAGGTAGGAATGCTGTTGGAGAGAAAGCTGTCCACCAGGTATGATGTAATGTTTAAGGATGTTGCCTTTGCCAGTCAACCTTTTTGCCATATCAAATATTTCCATGTCTGGTGTGAGGGACCGAGTGGTCAAGCATAAGGACACAGGTCATTTCAAAAAGGAAAAAGGGTTTAATTTTACCCCAAAACAAGTTTACAAAATAGGACCCTTAAAGGGACTTGAGGCAGGAATTTGAAAAAAACCAAACATGAATGTCCCTTTTTTTCATACTAATGGGTGATGAAGCGCTAAATACCAAAAAAAAAATTTTCCACCCATGTTTCTCTCTGTTGCCTTGAACAGGCTGTGTGCTGCAAAATGCGCTGCAATTTGGTGTCCGAATTTCCCGTGCTGCCCTGCGGACATGACGTCAAATGACGCTACATCCGCAGTTTTGATGCAGGAAAAAGACGGTCACGTTAAATAAAAACACCGTAAGCGATAGTTATGGATTATTCTGCCGTCAGCAAACGATCTTGATCAACTGAAAGACCACTAAAAATTGTAACTACGAAGAAAAAGCTAAGTAAACAACATTATAGCTTTCCAGCTCTGCCATGCGGACGTGACGTCTTATGACGCTACATCCGCTGTTTTGATATAGGACGGAGCCGGTCGCGGTAAATTCAAACACTGTAAGCGATTGTTATGGATTATTCTGCCGTCAGCAAACGATCCAGATCAACTGAAAGACACTAAAAAGTGTAACTACGGAGAGAAAGGTGAGTAAACAGCATCATAGCTTCAGTTTGTGCACGCTCCCGTGACGGCTTGGCTCGTGGCTGTAGTTACCTGAAGCGCCAATCGCGGCAGTCGCGAGTTTCGTTTCTTAATCTTGCCTCAAGTCCCTTTAAAAGGGGTCAAATGAACAAAACCATACTAAAGTCATAATGCAAACTTAAACCATCAAAGAACCAAACTGACCTTAACAAAGAATCAAACTGACCTAACAAACATGAAACAAAGGGGAACTTAAATGCTGGCTGATCAGACCAGTCTTTAACACATTGGGGTAAGACTAACAAACAAATAAACTAACAATGAAAGAAACATAACAAAAGTCAGTTTAATTACTCAAACAAAAGAATTACCAAAAAGAAGGAACTAAGTAAATGAACTACTCAAATCCAAAAGAATATCTAAATATTTAAAGAATAAATCAATCATTTATCCCCCCTTAACAGGGAGCCAAGTTGGTGCAGGCCTCTGGCACTTCCTGTGCTGGGATCTTTTCCCTGCACCTGATGCTCACTACTGCCCCCCAGCTCTCATGGCTCCCCAGCACCGGAAACAATAGAAAAAGAGTTAAACAAGAGCAAACAAAGTTGAATACAAATAATATCTAAATGTGCGCGCAAACAAATAGAATTAAAGTGTTTCAACTAAGTTTAAAGCAAATATATATAAACAGAATAGTGTTAAGTGATAAGTGTTGGTGCATGGGTTACCGACATTTGTGTGGCTGTAGTTACGGCCATCACACTGGGTTAGACTGAAAAAGTAAGGCCAGACTTCTTTTTTACTTAATGTAGGACCTCTTGCTTCAAGTGAAAAGATTTTGCTTTGCATGTATAAACTTTTAAAAACAAATGGCCTAGAAAAAAAAATGACCAAAAGCTCTGTCTAAAGTGCTTTCAAAATGGTGAAATGATCCCCCCTCCACCAAACTTTACACTTGGCACGATGCAGTCAGACAAATACCGTTGTCCTGGCAACCGCCAAACCCAGACTCATCCATCAAATTGCAAGATGGAGAAATGCAATTCATCTCTCCAGAGAATGCCTCCACTGCTTTAGAGTCCAGTGGCGGCTGCTTTACTCCACTGCATCTGACACTTTGCATTGCACTTGGTGATGTATGGATGGATGCAGCTGCTCCACCATGAAAACCCATTCCATGAAGCACTCTGCCCACTGTACATGAGCTGATCTGAAGGCCAAATGAAGTTTGGAGGTCTGTAGTGATTGACTCTGCAGAAAGTCGGCGACTTCTTCGCATTATTCTCTCCGGCATCCGCTGACTCCGCTCCGTCAGTTTAAGTGGTCTCCCACTTTTTGGCTGAATTGCTGTTGTTCTCAAACATTTCCATTTTCTTAAAATACAGCTGACAGTTGACTGTGGAATATTTAGAAGCGAGGAAATTTCACGACTGGATTTGTTGTACAGGTGGCATGTTATCACAGTTCCACGCTGAAATTCACTTAGCTCCTGAGAGCGACCCATTCTTTCACAAATGTTACAGTCTGCATGCCTAGGTGCTTCATTTTATACACCTGTAGCCGTGGAAATGAATGGAACACCTTATTTCAATCATTTGGATGATGAGCAAATACGTTTGGCAATATAATGTATATGTGTGTGTGTGTGTGTGTGTGTGGGTGCGTTTTTGCAACATTGTAGGGACCATGTTCCAGATTTTTACCATCACTGTGGGGACGTCTTGCCCTCATGGGGACATTTACCTGGTCCCCATGGGTGCAAACCCCGTTTTGAGGGTCAAGATTAGGTTTTAGAGATTAAGTTATAATCAGGTTTTGGTTAGGATTAGGACAAGGGTTAGGTTTAGGCAATCAGTTATGGGTGTTAGGTTTAGGGTAAGGGGCTAAGGAATGCATTATGTCAATGGATATATCCCAAAAAACAAACAGGTGTGTGGGTGTGCGTGTGTGTGTGTGTGTGTATATATATATGTATGGCAATACATACATGACAATACAGAATGTACAACCATGGACAGCATGCAATGTCCCTGAACTCCAGGACATCTCGTCTCTATTCAACCACTAACTTTATCCTTTAGCTTTACATAGACACAAAGTAAACACCATTCCCTGCGACCACCTTGAAACTTTACCCATCTAAACTTCTACTTCTAGTGCACGCCAAAAGTTTCACACATAACTGTTGATAATGGCGCCCCCCAGCAACCGCCACAGGAAAACTGTGGTTGCTGTTATAGCTGTCACAAGCTGCTCCAATCAGCCACTAACCAGGAAAGTGAGCCAACTCAGACAGTTATTCCTGTACTTCAGTCTCTTTCTTTAAACTTCTAAAGTTCCTTTAGGGACATCTCTGTTGTCCTTTCTTTGCAACCAACCGTGCCATTCCCCCCCCCCCCCACCACCCCCCATCATCATCACAGCTGAGTTATCAGCTGAGTACAACCTGTGGCTGTAAAACCTCCTGCTGTCCCATTGTTTGTTTCGCCTCAGTGCAGCTCCACCTGTAGCCCCTCAGCATGTCTGTCTCCATGGATCTTTGGGGGGTTAAATTCACAGCCCACTGGGTATCTTGCTATCTTTTGTGGTTTGAGACAAAGCTCTGTCCTACTGGTCCTCTGGTCCTTCAGAAGGGACAACAAAGTGAGGCAGTGACCTCAAGGCCAACCTGTCAGCATTTGACAAGTTGTCCTTTCAGATCAGAGAAAAGCACTCGGGAACAAGAGTCCAAATACCAAGATCCTCATCTTCATCTTCCTCTGGGAACCATGGAGTACAGGGGGCACTTCAGGAGCTGAAATTTTCTGGGAACCAAACACAAAGTTGGTGACCGAGTTAAAAATAAAATTTACTCTTAATGAAAAGCAGACATTTTGGAGGCTGTGTTTTTAAGTAGATTTTGTCAATCTTGAGCATCCATGTTCCTTCCCTCTCTTTCCTTCCCTAGGTCTTTTTCATAAGTTTTTTTTAGTATAAACATAGTAATAACAGCATCTACCCCCACAACAAGAATCAATCAATCAATCAGTCAATCAAGAAGAGCCTGAAAGTGAGTCTGAGCTTTCCAAGCTTTAGATTACAAAGGATGGCCTTCATCCAGCAGACGTCTGTAGGAGTGGGTAAGCTTCTAATCAAGCAGGATCAATGTCAGAGCTCTCAGTGTTGTGAAAACTAGAGCCTGTCTCATTGCAACAGAGGTTATTGTCAGGAGCGATGCTGAAAGTGGCTGATGACGGATCCGTGGGGGGATTGTGTGACAGCAGGCTTTCCTTATTATATTAACAACACTTTTAAAGTGACCAATTCTGGGAAGATTTTCTATTGGATTAAGTATGTCAGACTCATGGAGAAAGGATTAACCAAATTTGAGAGCTTTTCCTTCTGTCAGTTTGTAAATTTCATGTCCAGGTCCCTCCCATGCTATTTTCTTTACAAGATTGGGAGATGCTGAACACAAAGAGTTAAAAAGATGGATATTCTGTTTGGGTCAACAGTCCAAAAGGTGTCAGTCGGTATTACTGAAGGGAAAAGTTTTAAAAGGATGAAAAACATTATTATTTACTTCTTTTGTATCGGTTATATCCCTATCATGTCAATTTTGAGGCTGGGCTTTTTTCCTGGGCTGCAAGAATGTAGCCCAGGAACATGGTTCCTCAGCTGCTTACTAGCAGGCTAATGAGCTATCCACTCGGCTGTTATCGGTTATCTTCGCTTGTAAACATCAGAACACACGCTCTTGCACACTGGAGGCGTGGTTTCGGTGGGTGTATCTTTTAAAATGTAACTTGCTCGAACCGTTTTTCTAGGATCCCCTACCCTGCCTTTGAGGCGTCTTCTTTTCCTTTCTTTTATGTTACTTTTACAAAGCCGAAAAAATAATCCAATCACCCAGGAAAAGTAGATTATTGCTGCAGCAGACAGCTTTTTTTTTTTTTAACAAATCTTTATTGACAATTCAATGCTGCAGACAGCATTGCGAACTCTTCCGGAAACAACCATGATGTCAGTTTACTGCACTACGGTCAACTGTTGGTGACACATGAGGATTTTCAAAAGGGTTGTCCTATTTCTTAGGACAATAATTCAATCCAAGAGTGTCAGGCCCAGACCTCAGACAGGGCTCAGATGCAGAGATCAGAGTGATAAATGAAGGCTTTATTTTCTCTTAAGTTAGGATTTCTATGGCTAAGGCCTGTGGCCATGGTCTAGATAAGGCATAGGACAAAGACAATCTGTCACAAGACAATGGTGACAGACTATTTGAACATATGACGGAAACAGGTGGATACAAGCAGGTAATCAGGGAAAACATACTGGAGACATGAGGAAGAGCAAGTGACCTGAAACGAGAGGAGAGTTACTTCTTCAAAATAAAACAGGAAATGACAAGACGTAAACCCAAAAACCAGACTAGACGTCACTGCTGCATGGCTAGGGGTAAGGACGAAAATAAGAATTGGGCACAAGTCTGCCACTGCTTCTACAGTACATAAGTATGTTGAGCCCACTGGTGCTGATGCTAGTTCCCTCATCACATTCAAGTCCGTGTTAGCATCATTGATCCATCAAGGTGGTCCTTTTTGTTCCATTTGCCATGATCTACTTTTGTTCTGATCCAGAATATCCAAACTAAAACTGGACCAGCCCAACTTTTTGTGCCATAAAAATTTCTACCCATTGTAGACCTGTCCAATGTGAACATATTTTTAAAATCATATCTGTCATTCTTTCTAATGCCAAGGTAACGCCTTAGCAACGTACAGTATGTAGCAAGTATACTTCAGAATTTCCCTAAAAACACCTGACGTTCTATAAAATGACAGTATTTTATACATGTACAATTCAAAATTTCACACTTGGACGAAATAGTATTGAACTCCTGCAGAGTCTCCTAACTATTTTTCTGTGTCCACTTTAGTCCAAACATATGCAACTGTCTCCATTAAATAATCATTTGTTGTAAATAATCAGCTGACAAAGCAGACTAAACACTGAGGTAAGCTTGGACATTTCCCTGTGATTGCTGCAAGGAAAACTCTGCAGGATTTATGATGAACTCTGACCTGACAAGAAGCAGAGCTCCAAGACACACACTCATCCATAAACCTCTGGTATCAGCCAACACACGTCTGTATTCAGTCTGAAAGTGAATACTGCAGGTGCCTCTCATCTTTCCTCCAGCCCCAACATGTCAATCAACACACTACAATTAGCCCAACACAGCACAAACCCAATAGCACCTCTAGTGCACACACACACACACACATGTACACACACACAGTTTTTAAAGAAGGAAAGAAACAGATTCACACCACCCACCTCAGGACTGGAAACACACCTGAGAAAAATGGCTCAACCACACATTCACATGGAGAGGAATAACTACACTGGTGTTAACCGTCCAACCAGACATGGATGTGCAGAAAAGTCCTGAAGTGGCAGCGCTGATGTCACCTCTCTGCAAGCTGCATGTCTTCATGATGCAAACAGTTATCAAGATTCAAGTTTATTTATATTGCACATTTCCAACAACAATAGTTATTTAAAGTGCTGCACAGTTCATCAATAATTGAAGTCAAATTATCCTCAGTTAAATAAAACAAAACAGGTTATTCTGTGTGGATTAGCTGCTCTCAGTCCCCTTTTGACTTTGATAAAAACATCAAATCTGCAGTCAAATCTGCTGTCTTCCATTGAAGCTGCTGCTCTCTATGAAAAACTTCATATCAGTTACCTCAGCACATCAAGGCTAGATTTCTGTAATTTTCTTCATTCTGGTGATTCTCAGTCCGCTCTGTCCTGTTTGCTGCTGGTACAAAATGCTGCCGCCGAACCATAGACATAAATATAGATGGATAAACTTTCCGAGAATGTCCCCCATTGGTTTCTGAAGAGCTGGAGGTGAAGCTTGTTGGGCTCTGAGCCTCAGGGAAATGATTGACAGCCAACCAACTCTGAGCTAAGATTTAACTGAGCTAACCTGAAGCTAAAAGAATATAACAAAGATACGTAAAGGTAAAGCTAATGGTAAGAGGTAAGTGGGCTAATGCTGCGTTCCATTTTCCTCGGAACTGGGAAGTGGGAACTGGGGGGTGACGTCACACTCGACCAACTTGCGTTCCAGCTCACTGGTCGGAAAACCAGTTAGCAGCCGAGCAAAACAACGTGTTTGCTAAGGCTATTGTTATTAGCTGTTGTTGGCACAGCTGGTGTTGTAGTTCACATATACCACAGGAAAAATGTGAATTACACGACAGCAGCTTCCCCCTACATCTGTATAAACCAATACTACGTGTACGACTGATTTATGCAACAAAATATTAATAAGAATTGTAAATAAATGTAACATTACAGGAGCTTCCAAAACTGCATACACTGGGGCGGCCATCTTAAAATTTGAACTCGGAGCTGCGAGAGTTGTCCGACTTTCCGAGTGGGAAATCCGACTTCAGGGGCCCGTTCCAGTTGAAGCTTCCTACTCGAAACTGGGAATTTCCGACTTCCGAGTTGAAATGGAACGCAGCATAAAAACCACCATTGTGCAATATGAACAAACAGGGAACCAACTACAAGCCACCACAGTCAAAACCGTTATTTGGTCTGCCACCTGCCATAAGGAATGCCCTAAGAACCCCTAGGGACCTAAGAAAGGAAAAATATAAGTGGAAGTCAATGGGGAGAGAATAATTATCTGCTGGTCCCAGTTGTTTTCTGCCCTGGATTCCAGATAATGTTGGTAGTAGATTTAAATGAAATTTTTTTGTGAAAAGAAAAAAATTAAATACCACAAGAGTATTTTTAGGTTTCGTCTGAAGCCACCTTGTAGACTACAACTCGCTTTGCGAGCAATAGGCAACACCAGCGGCCCAAGGTGCATTACCATGGCAGTTTCACTCCAGCACTTCATCACCTGATGGAAAGCAAAAAAGCGCACCCATGGGGACATTCTGGCATAAAACACACAAGCTTTTCTATCTGACGAGAGAAATGGAGGGCAATGTGACATCACATATCTGACTGTAGTTTTTCCTCATTCTGTTTTTACTTCATTTTTGGAACCCATTGCACGAAAAATTTTAATTGAAATCCACCACCGACATATCTGGAATCCAGGGCCGAGAACAAATGGGACCAGGAAATAATTATGTTATTGCCATTGACTCCCATTTACATTTTTTTCATCTCTGAGGTCCCATGGGGCTCACCAGAAGGGGCATGACTTTGGCTCTTTATTATGTCTAATTTTAAGAACAAATAACATCTATATTTATGAGTTATAACCCCCCACTCCCCTGCTGACGTAAAGATAAACATGACCTATATATATATATTACAGGTGCAACGATACAAAAAATTTCATGGTTCAGTTTTGGTTTGATGCTGTAGTGTCACGGTTTGATAGTTTTTTGATACAAAAATATACATTTTCATGGATTTTAACCCAATATATTTTTGTCTACAACGGTTTACCATCTGGATCATACTCAATGTGAATACCAAAGAATTTCTAAATGCCAGATTTGATTGTAGTTGAACACAGATCCACTGAGTTTTAATCAGGGAGCTCATCATCAGAACACAAATTGATAAA
The DNA here is from genome assembly GCA_023101725.1 of Atherinomorus stipes. NCBI lineage: Eukaryota > Metazoa > Chordata > Actinopteri > Atheriniformes > Atherinidae > Atherinomorus > Atherinomorus stipes. Next base: position 337,002 of record JALJCO010000014.1, read on the forward strand.
AAATGGTTTGAAACACAACTGTATTGAACGGTTCGATATGAATACATGTATTGTTGCACCCCTATATATATATTTATATATATATATATATATATATATATATATTATATTTATATACATATAAAAGCAAGGAAAAATGAGCTTTTTCTTTTAGATAAGCAAAATATGTGTTTGTAAATGCCTTACACATTCAAACTTACTTATTTACATTTTACCCCATATTTTAGTCAACTGAATCTACTGTATTTTAGTCAAATATAATATTCTAATATTTTTGTAAAAAGACTAAAACTAGTTGAATTTAGATGACAAAATTATGACTAAATCTAAACAACACTTTAGTCAAAAGACTATAACAAAAACTAAATCAAAGTTTGCAGTCAAAGTATACACTGACTTCAAGAGTCAGAATCAGGAGAGAAAGAAGATCCACAGGTGGAAAATCAAACTACCACAGCCAACAGGGAAAAAAGAAAAAACACGGGGAAGAGAAAAGAAGATGAAGAGCTGGAGGTGTAATTAGATGAATGAAAGCAGGTGGCTGACAAGTACCAGTAATGTGTAGAGATGAAAATCCAGGGGTGATGACAAGGACTGGTCATCATCATCACTGGTATGAGGCCTCCCCCATGAACTACTGCCCAGTTCGCATCACCTTACCTGCACCAGAATGGAGGGTCCAAAGGACCACAGGTCCAGTGTAATCAGAAATAAGTCAAAGCCATCCATATGTGGACTGGTTTTATGACAGCTTCACAGCCATAAGTCAGTATTCTCCAGTCAGCTGATGAGAGTGAAGTATCCACTGACATGCTCTTCTTCTTCTTCTTCTTCTTCTTCTTCTTCATGTGTTAATCTGACCGGATGTGATTTATCAGAATAAGGTGGAAAAACTGCAAATTCTCTGTAATATCATCCATAAGACCAAAAAAAGCAGACGGACATACTATTAATCCTCAATAGTGACCGGGACTTTTATTTGTTTCAGGGCACTGATGACCGGGCTTTTATTAGAAGAGAGGCTTATATTTCTATTTTTCAAACCAATCACAATGAATAAATCAACATTTTGTGTCAGTTTGAACCCAGTAAAATGTACTTGGCTCCTTTATTCAAAATTGCTGCATAAAACCTTAAACAGTGCAGTATAACTACCTCTCTGTTGCGATTCTCTCGGACGTCATGAATCCAAACGATAAGCGCCGTCTCCAAGTCCTGGCTGACTTTTTCCCTCTCCCCTCCACTTACACGCGCTCGGCTTTTCTCAGCTCCGGACAGCTTATTCCGTTTCTTTTTCCAATACCTGATTTGTCTTGGGTCAACATCGAAGTATAAGATAATGAGGTATAAGACAATGCGAATACTGTATTGTGCACTTATTTTGCCATATATCAGTTATTGTGCAGAAGTTTGGGGTAACACATATAAGAGCAACACAAAGCCATTGTATCTTCTACAAAAGAGAGCCATTAGGATCGTTCATAAAGTTGATTGTCGTGAACATACTAACACATTATTTATTAGTTCTGGATTATTGAAATGGTGGGAGCTAGTTAATTTACAGACATTGGCCGCGTTTCCCAGATTAGTAAAGACACTCTTAACGCTGAGGTCCTCCTTAAGTCACTTCTTAAAGGTGCCTTGTTTGGACGTTGCGTTTCCCAGATGCGCTCTTAACTCAGTAGCTTCTTTATTTTCAGGAGCGGCCAGACCCACTCTTTCGAACCTTCTTTAACGTTCCCCCTGCTAAGGGAACAACAGGCCCATCTACTGGTCACTTTTGGAAACGACACTATTTCCCGTGAAAAAAAAGTAGAAAATGGAAATTATTAAAAATGGACCTATTCACGGATCAGTTGTTGTATTTTGAGTCATGTTTTCTCACTCATGTCATAATGTCAATCATCTATGATGGAAGAAAACTGTAGTTACCGAGTGGATGACAGAAAATATTGTGGTCAAGTTTAATCATTATGGCAAGATAGGCCTCCCTATACTTAGCTTACGTAAGATAAAGCTGTGGGTATCAACCACAGAAACAAAAACATTGCGGTAGGAATTGTACGCAAATTATACGCAATCTATGAGGACTCACGTCATATTTACGCATTTGTCAGCTGTTCATGATGAGATGCACCTGCTTCGCTCAATAAAAGCATGGCCATTTACGCGTACCCGTATCAGACATCATGGCTGCTTTACAGCAAATTTTGGTTGCAAACCAACAGCGTCGCCGTAGACGGAGTGACACTGTGTATGTACATGCTTTCATGCGCCAGCATTTCAGTCCTCTAGATGTGCTGTCAGATCGCGCTATTCAGATGCGTTACAGGCGCAACCCAGTCGCGCACACTGCAAGGGCTGGATGGGGACATTTTCAGCGCTATTGATTGCCATGCCCTGGCCTTTGCTTCTATGTCTTTTTTCCCCTTTGTCCCTCCAAAGAGAATGCTTTTTTTACCTGCCACTTCTTCAATCAGAATCGCCATCTCCTCTGGCGTGAAGGCCGGAGAGCGCTTCATCCTCTTGGCGGGGTTCCCTTCAGCCATTACGTCAACAAATAGCGTCAGAATGACCATTATTTATAGGGCATCTGTAAATTTCCAATCGCCTACACCTGTTTAGCACAATTTGGCCAATTACACAATATACAATGAGCTTTTCAATTAATATTTGCAATCACTGGTAATCACATGCATATTTTTAACAGTTTGTCTTCTTGCACAAACACATAAACGTATAAATGGGCTCAATATCAGCGTCGGAAAATAACCTCCACACTAAATGAATGGTGTCGATCGGTATACCTGACCTCGATTGCTTTTTTTTTTCAGCACCCCCGGAAGTGGATAGCTTCTGTTAGGACCTTCTAAAGATGTAGCGTAGCCAAGACGTTTCTCAGGAAATAAGAACGTGTGAAAGAAGCAATCTGGGAAACGGGCGTATCTTTGCGATCCTTTGTTGGGAAGAGCTTCCTTGAGGCCTTCTTTAATCCAAAGAAGAATCTTAACTGGGAAACGCGGCCATTGATTGTTATGTTTAAGGCCAAAAGTGAGGCACTGCCATTTAAATTGCAAAGAATGTTTGCTTTTAACCTAGAGAATGAAGGGTATAGAAGGAAAGGGTATTTCAAGCAGCAGTGTGTACGGACAACTCTAAAGCAAATGAGTATATCAGTTGTGGGTGTCAAACTTTGGAACTCCCTTTATAATGAATTGAAGGACTGTAAAAACATAGTTCAACTGAAAAAAATATACAAAAATAGAACAATAAGATATAAACAGTCATAAATATAATTCTGTTTCATATTGTTTTGTAGCTTGTGACATAATTTTCCTCGTAATAGTTTTAAATAACTTTGTTAGATATACATTTTCGTTTGTTTTGTTTTGTTTGCTTGCATTTCTCAGCTGTGGAGATCTTGCATTTGGTTTTGTATCCATTCATTTTTTCATTCATTTTGTATTTCTTTGTGTTATTTTGGAGATATTGTGTCTGGCTGGTCTGTTAGGATATCATAGCTAGTTGTGTGTGATTATTAAGATTATTTGTTGTCAAAAGGGGGCAGGAAATGTAAGATTTTCTTCATCCTGCTCCTTTTCGAGCATGGGCATGTAAATTTTGTTTTTTATATTTCGCAAATATTGAATGTTAATGCATATCCATGAACGAAATAAATCAAATAAAAAAAATAAAATAATGTTTTGCAGCTTTCGCTCTGGAATGTTTGCGTGCATACTCCAGGAGGGTTTCTTTAAGTTCTCACTAAACTTTCTTCTCTGTTTATCGTGCCGGTAGTCGCCATGTTGCTGCTGTGTTTTGGTTTTGATTCCTCACATGCTCTGCAGGAAGAGGAAGTACTGTGTTCGTGCCTTCGTGCACACTAGCGCTCTAGGGCGAGCATACTGTAGCAAACAGCAGTCTCTCATTGGGAAAAGAGGACGCTTGTTTTAGAGGGACAGAAATTATTTACTTTTCTCAATGTTACCCTGGAAATTAATGGAAGGGCGGTTTGTAATAGAACAGAAGAACTATTAGAGGATTTACGGTAAGCATACAGCAAGTCGAGGCTGTTTGAGCTGCAAAGGTGTTGAGCTGTTGTCAAGTCTTAAATTTGAACCTAGAAGGTTTCCATTAATTCTTCAACACCCCCCCCCCCCCCCCCACACACACACACACACACAGAGTTACCGACACACACTTGCTGTCCATCCGTCAGTTTTACTCGTCTCAAGGGACAGATCTGAGGTAATGGAGAATGACAAGGAATGAGCAACGTTTGCTTTTTTTACAGACTGGACATAACTCACACACACACACACACACACACACGCACACAATTGCATGCCAGCCCAGTAAAACATTATAAAATACATAAAATGTGCAGTAGCAGGTTCCGGTTCCAGCTGAAACATACAGTCATGCATTCTACAGAGAATGTCTAGAATATTTTAGTGTGAGTTTCATCCACAACATTCTGTTTTACAGTTTTTCCAGACACATTTCGAGAAACTACAGCTCAGTTTTCTCCAAACTCTGATCACAATTATATTCAGCTGCATGGTCAAAGCTGTACAAACGTCTTCCTGGACGGAACCCAGATTCATTTTTCTCACAGCTGTTTCCTGTTTCTGTCTGACAGCTTCAAATAAACATGAGTGAAATGAGATCAAAACAACCATCAGAGACGTTCCTGGAGATTTCAGCTTCAAGAGGCCACGTTGCAGTGAGATACTCACCTGTGTGGAAATGGTTTTTTTTAATCAAGCAGAGGAAGTTTTGTCTTAGATTAACATGTATTTACATGCATCTAACACAAAGGTTGTTTTACAGACTTGAGCTCAGTTTCACTTTAAAAAAAAATGCAAAAAATCTGCACAAGTAGGAAATATTTATATAAAGAATAACTACTGTATTTATTCACTCCTGTGAAGAAAAGACAGAAAACTGAACTGAGAATAAAATTTTAAAAAAAAATCCAGAGAAACATCATTCTGCTGCTCTCTTCTGATGAAGGTCATCAGAAATAATTGCTTGTCTTTGTCTTCCTCATTCTGGATGATCTCCACCTACCAGACCTCCTCTTCCTCTTCTTCCTCCTCCATTTTCTTTCCTAAACATCTGCAGAGGTCACCTGAGGATTTTTATGCTCTGACATGACTGAACTGATTTTCCAGCTGAGTTTGTGCAGGAGGGAAAAGAGTGAGACTAACTGATAATCAGAGTGTTTGAAAGCTCGAGTTCAGAGGAAAATGACGTGTAAAATGATGGAGTTCGTGTTTAGAGTTGAGAAAAACTCTGGTTCACAATCTTATTTGAGAGACCAGTGGAAATGTGATCAGATCACCAAATATTACAGCCTTCTTTCTCTCCTGCTGGGGCAGTAGTCATGGCAACAGAAATAAACAGGCAACAAATGCTATTCATGTAGTTCCTGACTGTTCAACTCCGTACCGTTTCCACACACACAACCGGAAAATATGAACCGTAACTTCCTGCCAATCACAGACCCTAAAGGAGACCTTCCATTGGTCACTGCATTGATTGACAGGTTTGACATTGCTGCGTTACTGGCCTGATCAATAACACTATGGAAATGAAAAATACTTTATTTATCCCAGAGGGAAGTTGCAGTGTTGTAGTACAGGAGTGGCCGTCTGGTCCTCAAGAGCCACAATCCTGCAACTTTTAGATGCATTTCTTGGCTTGTTAAAGCTATAGATGGGTTTCCTGTTTACAAACATTGGCAGTTGCGCGCAACCAAGGGGCAAAAAGCCTGTGTTTTGTATTGGAGTCTACGGTCAAACACGCACTCATATCATTCATAAAAATGTAAAGTAACCCGACGAAACAAACAGAGATCGTTGTGTTTTAAATTATATTGAATAAATCTGTATTTTGATGACGAATAAAAAAATACCGACGCTGCGTTGCTGTGTTATATTTCTATCACGATTACACTAACTTGGCAAGGGAGTCATCACCCGGAAACGGCATTTTTCTTGTTAAAACATGGATATTATTTTGTGTTGGACCTCATTTGAAATTTGTCTGAAAAACCTGAGTTAGAAAGCGGCTTAAACTTTGGTTTAGACTCTTTGTTAAAACCAAAAGAGGCCACAACAATCTGCAGCCTGCAGCAGGTTCAGTTCAGCTCCGGTGTCGTCCTCACCTCCTCCATGCAGGAGCAACTTTCACTAGTTTGGGATTAAACCAGGCAAAGACGACATCATCACTACGTTTGGAAAGGAGCTGATTCCAGCTGTTAGGGACTAACACGCATTGCTGTCGGTAAGTTTTGCTGCTTGTGTAACGTTCTGCTTTATTGTGTATGAGATTGTGGTGGACAGTAGACAGACTAGCTAACTGCTAGCAAGCTAACAGTATAAACTCAAATGCCATCTGATTTACGACCCCGTACTTCGTACTAAATCTCCGGGATGCGTTGTTATGCCACGTGAACGTTCGTAAACGACTTCACAATCAGTTTCTTCTTCTTTTTTTAAGTTCGTGCCTAAGCAGCAGAGGATGGCTGTCACACACAGTGTTTACAGTTTATGTCGTGCAGCCGATCGCGGCGGTGATGCTGCTATTACAGTCTTTCGACTAGAATATGGGAATAATTTCTGCCTTCGCCGTGGTTTCATCCTACATGTGACCATGATGAAAGACTAAATAAATCATAGTCTGAACCGGAATAAGTTATCTGGGAGGGTTTTCTGAAGATCAGTCACGCCTACTGTCCCATTTTCACCATTTTCAACTGTTCACATGCATTAATGTTTTGATTTTTTTTTTTTTTTAATTTATTTTTTTGTTATACTTGTATGATCCCCGAGGGGAAATTAGGGCTCTGCATTTTACCCATCTCTGTACTGTGAGTATCAGAGAGCAGTGGGCTGCTACTTAAAGCGCCCGGGGAGCAGTTGGTGGGGGGTTAAGGACCTTGCTCAGGGGTCCACAGTGGTACACCCAGGAGTCGTGTCGGGGCATCGAATCCGGGTCCTCCGCGCCCAAGCCCACGACGCTACCACTGGGCTATCCACTCCCTTATCCTTATCTCATTATCTTATTATCTTATTATCCTTATCTTATCTTACCTTATCTTTATCCCTTACCCTTATCCACTCCCTTTGCAACCGAACAAATACCAGGACTCAAATATTATATTTCCCCGACACTTTCACGTCATATTTTGACCTAATCTGCATTAAAAGTCAAGTTTTGAATGTAAAACACACGTCTTCTCATAGTTCAATAATGCTTTTCCTCTGTCTTCTTGCCCTCTGGTTGCGTGCGCATTCTATCTGAGACGTTGCTCAGAAACCCATCTATAGTCTACGATTTCAGAATCAGTTCAGAAATTTTGAAAAAAAGAAACCTGCCCCCCCACACAGCCCTCCTCTCTGCTCGTTGATCCCTCCACTGAGTATGTACAGCCAGCCTCATCACAACAGCCTCACAGTGTAATATTTATCCAACATAAATGAACAACAAGGACATCTGGTCACATATATAATATTTGCCTTTCTCAACTACCAGGAAGTTTACGGTATATTTTAGCTGGAGTTTCTGCATCAGTAAGAGACCACAACGTTCCAGCGACTTCTTGAGTTCATTGAACCCATTCAGGACGACACTGATGACAACAACGCTTCACAATACTGAAAATAAATGCTGGAGCTGATCGTTCAAAAGAATGCTTCACAAGCTGATGAAGATGATGGAGGACACTTCCCATCCTCTCCACAACACGGTGAAGAATCAACAGAGTGTGTTCAGTGGGAGGCTGCGTCAAGTTCGCTGTAGGACGGAGAGATACAGGAATTCATTCCTGCCAGCAACCATCACCCTAAAGAACAAGACTAACTGACTTTTTGTTTATTTATAAAAAAAAAAAAAAAAGTGAGCTTTTACAATACTGAATTTCCCTTCGGGGATGAATAAAGTATTTTTCATTTCATTTTCATTCATTCATTTCATTTCATTTCATAAACAGCTGACGTTGCGACGCTGTCTGTCCTCACAGAGAAACCACCAGCAGTGTTTCCAGTCATCAGCATCATCGTCATAGACTTATAAATGTATGTACAACTTACACAAAAAAGTTAAAAACAAACTGCCTACCTGTTCAACAAACGTCAGCTGTATCAGAATCAGTTTCACTCCCAAATCATCGCGGAGCTTCCACCAGCCGGGTGACCCGATGTTTGTACTCCGCTCTCAGTCCGTCCTGGTCTCTGCTTCTGCAGATTTTCCCTCCTGGAGCTTCCTCTGCATCACCCGATGATTACCCGGCCTTCCATCCAGCACTGGTCATGTTTTCCTCTTCATCTTTGCCTTTCTTCAGCAGCCTTTATCCACCTGCAGTTTCCTCCAGCGGTGAACGTAAAACCCGCCGCCTTCCCTCCATCCTGTTGCTCACATTCCATCTGCCTTTTTTTTCTCTCCAGCTTCTGCCGGTGAGGCAGCAGAGGCCGCTTCCTGCTGCCGCTGCCTTTCTGTTCCATTCTCCTTGTGTTGTTAAGCTGCTACTCAGCTACTTACTTATTGCAGAAAGTTTCAAACACAAAAGAAAAATGAATAAATAAATATATGAATAAAATTTATAAACACGGAAGAGGCAGAACAAGGGGAGTCAGCTGTCAGGGAAGTGGTGTCAGCTTGACAGATAGTATACCATAGTTTTAACTACTCAGTACCAGTTCACCCAATATGCACACAATGCACGTTGTGGGGAGCCCCGCAAACTAATAGAGGCCTCATGAAGGGATTTTTTTTTAAAAACATGACAATGTTACTGCCTGTCGCACATGCGTCCTGCATTCCCAGCACATCAGGCTGGAAAGGAGAAGTGGGAGATGAAGCAGAGTTACAGGGTATCATAAAAGGAGAAGGAAAGAACATGAGAATGAACGGCGGGAAAAGCAGTCAGGTAACTCTCTCTCCCTCCCGGTGGGAGAGTGGGAGGGACTGGTACATGTTTGACCTATATTAGCAGGGGATCAGCTCCAGTCTCCCTGCATCTTGCTGGCTTCTATTAGTTTAGTTGTAGTTTTGACACAACTACAACTGTACTTAAAAAGAAATAGAAAGTAATGGATAAATATTAATGAAGATTTAATTTTGTTTGCTTGGATAACCAACAGGCAAATATACAGTTGTCCTCAAAATTATTCATACCCTCCAATGAAAGAAAATGATAAATTCACAATTGTAATTCAAATGACAGGAAACTAAAGGAACTAATAATGTTTTTTTGTTGTTTTTTTTTTTAATCAAAAATGATAATTTAGTGAAGTAAAATATTGATTTTGAATTATAGTTGAAAATATCATTTCAAACAAACAAACAAACAAAACTGTTCCAGACACATTAGAGCACCTTTCCCATGAACAGTGGACCAACATACCTGTCAACAGGTGTAGAAGTATATTTGAACATTAGATAAAACACCTGATTGCAGTGATTGCCTCAAAGTGTAACTCGACAACATTTTAGCTTAGGCGCCCCATCATGCTTGTTTACTTGTTTTATTTTTTGTGTGTTTGTTTTTAATATTTCTTTCAAACCGCAATTCAAAATTAATATGATTTTCGTAGAATCTTTATTTATTATTACTTTAGTCAATTTCATCTTATTTCACTGACAGCTGATTTTTTTCCTTCTTTAATTGGAGGGTATGAATAATATTGTTATATAAGTGTTCATTAATTTTCAGTTTGGACCTGTTTTGGGTTGATGACAGAATTTATGTTCAAAATACTGAAGTTTTTAAACCACAATATTTTTTTTTAATCTAACCTCTGAAAACTCATGTTAAAATCCTCACCGATAGTAACGCACATGCAGAGCTGCTTAAAATCTTGTACAGTGGCCCAACCTTTGACGTTGTTGTTGTTTATAAGCATTAAGTGAAACTTAAGTGAATTTAAGAGCAGGACTGGGAATAGATGAAATAAATGGCCCTCATCAATATTGATGCTGTTCTGGTAATTAGACTTCACATCTCAAACTCACAGAGACACACTGAGGGCACTGTGATTGGACAGCAGCCACCATCCGTCTGTGTGTGTTAGGACAGACTGAGGGAAACAAGCATTGGACTACAGCCCATGTGTGCATGAGGCTGTGTGTGCACAATGTGAATGCGTGTGTTTCCGTGCAAAATCCTGGAGATGCTGCAGTTAATAAGGACGTTTCTCTGTTGGAGGAAATCAGTACATGCTAGTGTGTGTTTCTGTGTGTGTCCATCGATGAATGAATCCAGCCAGGTCCATCTGTTTGGCAGAAGAAATGAATGTGAGGCCATCTGTGCTCTCATAGGATGTGTGTGTGTTTGTGGGTGTGCATGTGTCAGCCCTTAGGTGCGGTGTGTACGAGGCAGAGGTGATAAGAGCATACATAGTCAAACACACATGCACACGCTGTGATCCCAGCTTGTGCTGCAGAGAAGCGAGAGCTTTGATTTGGCCCCGTTTCATCCTGGGTTCTGCCTGACGGTGCTGTTTCCTGTCATCTAGTTTGTGTTTTGCAGTGTGCGTCAACTAAAATACACACGATGAAAAATATTTATTAACAGCCTTAATTTGGTGACAAAACAAAACTAAAGCGGGTTTAGAAAAGGAAACTCTTGACGACGGAGCGGGTGAGCGCATCTCACCAGGCTGGAAGTCTTCAGTTCGATTGTCGGCTATATTTACTCAAATTAGGCTAAAAAAGAAGAAAAAGAAACTAGAACTAAATACAGGACGAGCTTGGCAGCAGCAAATATCCTGAAAGGAGACACAGGGACGTCTTGAAGAGCATTTAAAAAAAAAAAAATGATTATGATTTAAATGTGACGTGAAGTGATCCACATGCACAGAAAAAGATGTGACCTCACATGTTGTACGCTGTATTTAAAGCCGTCCTCAAAATTATTCATACCTTCGAATTAAAGAAAAGGCTAAATTCACAATAGTAATTCAAATAACAAGAAACAAAAGAAACTAATAATAAATAAAAATTTTGAAAAATACAATTAAGTGAAATATAATATTGCTTTTGAATTGTGGTTGGAAATAATAATAATAAAAAAACAAACAAACAAAACTGTCCCAGACACATTAGAGTGCCTTTCCCATGAACAGTGGACCAACATACCTGTCAACAGGTGCAGAAGTCTTGTGAACATTAGAGAAAACACCTGATTGCAGTGTTTTCTCCTCAAAATTTTAGCTTTGGAGCTCCATCATGCTTGTTTACTTGTTTGATTTTGTGTGTTTGTTTTTAATATTTCTTTCAACCCACAATTCAAAATCGATGTCATGATTTTCATAGAATTTTCATTTATTCTTACTTTTTAAAATTTCAACTTATTTCACTGACAGCTTATATTTTTCCTTCTTTAATCGGAGGGTAGGAATAAGTTTGAGGTCGACTGTGTGTCCTGCATCCTCCCTCGCAGAATCACGACGTCTCTCACTGTCACACCTTAGCAATGTAGAAGTCAGGTTAAAATCCACATGGCCGTTCAGACTCGGGTCACCAGGAAAAGCATCAGATCTGGATCTGATGACAGTGGACTGGATCTGATTTTAAAAAGTTGGATTGTGCAGGTCAGACTTAAAAAAACAAACATGGAGGAAAAAGTAAGATTTGAGAAACTTGATAGAAACAGTTTTATTTTCTGAACTTCTCCCTCTGCTGCTGACTGAGGCCAGTTTCTGCTGCATCTGTTGGACTTGGTTAGTCTTCATGTGCTCATAGATGGGAGTGATTCCTAAAGTGCAGCTAACGAATTTGTGACGTGATGAACAAGCTGCTCCTGAACGTGTTCCTCCATAGAGGGAAAACGGAGGGGGTATTCCACGAAGCGGGATTAAGGGAAAGTCTTGCTCATCTGGCTCGTCAAAGTGAGAGTCCTCTTCTATCAACGTGGCTTAAATAAGTCCCAGCTGAGTTACCATGGCAACTAGTGCTGATGAGCAAGTGTAGTCCGCACCAGGATAACTGCCAAGCTTAAAAGTCTCGTCTCAAAGAATATCAGAGTGATCTAGTCTACCTTTACATTGTTTCTAACATATAGTGGTGTATGAAAGATAACACTCCCATTAAAGAAAAGGTTAAATTCACAACAGTAATTCAAATAACAAGAATATGAAAAAGAAATAAATAAAAAAAATACTAAATTTACTAAAATAAAACATTGATTTTGCGCACTGGTTTTAAATATTAATTAAAAAAAACAAACAAAACTGTCCCAGACAAATTAAAGCACCTTCCTTGTGAACAGTGAACAAACATACCTGACAACAGGTGAAGACGTCTGATTGGACATTACAGAAAACACTTGATTGTAGTGATTGCCTCAAAGTGTTGGTCAATAAGATTTTGTTCAGCAGCCCCATCATGCTTGTTTACTTGTTTTATTTTTTGTTTGCTTGTTTTCATTATTTCTGTTGAACCACAACTAAAAATCAGTGTTGTGGTCTTCTTAAAATTTTTATTTGTTATTATCACATTTGTTAATTTAAACTTATTTCACTGACAACTGTTTTTTTCTGTCCTTAATTGGAGTGTATGTAAGCTTTTGTATGCCGCTGTAAACAAAAACCCTGTTATTGCAAAAGTCAAACATAAGTGCAAAAAATATATAGCTCAAAAAATAAAGGGAACACTTCAAGTTGCATTGTGATGTTCAAGTGTTCCCTTCATTTTTATTTTAAGAAATAAAGTCCATCCCCTTTAGGATTTATTTAATTCCACTTCATGAAAGCTTGGTTACTTAGCTCACTGGTTACAGGTCAATGGGGTTTGCTATAGCAGCTAACTCAGTAAAGCCAGTTTTAGAATGTATTATCAAATTGTTTCTATTATCTAGACTGTTAATACAGTCACAGGGTCACTTTTGAAGTTTATTCATCCGTTGAAGGTTGAAAATGGAACATTTTTTTATTTCAAAGTTATATTTGAAGAAAAAAATACCTCCACGAGGCGTTAAGAGTAGTAGAGAATGAAAGCAGGCTACAGCATTTCCTCAAAAAAAAAAATGGAACTGACCCTGTATTAAAATAGATCAGTTGGTTTCCAATAAAACCTGCCCTAGAACTGTAGCATGTTTATGCTGATACCTGGGAGATTGCATAGGCGTGCCTAGGGTAAAAGAACTTGTGAAGAAGTCCCTGCAGTATTAGTGAGCTAAACAAATAAAATTATAAATGCCATCACTGCCTTCACTGAAAAATTGGTAGGATGCAATTAATACAATGAAACTTATAGTTATATGCAACCCGTGTTGGTGAATTTTCAGTACAGACTTGGTGTCACTATTATCCAGTTTAACAAGAGTTTGTTAATTAACACTAACAGTGTTAGTAATTTAAAAACTTTGAAAAGAGTTAAGCTAAGGCTTCTCAGTGGCTCCAATATTAACTATGAGCAAGTCTGTTCATCCATCCATCCTTGGTGGGGTAGCTGCCTAAGCAGGGAAGCCCAGACTTCTCTCTCCCCTACCACATCTTCCAGCTCATCCAGGGAAATCCTCAGGCATTCTCAGGCCAGTTGAGAGAAGTCGTCCCCTCCAGCGTGTCCTGGGTCTTACCCGGGTCTCTTCCCAGTGGGACGTGCTCACCAGGGAGGCTTCCAGGCGGCAGCCAGATGCCAGAGCCACGTCCTCCGGCTCCTCACGATGTGGACCATAGGTGAGGGTAGGAACGTAGCAGTGTTGTATAAAGTACCCAAAAGCCATACTTGAGTAAAAGTAAAAGTACCTTACTGGAAAATGACTCAAGTAAAAGTCAAAGTTGCCTGCTAGAATATTACTTGAGTAAAAGTAAAAAAGTAGCTAGTATTTACTGTACTTAAGTATCAAAAGTAAAAAGTACTGTTAATAAAACGCAATCAGAAATTTGAGTTTAACATTTTCTTTATTTCTGTTTAATTTAGTTTTTAAGTTTTAATTTGCAAAGTGTAAAGGAGTTTCAATGCCTCCTTACATAAACCCAACCATATAGAAAAACACTGTACACACAAACATCCTTACAGACCTGCATGCATGCCTACCAACATTCAGACCCAACTGCATTCAATATTAAATCATTCCTAATAAACTCTTGGTGCTCGGAGGTGATGCAAACAAACAAAGAACTTGATTGGTTGAACTTTAACATGACTGCAGTGCGACAGCACTTCAACTGTCCATCCAGTCGTTACTGAACCCAGAAAAACTTTTTGTTCAACCTCAAAAGAAGTTGTTTCTCAAAATGGCGAGAACTCAGTCTCACTCTTCTTGGACTGAAGACCAGACCAGCGATGCTGAACAGCCGTTCACCTGCTGCTGAGGCAGGTAAAGGAGTGTTTAGCTTCAGAGACGGCTGCACAAGGCTACTACTACCGGCTACTAGTCCCACTACAACAAAACAAAGATTGTCCATTGGCTATTAAGTTCCTTATTTACATTATGTATTTTGTAACTAGTAACTAAGATGCTCAGGTAAATGTAATGGAGTAAAAGTATTGATTTTTCTCGCAAAATGTAGTGAAGTAAAAGTCATCAGAATTAGAAGTAGTAAAGTAAAGTACAAATATGAAAAAATACTACTTAAGTAAAGTAACTAAGTATTTTTACTTAGTTACAATACAACACTGGAACGTAGATAAAGCTTCAACTTCCAGCTCAGTTGCTTCTTCACCTTCACAGACAAATGCAGAGTCTGCATTACTGCCGCAACAATCCCTCCATCAATCTCCCACTCCATTCTTCCCTCACTTGTGAACAAGACCCCAAGATACTTGAACTCCTCCACCAGGGGCAGGACCTCACCCTAACCCAAAGGGAACCTTTTTCTGGCTGAGGATCATGGTTTCAGATTAGGAGGTGCTGATTCTCATCCCAGCTGCTTCACTTACGGTTGTGAATCGCTCCAGTGAGAGTTGGAGATCACGGCCCGATGAAGCCAACAGAACCATCATCTGCAAAAAGCAGAGACACAATCCTGAGGTCACCAAACTGGATCCCCTCAACACCTCATCCTGTCTATACCAATTGGCAACCTCCAGTGGGCAACAATGAGGCTACCCGGAATAATTCATTTACTGTAGTTCTCCCTTGATCTGCTAGATGCCGCAAAACAGAGGAAATCCCCAAAGACTCCCATGTTAAAGACAACAAATTCACAGCAGAAATATGTTTACAGCCTGGTTCAAAAAATCATTTTAGGTTTAATAGGTCAAGTTTACTTTCATGTAAACTGTGAGGGGGGTGAATTTTTTTTATAACTCATCCATTTAGATGTTATTTAATCTTGAAATTACACATAATTAAGGGCATGTCCCTTTCATTGACATGCGGCGGACCTGAAGCCAGCCTGCCAACCGGTGGCTCCTAGTTGCTTCTTGTTTGTTCGGTAAGTTCTCAGTTTGTAGCAGAGTAGCACAACAGTGGTTTTAGTCAGCTAATAGCAAGTCTAAGCCTGTCTTACCTTTATCCTGCTGCTAAGGAGGTTAATCTTTGTTAGCTCCTCTTAGTTTTGAGTTAGCTTGGTTAGCGTTTAGCCCAGAGTACGTCAGCTGTCAATCATTTGCCCTGCGGCTTGGAGCGGCTTTGCCTTTGTCCATTTTAGTGTTTTCCAGGAGTGACGACACAGGTGACACGGCAAGATGGCGATGGTGGGACACTCCCAACTGATTTCCCTTTTAGCTCTTCAGAAATCAATGGGTCACATGAGCGGAAGGTTCGTCCCTCTCTAATAACGGTCTATGGTCTATACTGTAAAGGTTATGAACAGGATCAATGACAAAGGGCAGCCATTGGCGAAGTCCAACCCTAACCTAGGAGCCAGTGTTGAATTTCATTCTGAGAGATTTCAGATTTGAAATTTGTTGTGATCAAATAAAACAGAAAATATTCCATGATGAGTGATGAGTAACTACATGACCTACTGGTTAATTTCAGTTAGAGTAAATGTCTTATGACAAACCTTATTATCTTGACAAAGAGGTTATTAACATACTGACAATCATGTAAAAATAATGTGTCACTTAATTTAGTTCATTAAATAAAGCTTTCAGGTGTCGGCCACCAGAAAAGAGTTCAGCCTGCATGCTGTAAGATAAAGAGTAGAGGAAGTTCCATGACTCAGTGGACATTTACTGGAGAATAAATCCCAACATTTAAAAAAAAAAAAACATTTTGCTAATATCATTTTTCTCCAAATATAAATAAATGTAACGTTTGACTATTTGACTTTTGTTGCACTTGGTTTCCAAAACGAAGCTCCAAATTATGAGATATCAAAACGACATCACCTGACTGCATTTACCACAATATTCTGATATTCAGTCGTAAGAATTAACTTAGATTCAGATAATAAATTCTGTATTTGTAGGTTTCACTTTTGGTTTATACACAAAAATGAAGATTTTTTCCACAGTCTATTTAAAAAAATGATATCATTGTTGATATTATTTGGTGATTCAGTTTCAATTCCCTAATTACCCTAGAAAGATACTATTTAAATCAATTTAGACAAATACATTAAATTTTGCTGTAAAATTTAATCTGTGTACATCACACTTGACCCTCAAGGTTGATGCTCATGACATCTAAGGTTCAAGTTGCTCTGATCAGACACTCATAGCAAAGTGAAGTTCAGCTCTGAAAATTCACTAAATTTCTTGCACAGCAAGCTCAGCTGCTCAAAGTTAAAGTGAGACGAAATAACAGCCTATGTCGAGGATGACGGAGCGTTTGATTTTGGGGTGTTGGTGATGTAGCTTGTACAGCAGGACTTATTTGCTAAGTAGTAGAAGAATTCCAGGTTTGGACATTGAGTGACAATTTCACAGGAAAGAAAAGCACTGACGAACCTTCTCGCCTTGAGGATGAATAACAACACTGAGACACAACATTTCTGCCATCCACAGAGGCAGATGAAGACGGGAATGCATGCAGGTCAGACTTACTTGACCCACTTACTACTGTGTTGTTAGTCAATTATCATATTTTCCCCTTGATTTCGTGATTCATTTTCATGCTGCAGCTCACTAAATATCAGCGTTAAACAAATAATGACCTTTGACCTTTTTGAATGTTGAGATAATGAGAATTCAACAGGTATACAACTTGATTATGTATTTTACAAAGAGTGTAAATACTGTAAATACATCTCAACTGGAAACTCAACTACTGTATTGTAGCCGGGATGTGAACATTGTTAAGGAAATCATAAAGTCTAGAGCACTTTAAGTAAAGAGGATTCTTTTTGTTTGTTTATAAGACTGAAATGACTATTCTGGAGGAGAAGATAAAGATCCCTCAACTTTCTGTTTTTGTGTCTACAAAGACTAAATGTATATCTTCTATATTACTCAGAGCTGCATTGACTGGAGACAGATGGACAGACGTGACCTTGTTCCTACCATCTGCAGTTGTCTTCCATGTTTAGTCTTATCATATATTCACCACAGTATATATAGACACATATACGTGCACTAAGTGCCAGCAGCACCGAGGCCTCCTCCTTTCCCAGACTTCCATCTGTCTCTTCCACCCCCTGCTATGTTTGATTGACAGCTAGGCTCAGGTGGAAACGAAGGATGTTAAGAGACAGTCAAAAAGAGCATTACTGAAAATATACTGCAAGAAAATGTAATGTTTTTTTTTTTAAGGATGAGGATCAGGATGACGTCGTTTGATATTTAGAGGGGAAAAAAGTTATTTCAGCAAAAGTTTAAGCAAAACTGACCCATAAAACCCCCGTTACCCAGGGTCCCAGCACACACACGTGTGTAGATGTCATTAATATGACATGTAACAATATAGTGCCAAAATAAGCAACACAATTATACGACACATTTGTTGTCACAATGTCTCAAGGAACTCCAAAAACATGGTGTCTGCGTAAAAATGTAAATAAAAACAGAAAGCAGTGATTTCCAAATCTTATCGACATATTTTATTCCCAGTAGAACAAAAATATGTTGAAACTGGGACATTTTACCATTTCATAGACATGTGGAAGCATTTCCAGTTATTTTGTTAATAGGTCATAAGACCTTGGAATCAAACTAACAACGTTGGCAAAGGAAAACAATCAGCAGAGCTGTGGAGAGTTGTAGAAGAACTGTTCAAAAGTTTCGATCTGGTTTATGTTTCCAGACAGCATGAATGGATTCAGGTTTGTGCTTTTAAACAGGCAAAATATCTGATCATAGTTTTGCTGCTGACACAAAGCTTCAGTTCCTGCTTTGGTCAAATAAAGATACAACTGAAAATATTGTATTTGGAACCAAAGAAGAGTTTCCAGCTTCAGTCAGCAATGGTAAAACCAACGGATGAGTCCAGAAGTCTTGGTGTCATTTTGGACTCTGGACTTAATTTTAACATCCACATTAAAGCAGAAACCAGATCATAAGAGAAGAATGAGGAGACTCAGCATGATCTATTTTCAGAAGTCTTGACAACTGTAAAAGAGTCTTTACATGTCTCTCTAAAAAATCACCATGACAGCTGCAACTGATCCTGAATGCTGCTGCTGGTATCCCTACAATAACCAGAAACAGGAAACATATCACCCTGGTTCTCACATGTCTACACTGGTTCTGATCCAGAATATGAATCTGAGGCCATCTGAACCGCCAAGATCTCCAAGATCATCTGGCTCCAGTTTGTTTTCCATCCCAAGAGTTCAAACTAAACATTTACTTTTTCTGCTTCTGAGATCTGGAAAAAGCTGCTGGAAAACCTGGAGGTCTGATGCAGACCTGGAGAGTCCTGAAAAACATGGAGTCTGATCCAGACCTGGAGAGTCCAGAGCCTTATTTATCAAACTTCTTAGAATTAGTCCCACAATCACTCTTGAAAGTGGACTTATGAGCAAAGAAATTAAAGTTAAAAGTTCCACTTAAAATTTATTTATCAACACTTATACTTTAAGCGAAGTGTAGGACTAAATCTTGGCGTCAGTATCAGAGTGGAGTGACGGCAGTACCAGTGGTTCTCCGGGTGATCTGAGAAATGAGAGACCAGTAAAGCCCTTTGTCCAGCACCTCACCTTAACAATGGATGGAAAGATGGATGAACGGACGGATGGACAGACTGACTGATGGGCGGATGGACTGATGGATGGATGGATGGGTAGATGGACGGACTGACGGATGGAGGGACGGACAGACAAATTGACGGATGGATGGATGGATGGATGGATGGATGGATGGATGGATGGATGGATGGATGGATGGACCGATAGATGGATGTATGGATGGATGCATGGATGATGGATGGATGGATGGGTGCATGGATGGATGGATGGATGCATGGATGGATGGATGGATGGATGGATGGATGGATGGATGGATGGATGGATGGATGGATGGATGGACCGATAGATGGATGTATGGATGGATGGATGGATGGATGGATGGATGCATGGGTGGATGGGTGCATGGATGATGGATGGATGGATGGATGGATGGATGGATGGATGGATGGATGGATGGATGGATGGATGGATGGATGGATGCATGGATGCAAGGATGGATGGATGCATGGATGGATGAATGGATGGATGAATGGACGGATGGGTGGATGGACAGATGCGTGGATGGATGGATGCATGGATGGATGGACGGATGGATGGATGGATGGACGGATAGATGGATGGATGGATGGATGGATGGATGGATGGATGCATGGATGGACGGACAGACAGACGGACGGATGGATGGATGGATGGATGGATGGATGGGTGGATGGATGGATGCATGGATGGATGGATGGACGGAAGGACGGACGGATGGATGGATGGATGGATGGATGGATGGATGGATGGATGGATGGATGCGTGGATAAATGGATGGATGGATGGATGGATGGATGGATGGACGGACGGACAGATGGATGGATGGATGGATGAACTGCTCCAGGTTGTTTTCCTTGACTGTTTTTTACCTCACAGATAATAATGACAGCAAACGTCCTGTAGCACATCTCCACTTCTCCCTGCATTACAGCTGAGCACAAACAAGCCTCCACCACACTAAGTTATCGTCCATGACAGCAGCCAACCAGAAAAATAACTGACAGCTCTGCAGCAGCAGGAAACAAAGTTTTCAGTCATCCCTACAAACGACTGACCAGATGTTCTGGAACAGGATTTTATCAGATCTGAGATTTTCTGAAAAAGTTGAAGTGAGGCATTGTAGCTAAGCTAATTTTAATGAATAATCTGGTGATATACTCCATCCTACAGTTTTACTCTCAGGGATGTGACAGATGTTCATATGAAATACTATCTGGAGGATGCGTTGGACCACACAAGGCTTCATCTGACGTATAAAAGAACAATATGTCTTAGTCTCATCTTGTACATGCAATTTTTTTTTTTTAAATCTACTTTAAAAGATGCATTACAGATCATTTTTACAATTGTGTTACTGTTTGTTTTTTTTTTTTTTTTTGTGGCTTAAAATGAGTTAGGGTGTGTTCTTAAGAAAAAGTTAGATGCATTTTTTTTTCTCCCAAACGAAACATGTTCAATGAGATTTATCTTCTTTTTAGAGCAAATATAAGACATAAAATCTCCTAACCAGGATGCTTTTATTGCTTAAAATCATTATTAGATTTTTAATTTCATTATTACTAACCCTCTATGGCATGGTGTTGCCCTCAGGCAACAAACCACTACTTTGGCCCACACACCACCCCCTTTAAATATTTTAGAGTAAAACATCACATTAAAAGTCTGATCATAAGTCTGTGACCAATTAAATTTGAGCTGGGTGTAGCTTTGACCCTTTGTTTTGGGGTGAAACAGTCCTTTTTGGAGCCACAGACAACTTGGACACACTGCTTGCAGAAGGTAAGATAAATTTCACTTTTTAACATGTACAGATTTACAAAACTTTGTATAAATAATATCTGTAATGTGCATGAATAAGTGCAGAAGCATGTGTAATTGCGTAAAGACTTTTTGTCTTCATTTATATACTAAAATGGCAGTTTTTCATTCGTTGCTCCAGGGTAACATTGTGCAGTTAGACCACTTTTGCGTTAACTATAACATGCTCATGGATGGAAATGTGTAGGGATGTATAGTTATCAATATACAGTGATCAACTTTTTTGAGTTACTATCTTCTATTACTCACAGGAAATGGAAGCACAAACGTTTTATGGGTGTAAGAAAAGATCAAACAGTCAGGCTCATTCCTCAGACGTATTCTAATTTTATGCTTTCTGGCTGAAGACAATGAGTCGGTGGTTGAAAAGGAAAATGAAGATGATGATGTCTTACAGCAGGCGTGCCCAAGTCCAGTCCTCAAGAGCGACTATCCTGTAATTTTTAGAACATACCGTCCTCAACACACCTGAATCAAATGGCTAATCCCCTCATGCACGTCATTCAGCTCTGCAGAGGTTGACGAGACATTCATTTGATTCAGGAGTGATGGAGAAGGAATGCAACCAAAATGTGCAGGATAGTAGCTCTGGAGGACTGGACTTGGACACCCCTGTCTAACCGGAGGATTGAACCTTATGAGGCAGTTGCTGGTGGATGTGAAACATTCACCAGCATCACATCTTTGGGACTTGGCTTCAGGTGTACCTTTGCATCCTCATACCTTGTATTTCCCTTTATTTTCATCCATGACCATCCAGTGGGCTGTGGCATCCAGACGCACCTCAGGGACATGAATAGGTGTAGTGAGACTTCTCCAGGACTTAGGAGTTTCCCCAATTATCAAATTGAATTACAGCAATATAATATAATATAATATAATATAATATAATATAATATAATATAATATAATATAATATAATATAATATAATATAATATAATATAATTTGATATAATATAATATAATATAATATAATATAATATAATATAATATAATTCTATTAAATTTAGTAACCAAATAACACTTCAACTACAATGCAGGCTATCGTGCGTTTGGCATCTACTTTGCAGGAAATCCTTTGTGAAGCGTTGCAGCTGGTGGTGGCAGATGCAGTTCTATTGCTTTTTTTCATTATCATGTTTTACTCTTAGTGTTAGGCCTGAAGGAGGACCCGCAACTCAACCTGTGCAAAATATAGAGCCCTCTGTTTGTCCATTTTCATCATGATTTTGGGGCTTAAAGACACACAACGGAACTTTCAGCAGTTTTCTAAGTGACGCGCCCCCTATCGGCGGCTAAACTAGCATCCATCTTGTTCGTACCTGTACTGTAAGCTCACTCCAGCCAGTAAAAGACAGTCTTATCTTGACTCTTGTTCTGTCCCTTCCTCTGTTTCTTTTCCTCTCTTCCTCCTGTAATGTTTCCTTGCGTTTCTTTACCGAATTCGACATGATGCGCATTCAAAACACCCACGATGTTGATACCTGGTTTACATCCGGTTGCTAGTGAGTGACGCAGTGCTGCAACCAATAGTGGGCTGCAACGTCACGGTCGCGTCCCGGATGGGAATCTTACATAGTGCTGTTTCTGAGCCCCGGGACGCCTCTGGGCACTGACAGCTCGAAAATGCGCATAATGAATGTTGGTGTGACATCAAAACGAGTCAGAAACACAGATTTTTAAGGTCTAAAAGTTACGTTGTGTGTCTTTAATGGGCTTTGCCTTTCATATGTTTGCCATGAATGTTCACACACCTGCTGAATGATACAGGGTTCTGATTGCCAATTCAAAGTCAGTGTTTTGGAACCAACATCAGGTTAAGACGTGAGGGAATTTAGCAACCTTACGCTCAGGCTTTTTGTCACAGCATCTGTTAAACTTCCTTTCTGGAATACTCCCCTGATTTGACTGCTTGATGATATTCAGACCAGCATTTGATCTTGTTTTGGAGAGCTTGTTAATGTTTGAATCAGGAATCTCCATTGTCCTGCAGGTTTTAGATGTTTCCCTGCTGCAACGCACAACCTAGACCAACAGGTCAATAACAGGCTGGTGCAGAAGCATTTCATCTGAGCCAGGTGTTGCAGTGGGGAAACATCTGGAACAGAGTTGTTACTGTAAACATAAGACCCAGAGGCTGCCTGCAGATAAAATCATGTGTTACTGGTGAGATCGAATCCCTCGTTTCTGTCACCACATTCCAGTTAAAAATGTCAACTTGGGCACAATAACGGCGACGTTTTGTGTCACATTCCATGGAACTGAGTGCATTCTTGCTCTCCAGAGGACAAACTCTTCAGCAGACTTCCACTGATGCTGCAGTGTTATTGGTGGAGTCAGAGGTTTGCAGCTACCAGTGAAAAAAACCCGTGACCTCCACCAGCAGCAGGACCAGCTAATGCTTCTTTGTCAGTCCATTTGAGCAGCAGCTTGTCTAAACCCTTCGACTCCTTTTGAAGAACCCCGCTGAGCCAGGACCAGCCGGTGTCAAAGTAAGCCATCAACCGGTTGAATAGCCTGCAGCCTTTTCTTTCCTCCAACTATGAAGAAAGACCATGCTGAAGTATTATTATTCTGCTGCCATAAAATATGTCAGATTAAACTGTTACTTTCGTTGCGCCATTACACAAAAGACACAAACTCTGAAATGCTTTGCAGGCCTGTTTCAGAAGGTATTTTATAATTTCTGAAATATTATATTTAAACCATTGTTAACCATAGCAGCGTGACAGCTTAAATCATCACCTCTAGCAGCGGAAAAATTAAAGGAACAAACGTGCTGTTGAAATTTACAGCATAATACAGCAGTAATTTAGGTCACGAACTCCCACCAGCTGCACGTTGAACACTTTCATAATACAAACGAACCACATTCATACACCAGCCACTATGGGAAACTTCAAATCTCTAAAATATTATTTATCAGAATGAACAAATCTGTTATTCTCTGGGTCTAAGATTGAAACAAACTATTCTAAAACATCCACGTCTCACAGCAGGATATATTTTTCCTCTCAAAGAGGATGTTGTTGGTGCACAAGGAAATCATACAATCATACAAGCAGACACGTTTTCTCAGTTTGATAGCAGTGATGAAATTCTAGGGTGGAAGCTGGGTGGTGGGGGGCTGGAAAAGCATGCGGCAGCAGCACGTATGAGGCAGACAGCAGGATGGGAACTCCTCCCAGAGAGGATGGGTGTGATATGTGGCATGCAGAGTGTTGCAGATCATGTGGGAAGCAACAAGTCGACTTATCTGCCTGAACTAACTTGCTGCAGTCTCGTCTTTTTCTGGGTTTATGGGCTCAAGTGTATGGAGGACCGAAATGGACAAAATCAAAAATAAATTTAAAAAATATATAAAAATAGCTCAAAGAAGAAAGAAATATGCCAAGTGGTTCCAAAAATAAACTTTGAAAAATTGGTTTTGCATAAATGCATATTTCTAGTGTCATTTTCAACTGTTTTAATTTAACTTTGTGTTAAAATGCCTATTTATTTATTTTCCTGTGTAATTTTAAGTTCATCAATTAATTTCTTTGAGACTTGTACATATCTTTGTTTGTTTTTTACATTTCTGTCTCGTTTTTATAATTTCTTTATACATTTCTGCCTCATTATGTAAATGAGAGGGGTGGTCTTTCAAGGCATGTTTTGGGGACAGATCCTCTCCTATTGGTCAAACAACTCCCAGCTCAGGCTGTAGCAAGACAATGCAGCAGAGCTCCGCTTGGCTCGCCTCGCCCTGGCTTGCTACATGTGGCCTAATGGGAGTTTTGACCACCAAAAC
This sequence comes from Atherinomorus stipes, assembly GCA_023101725.1. Classification (NCBI taxonomy): domain Eukaryota; kingdom Metazoa; phylum Chordata; class Actinopteri; order Atheriniformes; family Atherinidae; genus Atherinomorus; species Atherinomorus stipes. The sequence continues at coordinate 361,675 of JALJCO010000014.1, forward strand.
TTGGTGAAATGGTTTATTTTAACGGTATATTGTTCAGGATCTTCAGCATGTCTGTCTCTCACACAGTTACAGTGAAAATCACATAGTCACCGCTTATTGTTCACTGTTTAGCATGGATGCAGCTCCGCTGCAGGCAGCACAACTCAGAGGAACTGCTGAGGGTTCTGGTAAAGTTGGTTGTGATGCACAGATAAAATTGTCTCTGGATCCTTGAGATTGAACCTTTTCTGAATGTTCTGTGGACATCCACAAAAATTCCCAATTAACCAGAGATCCTTCCCCGAACCACTGTTTTTCTTTCTTTCCTCTACTCCCTGGTCCATCTCAGCCACTGCTGCCTGTTTCCCTCACCTATAAACACAAGTATAGACCTACAGACAAAAGAATACATTAAACTACTTTGTGGTTATAGCCTACACAGCCCTCATTGTAAAGTATGAGCGGTCATGACAGCCGACAGGCCGAATGCAGTGACCCATTCCTACCTGCATCCTCCAGGTCTTCCTCAGCCAGTTTCTAACGTCTCCTTAGTTTTATCTACCCATCCATCACTTATTTATGATGGTAGGAGCAACTCTGATCAAGGCCTCTATGTAGCCACGTCCTGTCAAACTTTCCACCAATCAGACAGCTTAAATTGATGGTAATGTCATATCAGGAGCAGCCAAAGATCAACAAGTGAGCAGAAAGTTCTATGTGTGTCTGAAAAGAAGAAAAATAATGGTCCCCTATGGCTGGAATAAAACCAAGGAGACTTCTGATGCAAGGTCGCCAAAAAGCAGCTGAGTTGGAGTTGGTTTTGTGAGGATGGAAGGTAAATAGTAGCATAAATAACTGGAAATGTGGAAAAAGGATGGGATTAAAGCTCCGGATAAGGGATCAACCAATACAGATTTTTTAAAACATTTTTTAAATTGATATTTTCTCATCAGCCAACACAGCCAATTTATCATCCGATGCTGATACCAGCAAAAAAACGCATATTTCAGCCAGCCAGTGTATCAGTCTATCTTTACTCTGGATGCTGATTTGGATTAAAGGCTCTGGATGGGAAATATGGGATGGATTTATTAAGAGTTATATTGATTTCACATAAACATTAACTACAGATGTGGGCATGAAAAACTTCCGCCTTTTACTGCCAGAAGTGGTGCAGTAATAGTGCACCATTACTGCACTATCACTGGCTGAACGACTTGTCCCGCGAATACGTCATCACGCACCGTGTCCAAACTTGGCGTGTGGAAACGTCCTTGTTCCGGGCGTTCATTTATGCTCTGAAATCGTTTCCCCTGGGCATGCAGGCGTTTCTCTGTGCGATTAAATTAGCAGACAAGTGGCTGGTAAGTTGCTGGTAAGTGGCTGGCAGTCGGCTGAAAGGGGAACTTTTTCATGCCCGCATCACCATGTTCAATTTCACGTTTATTCAGAGACTGTGCTGATAAAGTTTCTCCATGCAAAGATTGGTTATAATAAGTATCCATGGCAACAGTAAAGAGATTTACCTGCTGGATTCACTGATTAGGCTCTCCATAACCAAATCCTACACCAGATGAAGATTAAGCTAAGAGGTTGCAGGGCAGGAGCACGAGAGAAAAGAGGAGGAAATTCAAACCATCTTTTCCAGCTCCGATGGGAAATGTGATGCTGCTGCCAGCAGGTGAAGTGCTACCCAACACAGAAGACAAACAGAGGATCCAGTATTAAGTGTTCATCATTTCATAGACTCTAACGTGTCTACAAGCTGCTTCAAGAATTTACAAGCAGATTGGGTCTTTAAAGTTGGTGGAAAGCCATGAGAAGGAGGTCCTGCAGACAAGTTTTTAACTTAGCCATGTGAGAAAGATGAAGAGTTGCACATGACCGTATTAGCACTGACTTTTCATCATATCTTTCAAGACACAGGTCCAGAAGTTCTGGTTCTGTTCTGGGCGAGAATGCTGAAAAAGGTGTAGAACATGACGGACAGCTCTTTGCATCCTCCACTAGTGACCTGTTCTCCTGTAGGGAACCCTGCATGCAGCTACCAAAGACCTGAGCTTGTTTGAAAGGTTTATAAATAAACTGGATCTGACTTGAATATTGTTGTTCAGTAGATTTTGAGGATCCATTTATTCGCTTCAGAACCTGGTTTCAAAAGTTTTCAGGTTTCAAAAAGCAGGTGTCATGTGATTAAACATCCAGATGATAAAATACTTCAGCCCATCAGCTCATCTATGGTCAGACAAGGCCTTCATCTTTACACTCACACAGGCTCTGTACATAAAAAAATTGATGCCCTGAGGCATCCATGAATAAACTCGCTTGGGGTTCAGGGATCCCAGGTTTGGGAGCTCTACTCTACACAGCACAGTGAGGAAACAACAGTGAGTTCAGTCAGAGGCTTCTTCAAGTACTCTGCAAGTGAGAGATGCAGGAGATCATTCCTGCCAGTGGCCTCTGGAACAAACAAACAAACAAACAAAAAACTAGCACAATACAATATCCCCACAGGGTGCTGATTAAGTATTTTTCATTTCATGAATTTAACTCGCCTGATTTTAGTAGCATAGGTGAACTCTCCAGGTTGCACCTGGCATCTCACCTGGCTGGAGCTGGGATAGGCTCCGCCCCCTTTCCAGTTCCAGCTCCACGCGATTCGATTTTTCTAATATCTGGTCAAAATATCTTATTACACTCATATATATATATATATATATATATATATATATATATATATTTTTTATTATTATTATTTTTTCGCTTGTCATAAGCTTGTCATAAGCAAAAAAAAAAATTCTGCCAATGGGATGGGCAAAATTATCTTGATAAGCTCCAGAGGTGAAAGTAAGCCAGAACGGCCCGGAACTGCGTTCTGGTAAGAAATGTTCGGACCTCTCCTACCGGAACGGAACCGGAACGCTACGCATAGCAACTTTTACGACTGGCGGGCTGACCATCGGAAGCACCGAGACGTTTCGCGGTCTGCCCGCCGAACTGGCTGCTCAGTGATTGCACATAGGTCGCGCTTGATATTTAAATAAACAATCCGTCATGCTGCTCATCAGGGCATCTGCTGTACCCCGCTGGAGATCACACAACGTAACAACGTTGGACAGAAACAAACACACCCTACTGTCTGTGACAACGTTGGACACGCGCATCTGCCCCCCTCCTTACCCTCCTCCCGCACCTTTGCAGATGCAGAGTGAGATCGAAAAGGCAAAAATAAAGCTGAGGAGTCTTAAAAAGAAAGAAAAAAGCACAGGCCAGAGATGTTGCATAGTTCTGGAAGATAACCGACATGTTTGTCAGTGAATGAGCAGGTGAGACAACAGATCATCCAGCACCACCAGCTTAATAAGTAGGAGCTGATGGAGAAAACTAATTTGATAAAACAAAAGTTTAAAGTTGTAACAAAGGATATTACAAATTCTAGAAGATGGTTAACTACATAAAGCAATATAATTAATGATATGAATGCTGAATTCTTTAGGCTGTATGATATTTTATTTAAAATCCCATTAAGATTAAAAACATTTGTTGTTATATAGCATATATAGCCATTGCATAAATAGCAAATTACTGAATCTGAATAGCTGGAATTATGGGTGACGTTTGAACTTTTCTTACAAAGATGGAAAAGGGAGCAGTGTCTGCCTGTAAGCAGCTGCAAGAGGACTGTCAGCAGTGGTGGACAGCAGCAGTCAGGAATCAGACCAGGAACCTCCAGGTACAATTTAAGTACAAACTAAACATGCAGGTGATTCTTTTTAGATTTATATTTTACTTATGATACTCAGTATGCAATTAACTTTACAGGTGTAGATTAAAGTGTTACTGTCATTCTGCAGAGGAACAACATACACTGAGTGACTATGGTTGACAAAGTAGTCTAATTTCTAACTAGTCTGGTACCTGTTAGATTAAAAATAGGATTAGTCTCAAGTTAAGGTGGACAATGGTTTAACCTATTTTATTTGATTTGTGTGGTAAGTCCTTTGGCAAACAAATAAAAATGGAAGTGAGGAAACTCAACCTGTTCTTTCTCACAACAGAGAAAAAACTTGAGTGATGTTGAAGTTATTGTTCTGATGCTCTCTCTCCTGAATGAGTACTTAACCTGAAAATAAATGTAGCCTATAACTTGTCATCTATTGCATGACGTGTCTGATATGTTACATTATGCTCTTATGAATGTACAAGACTGAAAAATCAGTCGGATAAGAGCACGCTCTTAGTATGATGCGAGCACGCAAAGCGCGTAAGCAAAAAAAGAAAAATTCTAGTTGCACAGTTCCTGCAAGAATCTTATCTTACTTTCACCACTGATAAGCTCTCTTGAAATAAGATGCATTGCCTTATCAAAAGATAAGATATGTTACTTAAGTGTTTCTCTTGAAGTAATTTGGTCTTATTTTGAGTGTGATGAGATATTTTGACTAAAAATGAGAAAAAAATACTTGCTAAGATTTGAGTTTTTGCAGCGCCGTTCCAGTTCTGTCCCATTTCTAGTGTCACCAGGGCCGTAACCAGGCTTTCAGAAATCCTGAGGCTCAGATCTCAGTATCCTCAGTGGTAGCTGGCCGTGGGTGGCACCAATCGCTCTGCAGACATGTTCAGGCAGGATCCAGATGTGTAGGAACCATAACATACCAGCTTTATTTATAAAACAACAAGAAGAAGGCTGAACAAAGTCCTGTATATTACAAATATAAGAGTAGGATAAAAATCTATATTGAAAAAGTAGAAGTGTTGCAGAATGTGAAGAATACAAGTAAGAACATTTGAAAGGGCACTAAAAGCAATTTTTGAAAATTAAAAGACGAAAGCAATTTTAAAAAGAAAAAATACACAACACAAATATAACAGGAAGTAGAAGACAAATGAGTTTCATGTTTTTACTGGAAGCTTTTTGTCTGTGAGACAGGAAATTAAGATCTGTGGCCTTTTATCTTGACATGCTTCAGCTACTTCCTCAGAGGGGTCACATGGGCCGTTTCTCAATTCCTAGTTTGCGTACTGCGTACTCGTGAATTTGTAAGTCCCCACTTGTGGAGTTCACAAGTACAGACTTCACTTACTTGATGGTTTGGGACAACGCAAACTTGTGACATCAGCACCCGCAGTGCACAGCAGTGCAGAGCTGCCCGTCAACATGAAAATTATATTGTATCATTCTACAGCCGTTGGTTATTTATTGTTGTGGAGATGTGATAATTGTACTGAAACAAATAAAAACAATGAAAAAAACTGCTCCAAAACAATCATACTGAGTGGATGTTTTTTGTTTCCAACGTGTAAATTACATTTATTTCCAATACATAAGCACATTAATCCAAATGGGCGATCAGGTCATAATTACGTGATCAGAAACAGCTGTGAGAGGAAAGCGGGAGGAAGAGCTGCAGATAAAAGGCGCATGTGCAGGTGCATGCTGGGATTTATATGTGGCCAAGTACGCACGAGTCACCTCTAAAGCATGCTGGGTAAAATGGGTGGAGGAAGTTCTCATCCGGGGTTTTTCAGCGTACTTGCTGAGAAGCGAACATTGAAACGGAACATGACATGGATCGGGGGTGATGACGTTTCACGAGTCCACGAGCACACAAGTATGCAGATTGGGAAACGGCCATGATGTTGCTGTGTATGGATGATGACACCCCCTGCGGTCTGGTAACCGGTGGAGGATGGCACCCCAGGTGTGACATGGAAGATCCCTCATCTTTGTTGATGCTCCTTGGGTCCTGCCTCTGTTTCTCATTCAGTTTTCATGTTTTGCTGTCTTCTCCAGGCAAGTGGCTTTTTAAATACTGTTCTGTGTTGTTATGTGACATTCTACTTATTCTGTAGTCTGTGCGTCTGGCATTGATTCAACTTTATTAAACGTTTTTACGTCAGTTTAAAGGAATAGTTCACCCTCAGAATGATTTAACTTATTTTCCACTTACCCTGATGGTGAGCAAGACTCTGGAGCACTTTTTTAATATGTCAAATGCAGCCGGAGATCAGGACAACTTCTTGTCCCCCCCCCCCCCCCCCCCCAATGGAGTTTGCCAGGGTCCGAGCCAAAAAAGTCCATAGAAGTCCACAAAAAATTGTCAATATCCCTCCATGCTGCTCGTCCCATGTAGTCCAAGTGTCCTGAGTGGGTAGCGTCCATTAAGTATATTTTTAGAGTCTAAAAAGGAGTATTGTTTACGTCCATGAAGCGCGCACATGCGCGGTCACGAAACTACGGAAGCCTCGACGTTCAGAGCCTACTCTGCCAATAATGCAAGTGTAGAAGAAGAAATTCACTGTTTACATTGTGGTAAGAGCGTGAGAGCTCTAAACAAACCGGGACAAACACAGGAGGGGTTGGATATCGATCTAAAAGAAAGAAAGAAAGAAAGAAAAAGAGAACGTGCGATCTCGTCTGCCGTGGCTTCCGTAGTTTCGTGAATGCGCATCGGCGTGCTTGCTAGGCATGCGATGTAGTCTTGTTTAGACTCTAAAAATATACTAAATGGCGTAGTTTCAAGTAAATTCTGGACGCTACCCACTCAGGGCACTTGGACTACATGGGACGAGCAGTATGGAGGAATATTGACAATTTTTTGTGGACTTTTATGGACCTTTTTGGCTCGGACCCTGGCGAACTCCATTGGGGGGGGAACGAGAAGTCGTCCTGATCTACGGCTGCATTTGACATATTAAAAAAGTGGTCCAGAGTCTTGCTCACCATGAGGGGAAGTGGAAAATAAAGTTAAATCATTCTGAGGGTGAACTATTGCTTTAAGAGAAGATATGAGAAAACTCATTTCTTATAGTTGCCACATTCATTAAGACAGATAATACTCCCAATTCGACCTGCATATTGTGGTGAACTGTGCAAAAGAGATGATAAGTATGTTTTGTTGTCAATGTATGAGGAGATTTTATTGCTGCTGCACATTGTGAAGAAGCCAGATGTGCAGGAGACAAGTGATTCCTATGTTCTTGTCTTCTGCAGAGAGCTAATAAATTATGCTAGTAAATTGTGAGAATTGATTTTTGTTTTGTCTTTGTAATCTATGCAGAACACACACACACACACTTTCACACCCCTTTTATCACAAGTCAACCAAAGATGCAAGTCTTTAGTTGACTTGTAATAACAGTGCTTTCAACTCAGGTTTGAATTAAGTTCATATTGTTTATTTCACCCGTATGGAGAGTAAATCTGTTTGTTCTTCCTCTTGCCCTTAAATAGGAAGGCCAAGCATTAAGTGCTCATGTGTCTCATTAAGTGATTGACCACATAACTAAAAATGTCACCTGTTTGGCAATCGGGGAAAAATGTGATTATCATCATATTTGGCTCAGGCAGAATATTTCAATACAGCTGTCAGTGTGAGCCAAGTTTCCAGTCAGAGCGCGAGTCCAACTGGCAGCTCAGGAATAAACTGGTAACTGTCAATCAGTCCATCGCCAACAAATGCTATCTTGTTTTCAGCTGCACGCTCAGACTACTTACCTTCTGGGGGCTCTTGGGGTCATTTTGCACTTTTAAATTGCCAGACAGACTTAGCAGGCTTTGTTCTTTCAAAGATTAGACCGCTGTTTATTTTTGCATCAGCTGCAGCTTCCCGAAGCCTTCGGACTGACAAACATTTGTCTTTTTTTCTCTTTTTTGTCTGTGTAAATCCTCAGTCATCCAGATCACAGTAATCTTAAGTGCTGAAATTGAAGGTTACTGGACACATTATCTTTGTTCTTGAAGATGTTTCACCTTTTGTCTGAGAGGCATCTCTTTTATTTCAGCCTCTCAGTGAAGCCCATTTATTTCAGGACATTAAACTGCAAAGTTTTTCTCTGCAAAAGATAAAAAATGATTTTCATTTTATTCATGTTACCCTGAAACTCAGTGCAGACCTTCAGTAGAGTGACTTCAAACAGACTTAAGTAAGTTTAAGGTGACTCATTCTTTCCTAATTAGTAAGAATGACAAAAATTGTATATTGTGATGGGAGACAATATGAAGAGAAATATTTTCTTGTTTGTAGTTAATTTCTGTGGTAATTTCATAATTGTCTGATTTACAGTCAGTATTTTGAGGTGTGCTGTAATTGATGAGTCATTCGCCAACAAGTTAACTTGGAGAGCCGATTCTTTGTAGTAAAAAGGGGGATAAAAACATCAGTCCTGGTATCTTGACCCAGACTGGCCCACATACAAACATGAACACCACAAATCTGTCTGCCATCTTTAATGTGAACATCAACTTTACAGCCTCTTAAAGGGGAAGTTCAGGATTTTTGACACAGGGCCTCATTTTGGAGTGAGCCTTATAACTGGAGACAGTTTCAACATATTTCATTCCGTTATTCTAGTTCCAGGAGGCTGCTGATGCTAATGCTAGTGTGAGCCAATAGGAATCTGCTAGCCTGCCATTAAAACCAATCTTAACCACTCCACAGAACATCTAAGGGCAAATCATGTATAACTTCAGACTATATGTGTTAACAGCTGTGTTCATAGAATAATGTTACAAATAAAACCTTTCATTTCATTACATTTTGATTGTTGCTGCTGAGACACTTTACAAGATTTTACTTTCAGTATTTGGCAGTGTAGTGATATCATCTGCTGCTACGTGCATGAAGAAGTTTGATTACACAAATATACAGTCAAAACTACAACCATGTCTAAAAGGCATGAGGATATGTCAGATTTTGAAGATGATTTTGAACTTTTTTCATCAAACTAACTGTCACCATATCTCTATGAACCGGAATACACTGACAAAGGTAATAACACTACCACCTGGAAGCAAAGTAGGCTATATATATATCCACACCTGAATAAAGTAGTTCCTCAATATTTAATGCAAAATTTGTCATTCAAGGCTAGTTTTACTTGTTTAACACACGAGTTTACTAGTTTAACACAGCATTTACACAGATTGGCTTGCTGATTTGTCTCGGATGTTCTGTGGGGATAAGATTGGTTTTAATGACAGGCTAGCAGATTCCTGTTGACTCACACTAGCAGTTAATATCGGCAACCTCCTGAAACTAGAATAACAGGGAGAAATATGCTGGAATTGTCTTCAGTGATAAGTTGTACCATGTGGCTCACTTGTAAATGAGGCCCTATGTCAATAAAGTTTCCTGAATACTTCCTCTATAAAGATGTCATAACCTGGTATTTTACATACACAATCCGGGGGTGGGGGGAAAATTTAATGGGCTCATTTTTACTCTTTTCATCCCCCACTTTTCTTTTTTCGCGCGAGGGTAAGCATGATAATTATTCTGGTCTAAAAGCGTATTCACGGGGCAAGCATCACAAACCAAAACAGACTTTAGTCAGGATCGACTAAAAGGGCTGGACTCTGATGAATAAAAGGAGTGGACGTCCGATGTGAAGTTGCAATAGTGTAGCTTGTTTAGCACCGCTGGTCTACCATCGTTTCCTGGTCTCTTGCACAGAAGTCTTTAAGTTTCACAAGCAGCAACATTTACCGACTGCACATCCTCACTGAATAAATATAATCCGCTGGTCCTTGGTAGTTTAGCCCACTGTTGCAAGCAAAAAATTCTTGGCCATTCTTGAAATACGTAAAAAGAAGAAAAAAAAGAAAAAAGATTTATTCATGTATTTATTTTATTATTTTTGCTTGTAATAAGCGAAGGAAAATCTGCCAATGGAACAAGTCAAATTTTCTTGATACAATTTCTTGAAATAAGATGTATTTGTCTTAAAACAAATTCCTATATCTTACTGAAATGTTTCTCTTTAGGTGAGTTGTCTTATTTTGAGTGTAATTAGATATTTTGACTAGAAATTAGAAAAATATACTTGATAAAATTTGAGTTTTTGCAGTGTACTTCACAACTTTGGAAACCTCCTCCATTACTGAGTAAAAGATTAAATGCAGGGAAAGAAAAAAATCAGCTTGGATGGGTGTATCTCTTCCTGTCAAAGAGCTGAAGAAGGAAATCCTAGACCAGGATACACATCCAGTCCTCAATACTATCCTGCAACTTTTAGAGCATTCCTTCACCAACACACCTGAATTAAATGGCTGAATTAGCCACCTCATGCACACGTCAGTCAGCTCTGCAGAGGCCTGGTAATGAGCCATTCATTTGATTCAGGTGTGTTGGAGAAGGGATGCTCCTAAAGGTTGCAGGAGCAGCCAGTTCTTAGTGTTCAAATGCAAACAAGACAATAACTTCATCATGCAAATATTGAACATTTTTTATGAATGATAGCATTTAGTAGGGAGAATATTCTGTGGGACTTGGCACTTTATTTCATCTCTGAAATTAACAGCAAGTGTGCTCACTTGTTCATTAAGTCAATTGAATTTATGATTTGTCTGCTATAGAAAGAAAATGATCACTTTGTTAAAGCCAGAGTTTGTAATCCTAGTCAGAAACACTTTTTGTCATACCAGGTGAAATGGTCCTTCCATTCTGACAGAAGTCAATACACGTATTCATAACAAGGAATCTCTATGTGAGAGCTGCAGTTTTGTAAAAACTCTGACTAACTTCTGCCATTGGTACAAAAAGGCAGGAACTGCTAATTCGGAACGTAGTATAGACACTAATCGATGCTTTTATGTCTCATCTCTGTCCCTCCCCTCTCACCATCCCCCACGTGAACCTCTCTGTGCGACACTCACTGTAAACAAATATAGCTGACAGACTGCTAACAAAACTGCGCCAAACAAAACAAAACAAAACAACAGATAAGGATTAAGTCTTGGAGGCGTTGACATTTGCAGTGTGGACTTCTTACACCGCAGAAGGAGTTGGAGGTGAGTGGATTCATGCTTTTAGAAACCTGGTTTGTCAGCTGTTTACTAGCAAGCTAATGAGCTAATGAGCTAAAACATCAGCACACACGCCCCTGCGCTCTGAAGGCGTGGTTTCAGGTTGCTCATCATTTTCGATATCTTGCATACTTTGATTTGATTTTATATTCTCTCTTTTACTGTTATGTAAGTTTATCAAAAGTGTAGGATTGAATTTATAACTCGTCCGTTTTTACAGCAAGTAAATGAAAGTAACCAAGTAACTTTTAGTTCTTTTTCTTTCACTTGAGTACAGTTTAGGTAAAGTAAAGATACTTTTACTTAATTACAATTTTTCAGTACTTGATGGGGCGACTGTAGCTCAGGTGGAAGAGCAGTTGTCTTTCAACCGGAGGGTTGTGGGATCAACTCCAGGCTTCCCCAGGCTTTGTGCCAAAGTGTCCTTGGGCAAGAAACTGAACCCCAAGTGGCCTCCCAGTGCCCCCATCAGGGTATGAATGTGTGTGTGACTGGGTGAATGTGATATGTAGTGTAAAGCGCTTTGAGCGGTTAGTATGACTGGAAAAGCGCTATATAAGTACAGTCCATTTACCATTTACTTTTTTCACCTCTGCTCACGCCCCCAATTTCAAAAGACTCCACAACGACACCAGACAGCCAAAAATCAGCCTGGTGTGTGTCCGCCCTAATAAAGCATTCTTGTCAACAGATCTCTTAAGTGGAAATCAGTGTAAATAGTATATACTAACATTTCTAAAAGTCAACTCCAATGATTGTGAAATGCAGTTTTAAACAATGGGTCACTTTCCTTCTAAACCCTTAAAGGATAGTTTTCTTCTTTTTTCAGCTTGGACCTTATTTCTAGGAGTATATACGTGCATTTACTCACCTCTAAAATTTCTGCATCTCTTTGAGTCCTTCGGAAGATATTGCGTTGAGTCGCCCTTCGGCGTAAATCCAGTATACTGGCAGAGACGGGGCAGCCTCTTAAGGAATTATCTGCAGCAAAACTCCTTTTTTCACCAATACTTTAAGAAGAATGAAGGAATGAACGAGGACTATTGTCCTGTGAGTTCAGAGGTTGAACATTTTCAGTTTGGTGGTGTCTGGGTAGCGAGCTGCTCTGACAGCTATATTGCGGCGCGCGGCCTGTTAAAGTGTTGAGAAAACCTCCCAATAACTAACAATAAGTTAATTTTGAACTTAAAGGACAATAGTACTCGTTCATTCGTTCGCTCTACTTAAAGCATTGATGAAATGAAGGAGTTTGCTGCAGATAATGCCTTATACAGAAGCTACCCCGTCTCTCCCATTATACTGGATGTACGCTGAAGGGCCACTCAGCGTAAAATCTTCTGAAGGAGTCAAAGTGATGCAGAAATTTTAGCTGGTGATTGAGGGGGAATTCATATTCCTGTCTTGACCCTCAATTGCAAAAACACGCACTCCTGCAAAGTGCAAGTGGTGTCCCGATTCTCAGAACGTGAGGTTGAGGGGCAAGTTTGGGGGCTGAATCACCCTCAATATTGAGATTCTCCGACACCACCATTGTGAGTAAGGACTACCCAGAATGCAAGTGGAAAAGAAGGCGAGCTACAAATGTAACAAATTTTCTTTGTTAATGGAGATTTGAATATTACGAAAACCATTGTATTATCTTAGTTTAGGCCTATTATTGATTAGTTACCTCATTGTTGCATAACATTTATTTCTATTTTACAACCTTTGGTCAATAGCGGCTGGTGCGGTCAAGCCATGTTGCTATTGTTTAAGTTAGTAAACGTTACAGAAATAGTCATTTTTCTCGGTGCTAATGTTGTTGTTTTATCAAAATAACAGCCTGTATAACATTGTTCCGATAATGGTATAAGACGACCAGGCTAATGTCATCTCCCGTAGCTGCCGAGTTATCTAGCGATAGTTATAGCTGGTGTTTACCTTTCAATAAGCTGTAGTATGCGGTGACAGCTGAATATGTCCATGGTGGTGTTATTCATTGAGACTTTGTTTGATAACTCTAACAGAAGGAATAATTGACAGATAGTCTGCAACAATTTCAAAAACATGGACCTGATGGAGCCGTCAATAATAGCCGTGTTTGTGGCTTATGATTAAACAGACATGTTTAACAGTGCAAATACAGTAAATGCTTCTTCTTCTTCTCCTTCTTAACTGACGCTTTGACATAATGCTGCTCCCCACAGTTTGAAGATATATCTGCATTTAAGGGGTGTCCCATTTCTAAGACACAAAATAGACAAAATAGAATAGAATAGAATAGAATAGAATAGAATAGAATAGAATAGAATAGAATAGAATAGAATAGAATAGAATAGAAAAAATCTTTAATGTCCACCAGGATAGAAAATTGTCTTTGGCTCACCAATATTAAAATACAAACACCTACAGAAAATAAAAACAACACTTGAGAAAATAAATACAGTAAAATACAGCAAGAAACATAAAACATAAAACTTGAGCAGTTCAGGTCATACGCGTGGGAACTTCATTTTCATGAATTCACGAGATTGATGGCATTTGGGACAAAGGATATCTTCATAGAACCTCCAGACAGGGGAACCCTTAACACTTGGTTTTGAGGGCTACCAAGATTGAGGGTTGAGCTTGAGGGTTAAGATAGGAATTGGAATTGGCCCTAAATGTATGTATAAACTCCTTGAAATAAGGTCCAGGGTAAAAAAAAAAAAAAAAAGAAAGTTATCCTTTAAAAATATCTAACTACCGGTCATACAATAAATGTATTTTACTAAACAGAAACCTGGGTACATCATGACAAATATGTCGCAATAAATTTCACATATCCTGAATTAAACTGGCCAAACTAAGAGCTGCTCTATGTAACAGCAAGAGTGGGAACCAGAGAGCTGAACTGGCTGCAGCACATAGCCCCTTCAAGCCGTTTTCTCACATGCACTGCAATCCTCAAACCTACTAATATTCATGAGGGCTGGCGTGTGAGGACGCAAATGTTTGCAAAATCTCGACTTCTTGCATGGATTTTCCATCCTGCTTCCTACACAGAAGATCAGCAGGTGAAACAGTGTGAACATATCAGCTGGTGCCAACACAAAAACATTCAGCCATCATTTTCCTCGTTTGGTAAAGCAAACATTTATTTCTGCTTCCTGTTCAGTGGTTGCAGGTGATTATCTGACCGCTAAATCTCTTTTATTACCTTTGGCCATGTTTCAGACTGGAGGCAGCTATGGAGCTGCAGCTGGCAACCAACAACTCAATAAGGCGGTCAGGTTGTGGAGGTGGTCCTGAACACATACCGCCCTCTAGAGGCCGAGCAGTCGGGACTTCACCCCAGCTTTTCCATCCAAACACCGTTTTCTTTCAGGAAAGAAATCAGTTTCACTGCAGTTTAAGTGGGAAAGTTGTTTAATTTGTGGAGAGAATTTTCCTCTCTCTTCATCCCTCCTTTTCTTTCGTTCCTCATCTCCGGCCATCGTTTACACCCTTCTTTCTCTTCCCAAAGTCTTTCCCTCCTCTCCTCTCATGTGACCTTCACTCCTCACCTTTAACTCCTCTTTCTCCCTAAATTCTCCTCCCTTGTTGGAGCCTCCTTCACTCCCTCCCTCTACATATCCTCTCTTCTACTGTTTCCCCCTCTTTATCTCTCTCTTCTTGGTCAGGGGTCTTTATTGTCTCCTTCTCGGCTCTCTGTGGGAACAACCTCTCTGTTTGTTGACCAATAGGAGCAATTCATCCCAGCTTTTTTTTTTTTTTTCTTAGAAAGAAAAGGCAGGATAAAAGCCCCCATCCTCTATACACACACACAGTCCTACCCGGCAACCCCCCCCCCCCCACCCCTCCCACCGAGGCCCTCTGAGTTTGTTTAAGAGATTGAGGGTAAAAGAAAGACAGAAAGAAAGAGGGACAGAGAGAAAGCGTCCGCCCATTAAGGTAATTATATAGAGCCTGTGTTCCTGTTAGGGCCCTTAATTGATGTTAATGTTTGCCTAATTGGGGAGATTGGAGGAATTGGGGGGTGTGGGGGTCCCTCCTGAAAAGGTCCCTCTTCCTCCCAGGGAACACTCTTCAGTCCTCCTCACATCTTCTCACTCTGACGTTCACACCTTCCCACAATAGCTGTCACCTCCAGCTTTCTCACATTACCTTTTCTGAACCCACCGCCCTCCCCCTCTCCACCCTTTCCCCCCTCCATCTCCCTCTCCACCTCTCCTCACCCCTTCTGGCCAACCGAACAGACTCAAACTAAACGAACTACATGAAAACAGAAATGCAGTGAGCTCAGTTTTACTGCAAATGTTTTATCCACTAACACGGGCCAATAAAACTCCACCGTTTTTACAATTTTAAAATTCTTCATAAGCATCAGAGAAAAATGTGTCTTTTATTAAAGTTTGCCATTAATTAATTGTTTTTATTATTCTTTTAAACAGCTGATCTAACCCTCAGTGGTCCCCCAAGAAAACCCAAACCCAACCAGATCCCTGCAGAAAAAAGGCCTTTAGAAAATCATATAATCTAAGATATTTTTTCAGCTTCAGACCCAATCAGCCCCCAAAACTTTTTTTTATCCATTTGTCACTCTGACGTTCACACAAAACTTTTTCCATATTTTTTTTTCATAAAACCACCACATATTTAACAAGGACAGCAGAAAAAGTCCACAGTGAAGAGCAGTGAACTGTTTCAGGAAGTTATTAGTGTTTTATATGTGAATTTAACAGCAGTGATTTTAGTGCTTCATTATTTTACAGGTTTTTATAAAAACTCACACTTGTGAGCCATAAAAGTACCATAAAAATCACAGATATTAACATTTGTCTTTACTTTCTGATCTAAAATATTTAACAATTTCAGAGCTACAACTACAAGGTTATTTATTCATTTATTTTTCCGGTTATTTTTATAATATCCCTTTTAATAAAAAGAAAAAAACAGATTATATATATATACTGTATATATATATATATATATATATATATGTTAGGGAAGCAATGATGCAAAAATTCATTTGATACTTCAATGTGACAGTTTGATACTTTTTCTATGAAAAAAAAAAATCCTACTTTTTTTTACCATTGTGCTTTTGTCCACAATGGTTTACCATCAGAGCCACACTTAGCATGAAGACCAAAGTTGCTCCAAACACCACATCTGAATGTAGTTAAATGCAGATCCACTGAGTTTTCAACACAGAGCTCATTGTCAGAACACAAGTTGATGAAATAAATTAACAATTCTTTATTGTTCGATATTCGATAATGGTGGTCATGGTTCGGTACAAACCTGTATTGAACGGTTTAATATAAATACATGTATTGTTGCACCCCAATATAAATATATGACCAATCCAGGTCTCAGTTCAGGATTCTGGAGACCCAAATGAGTCCCTGCAGGAAACAAAAGCTTTAAGAATCATAAATATGTTTTTTTCACTATCAAAGCTTAAATCTTTTCATCAGCTTCACTCTGAATAAAATCTTCTCCATGACCAAAACATTTTCTGAATAACATCTGTGATGAAAAGTGAAACTGCAGATTTTGACTCTTACCTTTTGAATCCCATGCTTTTAATATCTTCACAGTTTAAAGTGGTGAACATTGAAATCTAAAAGGTTCAATGCCAGGCTCAACATATGGTTTATTAGAGGATAAAAATCACTATATGTCATTCTAATGTTGTGATTTCACCTAAAAATAACTTCAGTGGTGCCAAGAGGTTCTTGTTTTTTTGTTTGTTTGTTTCTGTTTGTTTGTTTTTGTTTTTTGTTTCTTTCAGTAACTAGACAAATGTAGGTATAAAACAACAAAATCAAATTATTTCACATAAAAAATTAACTCTGACACAACAATAAAATGAAAAATAGTCAACAAGGGGAAAAACCATCCAAATAAAAACACTGAATAGTTAAAATAATAAATGTGACTAAAAACTGTCTGAAAAGAAATTATTTAACAAATATTAGAGAAACAACCTTAGATATTTATGATACTTTATCAGCTTTGTATTTGTCCTTTCTTAAATGTGTAAATTATCGACTTGTGATGTTGGCGGATTAATGAATCAACATAAGCACAGAATCTCTGTTGCTCACAAAAGACAAATGAATAGAAAAATGTATAAATAATAATCAGATATTTTACACGATCATTACTGCCTTTATTTATTTTGGGGGGAGATTTTTATGATAATAATAAATAATAGCCTTAGCTGCAAGTTTATTCACTATGAACTGAAACAGGTCTGACTTGACTTCCTACATCTCAGTGATGGTTTCTATGTTGACATGCATCCTCCAGGATTCCACATTTTGTGATGGTTCCCACCTAAAATATTAGATTTTTCAGCAGCTTTTGTAAAAAGTTGAATAGTATCTAGAGTTTGTTTTCCTTCATTCTTATTTTCTTCTCGCAAAAGTGCCTGAAATTTATTTCAAATATTGTTTATTGTATTTATTATAATAATATCAACTAGTAAAACTTCAAATTCCAACATTAATCATTAACATAATTGCACTGGCAGAGTTCTCCTTCTTTTTCTTCTTCTTCTGTTATAATAGATTGTGCAGACTGAACTCATCTACGGCCCTGTCCCAATACCCGCACTTCCACCCTTGTGCCCCTAGAATGCGGGTTCCTGTTGAAGGGTTCAAGTCTATACTATGTCCCAATTCTGCAGAGTGGAGGTTGGCCCCGCCCCCTTTGCACCCTCAATCAACACTTCGGCAAAGTCAGCATCCACGCTGACTTCGTCGAGTCATATCGCCCACAATTCACGGGTGTTTGACATTTTGAACCATAAAGGTGGAAAATGGCCGTCTTTGGTGATTGCTATGCTATATATGAAATAATTACCAAAATTTGCCCTGCTACTTGGAAATATGCTTGAAATATATGAAAATTATTAGTTTACTACTAAAGGTACCCATATTTATTTTTTCATTTAAACTTTATTTACACAGATAAGTCCCACTGAAACCCGATGTCTTTGCAAGAGAGACCTGTTTACCTAACATACATGTCTTTATGGCATGTGGAGATTTGTGGACATTCTGCCCCAACAATAACAGTCACAGTGCAGCAAATTAAATCATTATTATACACTTAGCTAAGTATGTAAAAAAAGTTATTTATCCCTGTACAGGTGAAATTATACAGCCACCTTACACAAATTACTTCAGTTATTCATTTATTTATTAATTAAACACGTGTGGATTTTATAACAAATATTTTACAAGAACAGATAAAATGACTCAACATTACTCAGTTTAGGTCTGAAGTTTCTTCACCAGGCACAGAAATAAGGTTGAGTTACAGCTAGAAACAATGACATGAGAGTTTTAATTCCTCTTTAATTCCAAATAAAAGCTCATTCCGCTTTAGGAAGACCATGTAAAGCCTTAATTCTGTTCGAAAACAATAACTCAGAATAAAACTTAATTCTGAACAAAGTGGTTGGTTTATTTCTCTTTTAATTCTGAATAATTTAATTCAGTATAATTAATTCTGAAATAAAAATCATCATGTAACCAGGGCCAATGACGTGAAATGTCACTGCAGTGCAAGCTGATGGCGGAACCATCACTATCCCAATTATGCTGTTTCCCACACTTGAAACCTGCACACTCAAACCCTTAATGTGCACTTAACTGCACACTTCATACAGGGCTGGAGGGCTTAGTGGGGGTATTGGGACAGGACCTAAGGCACATTGCTGCCCTCAATGCCTGAAGCCTGGAGATGGTATCAGGATGAAGAACTGGGTGTTGTGGGCGGTTCCTGAGGTGAACTTGAACTTCATTAGAAGACAAATTCATACATTATTTTTTAATAATTCTGTGAAGGAACTCTCAGCGACTAACCTGCACAAGTGCTTGCCTTATGTTCACCGAAGCTTCTGAGCTCAGCCTCATGTATTTATTTGCTCCAGTTTGTGCAACTTCAACCCTGACATCTACAACAGAGCTTATGAGGATGATGAAGAGAAGGAGGGGCACATGTGATCACTGCAGCAGATGCTATCTTGCTTTGCTGAAACGTTTCAAACTGCAGGTTGATCCTGACACACCTTCTTTTTTTCATGTTCGTGTTCAACCACTTTCTGATGCTTTACTGTCCAAAGGTACCAGTTTATACTTCTACTTTACTAAAGCTCCAAACACTGAGTGCCAAATACTCATTTTAATAATGCACATACACATATACACAGCTTGCAAATATCCGGAGAGGTGAATTTTCTCAGTGCTGAAGAAAGACATACAGGAACTTATTCTAATTATGGTAATTTAGTATCCTGATACTATACGTCCAATGATTGTTAATGAAAATGATTTTGATTAGCTTATAAATGAACCCTCTTGTAGCCATCTCTGATTCTGAGAGGGAATACTTGCCTGGACTGTTTGACATGGTCCCTCTATCAGAAATTATGATGCATAATGTAACTGAAGCAACATGAGATGACAACTCTGAGCCTTTACCTGATAATAACATAATATTTAGGGGAGTTTCTGAAGGTGGTCGATGCAGCAGGATGGAGAATGTAGCTTTGGAAAATCTGTGGGAGCAGCATTGGTCCAAGTAGCAATATACTGTAATCATGGACGATGATGTCTGCTGGGTGAAGTGCAGTACAGGTGGCTCAGACAGTTTGACAAGACAACTTCGGCTGAATTAGCTGAGTTTGCATTAGTAGCTGGGCAGCATTATGAATTCCTGGAGGTTCTGATGGGTAATTAGACATGTTGCTCTGCAGCATCATCATGGTCTAAATCAGGGTTTCTCAGTCCTGGTCCTCAGGGACCCCTGCCCTGCATGTATTCCAGGTTTCCAACTCGACTCAACTGTTCATCAAGTTCTTTGCAAGCCTGTTAATGAGCCATTCATCTGAGTCAGGTGTGTTGAAGTAGAAATATCTTGAAAACCAGCAGGGCAGGGGTCCCTGAAGACCAGGATTAAGAAACAGTGGTCTAAATGATTAGTTTTCATTTGAAGTAGCTGACCCAGTCATTTCAGCAAGCGTACATGTGAGCATAGTTATAAAGTAGCTCAGGGCAAATCAATTCAGGTCTACGAGGGCCACAATCCAGAAGGTCTTTCATCTCTCCCTGCTCCAACACACCTGATTGAAATGAAATCCAATAGCCAATCAAGCTCTGCACAATGACTCATTAACTTGTCTGATCAGGGATACATGGAAAACCTCCTGGATTGTAGGTTTTCTCATGGGACTGTATTAAGTATGATGTAGTTGAAATAGCTAATTCATTTTTCTCATACATATATAAAGCTGGATGTCATCTGCATATTGAGGGAAATAAATGTAGTGTTGCCTGATCGTTTTGTCTTATGGGAAGATGTATTGGATGAATAGTAGCAGTCTGATCAGTGTCACGTGAAACCCCAGGACCTTCTTTGCATTGTTGGCACTCATCGATGACAAACAAACTAGAATTTATTCAATAATTGTGACTAAAACAACCATATTTTAATATTTTTACTGATAACAGATGAAACCAAATAAGTCCAAGTCAGTTTGACTTATCCAGACCAAACAAACCATAAAAATACAAAACCATTCAAAGATTTGGACACTCTCCCAGTAACGGTCAACTATATACTATAAGTTTCATCCAGTTATCAATAAATCTAATGGGAATGTTTCCAAATCTTTTGCTGGTAGTGTAGAGCAGCGTTTCCCAACTTTGGTCCTCAGGACCCGCTGCCCTGCATGTCATGGAGGCAACCCAAATGTTGCACACCTGAATCAAATGAATGGCTCATTAACAGGCTTGTACAGAACTTGATGTGGAAGTTCATGAATCTGAATCAGGTGTGTTGGTTTAAGAACAATTGATTAAGACGTGCAGGGCAGTGGGTCCTGAAGACCGGAGTTGAGAAACACTGGTGTAGAGGACAGCTCAAACATAAGTGCATTCAGACAGAGAGGTTCTAAGAACGCAGTTCCTATAACTACCCGTCTCGAGTTTGGTTATAAGTACTACCCTTCCCCATCAGTTTGCGGTCACACATGAGGGAGGAACTTGATTGGGACCATGTTTGATGCAGTCGTCTGCGACAGTGACAAATTTATGCCCCAGCAGATCTGATAGAAAACTGCTGTTTCTCGTCTCTTTTATTCAAAGCTATTATAAAAGCTAGCTTACCAGCTTTCCATCATCACGGTCATTTGTATCATGTAACAGAACAGCCCCCCTTTGGAAAACTGCCCTTCTCACGTCTTGTTTACCTTTTGTTGAAGTACGCCTGGACACTTTAGTGGACGGACCAGGGTTCGCTCACTAAAGATAGTACTGACAATTGGGTTTTCCATCTCTTTTATTCAAAGCTATTATAAAAGCTAACTTACCAGCTTTACCTTCCTTTCACTTGTTTACCTTTTGTTGAAATGCGCCTGGAGTCCACTAAAGTGTCCGGGCGGCAGCCGCAGATTCTACTGCCACATTTTGCAGTTGTATTTGTGTCATTACATTACATTTGTATGGAAATAATTGCTTTTGGACATTTAAAAATAGCTATCAATTCGGGACGTGTGCCATTGTGATCGATTTAATAATGAATTAATACACTCCTATTGTAATAGTTCTTGTTGTTATTATGATATCAGTAAACAGTTAAACAGGTAAACAGCTGTGGGACTTTTTAAATATGGCGGGGCAGAAGAAGCAGAAATGATGAAAGGGGCATGGTTTGCCAGTTCTACCAATTACCAAACATCTACACATTTCAGTTCCTATTGAACTCCGAAAAGACCCTACCTCAGAGTAGGAGCTAAAAAGGTTATAGGAACTGAGGGCCGAGGTCCCTTGTTCCTATATGTCCGAATGGGCAAAAAAATGGCCTGGTTCCCAAAAAGGATACAGGAACTCCAGAAGGTTCCTACAGTCCGAAAGCACCTCATTACAACCTAGGCTGGTCCAGAGCAAGAAAGAGAGCCAGTAAAACCCACCAAACCTGACTTTATAGAACCAGTACAGTTAGGGATGCCCGTCCGCTTTTTGGGCTCCGTCCGATCTGATATTTGATGTTTCAGTATCTGCCGATACCGATCCAATACCGATACAGAAATGGGGGAACAAAACAGCATGTTATTGTTTGATTGCACACCTCGTTGTGAAAACAGACTGGGATCTTTCTTTTGTGCAAGGCAACATCAGACTTGGCTTAAAAAAAATTGTTTTCCTGGTTTTAAAAAAGGAGATAAATGTACTGAATTACTTATTTAACAACTGCACACACACAGCAATCTTAAATAAACTAACAATCTTCACAAGCTTGCTCACATATGTAAATATATAACAAAACGTTCTGATTCAGTCTGTGCAGTTAAATAAATGTAAAATAATAAAATGCTGAAACTGAGGGGAAACAACAGCCCTACTCCTCAGTCAAACATGTCAAAACAAAAAGGAACAAAACTTCTTTCAAATGGTTCAGTCGGTGCAATTAGAAATTTAAAGTCAATTTAAAAGAAATAATAAACGAGCTGAAATTGAGAAAAAGAAATATCTCCACTAGCTTGACATTTTATCTTTAAAAAAATGATTTTGTAGTACTTTGAAAATAAAGATGAAAGATCCGTGACAAAAGCAGCTGAATAAACAAACACTTAATCAGAGTTTTAACATGGAGCTTATTTCCAAACAGGGAGATTGAAGATTTTTTTTTTTTTTCTTTTTAAGCCTCTCCCACACTGCACCGGATGCCGGTGGATACCCTAAGTGATAAAACTTGTCCTGTCCAGAAATATTTAACAGTATTTCCTACTTTCTCTGCGACCTGTCGGCACTCGCGGGATTTTTACCTGTGAAAGGTGGAAACCAAACTGCCGCAGGACTCTTGTTGGAGCAGCAACAGAACACACGGCAGCCTGCTAGCTGCTAGCAGCTAACAGCTGCGACTCTGGCCTTGTAAACAAACAGCCTCCACGTGCTGCGTCGGCAACGCGTGATGTCACTTAAAGGGGAAGCACAGAAATACACTGAATAGATCTGCACCAACGGATCGGGCCGTGGATCGGCTTATGTTTACCCTTACCGATATTTACCGATCTAGGATTTTTTCTCTATATCGGAACCGATCCCGATCTGAAGATCGGATCGGTGCATCCCTAAGTACAGTCCAACCAGTGTCTAAGTTAGAGGACCTGTCCAGACCAAAGCAAAAATGCTCAGTCACGAATGAACCAGGACAGACTATCTAGAAGCATTTAAGTCAAGACCTCACCACTAAGACCAAGAAATTACTGAGACCAAGTAACAAGACATTACCGAGACCAGGGACAGAGACCAAGACATTACCCAGTCTACTACAATGTCTTGGTCTTGGTGCCTGGTCTCGGAGACGTCTTGGTCTTGACTGTGGTGTGGTCTTGACTACAACTCTACTGTCTAGTTCAAAATAAACCAGTGTGGCAAGGTACGCAGTGAGGGCAGGATTCAATCCCCAGAGTCCTGATTTACAGTCATGTATGCTAACCAGTCAGCCAAAGGGATATCCCTGTGATCAAGTAGCCAGGGCGCATAATCAATCGGAGGTATAGTGACAGGACCCCACACTGTCACACCAGCATGAACCACTCCAGACTCAACTGGACCATCCCAGCCAAAAACCAGAGCAACAATGGCCCATTTAAATCAGAGCTTACAGGTCAACCCAGTTCACGTTAGATTAATAACCAGTCAGGATGGGACCCGTTTAGTTATTAACATAGAAAAAACTGCCTGAACTCAGACAGAAACTAAACCACATGACAACAAGCAAACAAATGCATCTTTTCCCAAACAAACAAAGTAAAGTGAGTTGATCCAGATGAACTTGAGCTAACTGACAGCAGCCATTGTGCTGCGATGGCATGCTGCTCTGACACAAACTGACAGCAATTGTTGGTTTGTGTAGGCCTTGATGATGATGATGATGATGGTGGTGGTGGAGGGTGAAAAGCACCATCAGCCTCCACTGTTCTCCCGTCATCTCCACCACCGGTAAGAGCAATCTCCAAAGCCGCCACCGGGCCCTGTACTAATTACAGCTACATCTGTCTTTCTATTTTTTCTGCCTCTTCCCTTGTCCCTCTGTTGTCTGCTGAACAAATAGTTCATGCCATGTTCCTCCCCTCCTCCATCTTTACTCTTTACTCCTCTTGACACCTTCCTGCATGTCCTCACAGCTGGAGGCAGTGTCAGCGCCACTCTATTATGGATTGTATTTGCATGTTTTTGTGTGTTATATGTGTGTGAGAGAGGGAGTGTTTGGTATTAAACACTGGCGCATTTTTCTATCTTCCCACATCGTCTCTGTATTTGTATATGCTAATGAGGAATTTCTGTGCTGCCTGCCATAAAGGAGCTGCTGGATAATAACCCTGTAAAGCAAACTGGTGCAAACCGACGAACCAATTATCTCCAATCTTGTTTTTCTTGTCCCCCAATTACCATATGCAGAAGAAAGATGTATGTTTTTAACAACACCAAATCCTTAAATGACCCATATTAAAACTAGATTTAACATAGCTTTTTTTTTTCTTTCTTTCTTTTTTACATCTCATACCCTTACCTTTATTTCTTCCTGTATAGTTCAAATGTACCCATCATTCTCACAGAGGGAACGGAGCAGATCAACAGAGAATGACATGGGCACAAAAAAAGCTGCGAAACATGACAGCACAACAAATAACCTTCAACGCTTTCTGCCCACAAATTCAACCGCTGACACAGAAAACACCTAAACTATGTCCTGCAGCCAAATTAGACACCTGTCCAAACCTTTAAAGACCTTTTGTATTTTTCACAAATTCTCTGTACTGCATTGTAATTGGCTAGCGGGCCTGCGTGTTAGCGTGCATGGCATGCTCGGCTGCAGAGAAGGTAAAATAGGCAGGCGGGGGAGCTGAATAGAAATTTGATTGTGTTGCTGTCAAGCGCTCCCGCATGAACTCCCCTTTTCTTTCTCCACCCAGACAGAGAGGAGAAGTGTGAAGGGAGAATAGGGGGAGAAGGAGGAGTGGGTTGGTGGAGGGGGGGTGGTAGAGAAAGGGTGAGAGAGAGAGAGAGAGAGAGAGAGAGAGACAGAGAGAGGGTGAAAGAGACACACACACTTCATTTGTCATCCAGTGGCCTGATTGGAGTGGCAAAGCCAATTCACATTTCAAGTGGAGTTCTCATCACACAAGCCCACTATACCAAACCCCCATTCCTCCTTCATCACCCTCCCCCCATCCTCACCTCACCTCATGTATCCTGCCAATCAAGTGCAGCCTGTAAAAGCTGCCAATGTTTCGAGCTGAGAGCGTCATCATCATGGATGGGAGCGGTAATGACTCTCTCTCAGGGGCTATAATAGCTGCAACTAATGGAGAAGGGTAGTAGGGAGCGAGGCACAAGGGGTGAGGGTCACGGGGAAGGTTGGGGGCGACTGTAGAGCCGCCGTTGCTGCTGTCATGACAAAAACTCAAAGAACTTTTTGGGGGTAATTTAAGCTGAATGCTTCACATTGCTCAACAAGTTGGAAGTGTCATGCAGCAGCATCTGAACACAGAAATTCATTTCCCTAAAAATTCCAAAAACCTGAGCTTTTACTCCGCGTTCAAGCTTAAAAAAAGGGCAGATAGAGGACTTTCCAGGAAGGTATTACCAGACAAAGCACTGTCCAGACCTAACCCAACGGAACACTGTCCATGTGATACCCGACAGAGGGCTGTCCAGGCGTCACCCGATGGAATGATGTCCAGGCATTACCCAACGGAGCACTTTCCCGGCGTTACCCGACAGGTGTATCCAGGGTGCTTTTATATGGTGTAATAAAAGTTCTTAGTCAAGTCTACACCTGTGAATGTCTGTATTTCTGCACTGTGTTCTGGTTCGCTGTGTTGAAGAAGGGACTAGGACCACAACAGGTGTTGGTATTTCTTTATGCCAGTCAAGTAGTTCACAGCCTCTTTATGAATGAAATAAAATGCTCTGTAACATGCAGCTTGCTTAAATAAATGCTCATTGTACTTGACAGTAGGGGTGTCAACGTTTACAATTTTTTCTACACTTGTAATCTGGACTACTAACCGTTGTGTACACGGTTACACGTTTGAAATTAATAATCCTCAGGTTGCAGATGGTGATGTCACCTACGCATCCCACCTTCCGCCCGCCGTCATACTGAACTCAGAGCAGAAACACTATCATAGAGGCAAAGTAAGGTTTTGGATATTTATCATTTTAATCTCTGAGAACTGAAATGATTTGACGAAAAATATCTCTTTTATTGGGTGCGATTTGAACGGAGTCCCTGGAGAAGTTTCAAACAGCTGACATCGGCTAACTGGATTTTTCTTCATCTATCAAATACATAATAACCTGTCTACATACATGGGAGAAAGAAAGCTTTCACAAGCAGAGATATCTGTCGATGTTTCATGGCTGGCTGGGCTGACCTGAAAATATGGAAATGTTTTATCTGAAGGAAGTAAGTCTTGTTCTGGTGATCAACTTTATGTATACAGCGGCTAACACGAGCGGTTCGATCTTCTGCTAAACACATGCAGTTTTTACAGTGTCTGATTGGATTCACACCCATAACTTCATTTTCAGAAAAAATATACATGAACAGATTAATCTGACAAACTGCTTAATCCAGGTGTGTCTGACCTCAGTAACTGGAGACAACGGAAAGCCCGTTACAAGTGAATACAAGTCAGAGACAACCAGGATTAAATTTTCATATGCAGGGTCCAAAATTAACACTCGCCAGGCGCCAAATGCAAGTAAAATTTCTGTTTGGCCAGTAAATCTCAAAGGGCTATCCGCCACATGGTGAGTAAATGTTTCTATCAAATAAGTCATGTTTTTAAATCGTCATTTTGGTGGATTTCTTCTCTATGTGCTTGGCTGTCTGCACCTCTGGTCTACAGAGGTGCATGAACAATGCGCATGGACACAAGCATGCACTCATAACATGTGAAAGCCACCCACTACAGTACTTCCGTTTACTAACAACTAGTGATTAGCTCAGGCTAATTAAGTAGCGGGAATATGTGGCAAGTTTTAGCAGGAGGCAGCCAGTCTTCAAGAGAAAAGCACAGGGAGCAGGACTAACAGCCAACCAGAAAGTTCAGTGAGAAGTGGCGCTTTGGAGGTGTCACAAGACAACGGCTTCACAATGATAGAGTCCGCTCCATTTACTACCCGGTGACTGAGTGACGAGTCGGGTGAGCGGAGTTTTTACTCTGATCCGCTCGGATCTGATGGCAGGCTGTTCCAACTTGATAAATTACCTTGAGGTGTGGCCTTTATTGAAGTTTAGTAGTTAACTGAGCATTAAAATGATTCCTGGAACAACCTCGGCCTGTATTATAATTCTATTCAGCTGCTCTGAGCAGCAAATTTCTCGTCCTTATTTAAGACACCTCCAACAGTCACCGTTACACTTAGCAGACTATAGCCTGAAACAAACTGGTGCAAACTCATCACTTTATTATTAACTTGTAATGTTTTTCATCATCAACTTTGCTCTGAAAGATCCATGCTTCATTTGTTTTGTTAAAACATTTTTCCATCTGCAGATGCTTTCCCCTCTGCTACAGAGATTTCAACACAATGAAACAAGTCAAAAATGACCAGGAGACAATGTTAGATCTCCTTTTGGTCCAGCTGTGTTCTCCAGAGATCAGGGAGTATGATTCCACAAATGCTGTAGGACTGTCAGGACCAGGAGGCCATGCTTCATGGACTGTGTTAAAGGGCAAAGAGTAGAGAGCAAGGTATCTGATTTATATGAATAAATTCAGAAATCATCACTTTATTAAATATTTTTACTTGTTCCACATTGTTTTAAAGGTGCTATGACATCAAATTTAACTTTTGGGGGGTTTTAGGGGTTTAATATGGTCTGTTGTGCACTGATGAGGCCATGTTAATGTCCAGAGTGAGTATCAAAGTCCGTGTTTATGGTCTGTTAGCTTTGTTTCTTTGTTCAAATACGTAAACGTCCCCTAAGGGTTACATTACATAACCTTTAGGGGACATTTGGAGAACATTCCTCTGTTAGCTGGGCTGACTGTTTTCGCATCTTGGACAGCGCTGAATATTAGGCTTTTGGGCTGCTACTGTTAAAGTAATATCAAGTCTACTCTTGTTATACGCAGAAAAAATGTAAGGAGATTTGAATCAGCCTGCTACGGCTGCTAGCCGGCTACGTCTACACTAGCCCGTGTAAGTACTTAAACGAGCATGATCCCTCCTATTGTCAACATTTACCCGGCATTTAAGGGCCCTTTATTCACATATTTCTTTAGCCAGTTAAGGAGGACATGTTAATCGCAAGCCAACGGGTCAGCAGGCTGGTAACTTCATCGTTTAATGAAAGAAAGTGAAGACAACAAAACCCGCCGCAGACTGATAGCAATTAGCAAAGCGCGCTACAGGAAAGTAGCCTCAATACCTCAACTCTCAGTCGAAAATTTGCTCGGCCATAAAAGTTTTATAGTCATTTTTTACTCATGGCAACAGCGCCACCTAGTTGTCAGTCTAAATGAAGAAAAAAAGAAAATATCTGTTTTCTATGGCCAGCATTGCTTCACTACTTCCAGAAATGAACTTCCTGTTTACATGCTGATGTCATACATGTGCGTCTGCCCATGATGTGGCACATGCTTAGTATGTGCAAATGAGCACCAACCCTTAAATGATTCTTAAACAACAGTATGGATGCAGGTAACACACAGTTAAACGTCCCAAATATCATTTACCACTTAATGGAGACGTAGTTTTTATTATCAGTATTATTATTCACGTGCTGTAGACGTAGAGTGGCGATGCCAATTGGAAAAAATGACATCATTCACTCTTTTATTTGGCAGCCCCCCCTTGTTAAAACACCTTCCCGCACGCATGATTCTACGTAATTCAACTGCTCCAATCAGAGCACTCCCCCCTTTGATGATTCAACTGTGTGAGTGGAGCTGAGTAACTGCTGAGCAGTCAGGTCGGTTTTTTAAACAAATGGATTTAAAAGAAAACTTCTGCAGCAACACTGAGGGAGGCGACCACAACCTTGTCATTACCTGTAAGTTTATTTATTTTCTAAATGCTGTCTTGTCTGATAAACGTAGCTCAATGTCTGGAATGGACATGTTGCTAACAGTTAGCCTTTAACAAACTCTGACCGCAGCTTGACCTAGATTCTCTAAATAAGGTTATAGCCAAATAAGGTGTAGCCAATCAAAATGAAGTCAACTTGGTCTCCGGGTAAAGCTGCATATCATTACCGCACCCAACTCTTTTACTGAGGAAGTGAGGTCAACCGTGCCAAAACAATCCCCTTCTGTAAAAAGTGACGTTTTTTTCTTTGGAGTATTTACATATGCAGTAATGTCAACTACATGAACTAGTTTTTACTGCTATGTCATCACTCCTTTAACATTGCTGTTTCTTTCTTTTTGAGTTTGCATCCAACATAACATTGTATTATAGAAAAAACGGAAGGTTTATGTGTGTAAAATAGTTTAATATAATGACTGGTAAAAATATGCTCGGCTGTTGAATTTTTCATCTTCCCGACAACTTGGCCGGCGAGTCCAAAGGTTAAAGGGACTTGAGGCAAGATTAAGAAACGAAACTCGCGACTGCCGCGACTGCTGCGACTGCCCCTTCAGGTAACTGCAGCCACAAGCCAAGCCGTCACGGGAGCATGCACAAACTGAAGCTATAATGTTGTTTACTCACCTTTTTCTCCCTAATTACACTTTTTAGTGGTCTTTCAGTTGATCTGGATCGTTTGCTGACGGCAGAATAATCCATAACTATCGCTTACAGTGTTTTTATTTAACGTGACCGTCTTTTTCCTGCATCAAAACTGCGGATGTAGCGTCATTTGACGTCACGTCCGCAGGGCAGCGCGGGAAATTCGGACACCGAATTGCAGCGCATTTTGCAGCACACAGCCTGTT
This sequence comes from Atherinomorus stipes, assembly GCA_023101725.1. Classification (NCBI taxonomy): domain Eukaryota; kingdom Metazoa; phylum Chordata; class Actinopteri; order Atheriniformes; family Atherinidae; genus Atherinomorus; species Atherinomorus stipes. Next base: position 391,398 of record JALJCO010000014.1, read on the forward strand.
CAAGGCAACGGAGAGAAACATGGCTGGAAACGTTATTTTTGGTATTTAGCGCTTCATCACCCATTAGTATGAAAAAAAGGGACATTCATGTTTGGTTTTCTTCAAATTCCTGCCTCAAGTCCCTTTAATTTCGGACACTGCTCATATGAACAAACCAACAAAATACACATACCTGTACACATTAAATAAAATGCTCTGAAACATGCAGCCGGCTCCACACAGGTCATTAGCCTCCAGTGTGCAAATACATTAGTGAAACCCTGTAGCTCTGCGGCACGTGTCTGCTACAATCTTGACCAAACAACACATAACTGTATGATTACTGCTTAAAACAAAATTTACATTCACACACATTCAGTTTGTTTAGTCAAAATAACATAATATTTGTTTAACCATGAGAAAAAAAAGCACCATACCTTCTCTCAGACAACAGAGCTCTACAGCACGGGCCGAGAATGACGCAGTGCTGATGTCATCAACAGGCGACATCTTAGGGACAGTACAGGCATTGAAACTGAGTTTTTAGGGAATTACTGAACATACTCTAACAGAGAGAAAATTTTAATTGTTTAATAAGGAATTGGTGGAAGTTCAAACCTACAATTAAAAGACTTATACCACTTTGATTACACAGGCATTACCCGATGGAGCACTAAACAGGTGTTACCGAAGGGAGCACCTACAAGGTGTTACAAGATGTTTTCATTGACTATACCCTCATCCATTAACCATGCTTTCACTCAGATGTGTGTACAGTGTTTGAGAACATTTCCACACAAAGTGTGAAAACTTTCATTCTTACTTCAAGAGGTTTATAAAAACAAGCACGGCTCAGATTAATGGACAGAATGCCTGAACATAATGATCATCTGCATCTAAATATGTTCTTTACATCTTGAAAATAATAAGTTAGTTTGAAACCAACTTTGTGTTACTGCTGTGAAAACCTAACACAAGGCGCCTGCAACCAGCAGGTATTTGAAAACTTTTAACTGATGATGAGGTCATTACAGGATTTGGAAACTGCTCCACAGAGAGCAAACAGACTTCTGAGCAGATCCTGTTAGATTTTAACTTGATTTTTAAATTTTTTCAAGGAACTGCATGAAACCTGTTGTGGTGCAACTCCAAGTAGTTTTTTGTTGGCAAATCAGGAATTGCCAGCCATCCTGAGCCATATTCAGCTCGGCTAATTTCTGTGGAGACTATATCCGTCCCAACCTGGACGCATTTACACAAGCTGAAAAGAAACAGGAAACAGCTGAATGTGAAGCAATGGTGGGAATGTCCGTCTCTCCCAGCTGTCCATGTTCTTCATCCATGTCACGTCACTTTTTCTTTTTCTTTTTTTTTTTTTTTTTGGCATTGAGTTTGATTTCCAGTCATTTCTTTTAAAATTTCCAACAGAAATGTCATTTGTTCCTAACCGCATGCCTTTTGCCAATGCAGTGTTTATTCTTTGCTTTTTTCTTATTAACACAGAACACTTTACAAGTAGACAAAGTGACTTTTTGCACACTTTTACGAGTATTCTCAAAATACTGGTATGTATTTTTGTCTTTTACAGATTTTTTACATCTTAGTGGTTAAATAAAACAAAAAACCTTTTATATAGAAGGTTGATAAATGTGGTTCCATGTCCTTCAAAGCTAAGTTATAAGAGAAGATCTGATGACAGAGAAATACATAATTGCTTCAGACATTAGATAAGAAAACACTGAATTTCACAAATGAGACATAAAAAATGCTTCAAAGATAAATAACTCAGAAAGATGTGAAAAGAACCAAAGGGGTGGAAATAAAAAGGATTTGGGGTCCTGTTATAAACATTTGCTGCTCAAAAATTTTCTTCTGTAATGTGGGAATACTGATATTTTCTGCTGTGGTTTTTTGATAGAAAAGAGGCAGGTGTCAAATGGCAAATTAAAGTATTTCATCAACTTTCTTAAGCCTTAAATATCAAATTACATTCATTTCTTAATAAAACAGACCTGAGGGAACCATTTTATGAGCCTAAGAGTTTTTTTATAACCAGAAAGGAGACTGTAGGAACCAACCATTAATAGAATACGTAGAGGTTGAATGTGGGACATTTTTATTAAAAGCTACATTTGAAAAAAAATAATACCTCCACAGGTCGTTTGGGGATGTACAGAATGAACAACATTTCCCAGAAAAATTATATTCAGCCTAAAAATAATTATAAAATAAATTTTTACCGGTTCGATAATGGCATTTTATTTACGTCTATAAGCCGATACACGCCGCCATTGCAGGTTGCCAAATACGATCTCTGTGTGGAAACAATATTTTGGTCATAGTCAGGCTTGTACAGGGAAAAAACCATGGAGACGACAAGTGAAGCAGCTGCTTCAGAGCCCTGGAGATGTTGTTATCTGTTTCTGAGGAGGAGTGACCTGAGAAGAGCAAAACCTGGAGTAAATTTAGGTGAAGACTTCACTAAATGGACCCACATAAACGTTTTCCACGGAGTCAAAACACGGAAATGGCGATTTCCCTCCTGGATCGGTAAGCTAGAGCTAGCTTGTTTGCTAACATGGCTAACGTTAGCTGTCAGTTATAAACTCCTCTGCGTTACTTGTTGGACATGCTGCAGACTGTTGGTCACTTGCGTATCGGCAGCGAGCCTGGCATCCCAGAGACCGGAGTTGTTTTTCTGCCGTTGCAACTACAACCTAGACACACGTGATGTCGCTGTTCTGGTGGTGTTCCATATTCAACCTTTAATTTTTATATTTACATAAAAAACAAAATTGGAACTGGATATTTCGGCAGCTCCATGACCCACGTGAAGCTCTACTCTCATTTGAGTAATCTGGTAAACTGTAGCTGGGGCTTAACCAATTGACAGTTATTTTGTGGCATCACGGTCTGTAGGAAACGCCCCCCTGGCAGGCAAAAAACACTCTAGCTCCCCGCCCGCACGCTGAGAACAAGCTACTAGAAAATACCAGATGGTTGTTTTGCGATTGGGTGCACAAACCACCGGGGAAAAAAGAGACTGGGGTTGTGTTTTTATCGTATTCTGGCCTATAAAGACATCCTGAGAGGAGAAATCTGTGGCTCAAACACAATTCGACCCCTGGGCACAGCGGACCATGGCAGCCCCTCCACTAACCCACACGTTTTAGCAGCAAACACTTCATCAGCGGTCAGTAACGCCCACACCTACATTCATCCGTATATAGTTAGCATAGTTTTAACCATAAATAAAACCTTATACATGTTGATGTCATATGGCGGCGACCAGGTGCCTGCCGTCATTCTAATGAGTTGACATTAGCGACTAGCTAAAACGGAGGGATGCGGTAATGCAAATAAACTCCTAAAGGAGGGATATGGAAATCCTGTTGTACTCATATTCAGCGGAATAGCACAAATACATGATGTAACACTGAAATTTTGACATTCTTTGTTTTTCATACATCCTGTTCTATTTGCTTTTTATTTACGTCTTCATAGTAGTCCATCCTTTCTAAACCTGATGTTGCAACAAGTTAAAATGAGAGGAAATTATTCTATTTCTGTTATAATAGTAGTTTTAAGTGAGAACTGTCGGTGCTCTTATAAAGTATACCTTCATCCTGGCAGCGGTGTACCGTGATGGTTCTCAACCAGACAGATGTAAATATCTCTGAATTCAGGCTCAGCAGGGACACAGCTGTGATTAAAGGTTCATATACAGCAGTCGCATCTCTATACGGGTCACAAGTGTCCAACTTATTTCTGTATCTTTCCTTCTCAGCTACTGACTGGTGAGTTCAACAATTATTAGTCTGTCTGCTCAGAGCCCCATTACCACGTGACCTGCCAGGGCTCCCGGCAGGTCACGTGACTGAAAATTACAGCACTCATCAAAATGCTGTACTGCTTTTTCAGTGAGTCTCCTGGTCCTCCATAAAACCCCATCTTGGTAGATTAAAAAGTAAGAAAAGAACATTTCTGACTCAGCAGTTTTCTAGTTTTCAGGACAAGACGAGTCATGTTAAACTTTAACCCTAATGTAGTATTCATTTTCTGTAGCAGGGCATTGTACGAGATTCCAAACAAAGTTCAGTGTGTATACATGCCAGTGAGAGTCGAGCGTTTGGTTTTCTTGGATAGAAACTGATACATTCTTGGTTGGTTTGGATATGTGAGTCTATAAATTGAAGTGAAAGAAAGAAACCTCCAGGGTGATGGAACAAGGACAATTATAACATGTCTTGCAATATAAATTTATTTCTCTGAAATTCAATGTGTGACCCTTAACCTCATGTGAATTTGTCCTCTTCTTTCCACACAGCTGCCCAGAGGATCTCTTTTCACATTTTGGCTTTTCCATCTCCCAGCAAATAGTTTGTATGTTTTTTCATATTCCTCTGTCTTTTTCTTGGCACCTCTCTTTCTCTGTTTCATCTTCGACTCTTGCTGTCAGCTCCTTGAATGCACAGCCTGTAGATGTTGCTGGTGGAGACGTGTGAAGTTATTAATGCAGGTTCATCATTGCTGCTGGTTCTCAGCATAATCTGGATAACAGATGTGTTGTTTATGCCCAGTGTTTCTGTGGGTGTAGATATATGTCTTAAAAAGTAAGAAACAACACTTTCTACAGTATATTTTGTGTATTTTGTAGTGGCTCAAAAAAAAAAAGTCAAACACACATACAAACACATACAAGTATTTTTTTCTTGAGCAACTTTTTCAGGAGTAACTGTCTCTAAGGGTCGGCCTCTTTCTCTGAGGCGATGCACATTTAGCCACTGGAACTTTTGTCTATTCTCTAAAGCAAAACTGCCCCCTCCTTCAAACTAGATGGGTTGACCAGCAAGCTTTCATGACAAGTATTTCCAAGTTTTCTCATCTGTAGAATGTGATTTATCAGTAGCATCAAACTACTGGAGACTTGTTTTCACCTGATCACCTCATAGTTTTTCAGCTTCCTTATTTCGTCAAATCTGTGCTCCAGCTACATGTTGCACATCTCTATCATAAGCATGTTATTCAACCAGTGTTAGCACTGCAACGGACAACTCCTGACTACTGTAGGGTAGGACTGTGCAGCTCTAGCATTTGGTGTGATAAATGAATGAAATGAGAAGAAAGCACCAAGAGGATAGCAGCCATGGGAAAGCAGCATCCACTTTCTGAGCTGAGCAAGCAGGTGGTAACTGTTGGCCACCTTCCAACCTGGACAGGCTCGAGTAAACAGGCAGACAACAGCATGTGGCATTCAGGCCACTGGGCCTTTCAGGGCTCAAGTGGGACCACTTTGTACACACATCCGACCAATAACTTCCTGAGTGCGCCTAACATTTCTCAGAGATTATTTCCAGGATTATTGTAATGCTTTTCTTTCTGGTTTATCTAAAAAGACAACTTCTACAAAACTCAGCTGCTCGTCTGATGACAAAGACCAGAAAGAGAGTTCGTATTACACCAGTTTTAAAATCTCTGCATTGGCTTCCTGTGTCTTCTGTATTGATTTTAAAATAGTTTTAGTCCCAAGTATTTATCTGTTTTGCCTTAAGTTTATGAGCCTCTCCAGGCCCTCTGGTCATCAGGGGCCGGTCTCCTGGCTGTTCCTATAGTGGAGACAAGGACCTGTGGAGAGGCATGTTTCAGTGTTTATGGTCCTCACCTGTGAAACAGCCTCCCAGATGACCTGAGGGCAGCCAGGAGTGTTGATATTTTCAAGAGAAAGATCAAGACTTACTTTTTTAGTAAAGCTTTTAATAGAACACATATTTTAGACCGTAGTTTTTTAATCCCATTTTGTTATTATTCCTTTTATTTTGGTTTATGTTATTGTATTTCATCTCATCTTTGTTGTTTATTTCCTTTTATTAAGACTAAACAGTTTTTATTCTTTTTTATTTATGTTTTACTAAATTAGTTTAGATTCCCCCATACTGTTGATGAGGGTTGGGACAGCGTTTGAGTAGTCATCTTAAAGAAAACACGCTGATTTCTTTTCTGCAGTGTGTTTAAATGTAAAGAACTTCTGTTGCATTTTTATGTATGAAAGGGGCTTTATAAATAAAGGTTGACTGATTCACAGGTGTAGGTGGACTTTTCAAAATTTCTCAAAATACATCTGCGTGTTCTGAGTTCATTCCCTCCTTAAAGAAATACTACACCCACAGAATAATGTAACTTTATTTTACTTACCCTCATGGTGAGCAAGACTCTGGAGCACTTTTTTAATAACTCAAATGCAGCCGGCGATCAAGAAGGCTTCTTGTTTCCACCCAACTTTCATATAGTGGAGTTTGCCAGGGCCAAAGCCAAAAAGGTCCTTAAAAGTCCACAAAAACGTGTCAATATTCCTCCATACTGCTCGTCCAATGTAATCCAAGTGTCCTGAGTGGGTAGCATCCATAATTTACTCAGAACAACATCATTTACTATATTTTTAGAGCCTAAACAGGTAGTTATCAGCATGTCTGAGCAAAATGAAACAGAAAAGCTTGGTGAGGGTGTGTTTTGATCTACAACCTGACCCGTTGATATAGGCTATAACTTTAGACCTGACCCATTGATATAGGCTATAACCTACTACCAAACACACTGATATAGGCTATACCCTGCGACCCGACCCTTTGATATAGACTATAACCTGCGAACTGACCCATTGATGTAGGCTATAACCTGCAACCTGACCCGTTGACATAGGTTGTAACCTACGACCTGACCTGTTAATTTAGGCTATAACCTGTGACCCGACTCTTTGATATAGGCTATAATCTGCAACCCGTTTATAAATTATATAACCTATGACCTGACCTGTAGATATAGGCTACAATCTATGACCTGACCCATTAATATAGGCTGTAACTTAAGACCTGACCCATTGATATAGGTTATAGCCTACGACCTGACCCATTGATAAATGTTATAACCTATGACCTGACCTTTTGATATGGGCTATAATCTAGGACCCAGCCCATTACACATTGAGTATCTAACTGTAAATACAGATAATGGAGCTCTACAAAATCTGAAAGAGCTTCATACATTCCCATTGAACCATCAGAGTGAGATTGGCCAGAATATCAGATCAGCCTTCATCAGACTCATGAGCTACACCTGGATGCTTTAGTGGAGAAGATCTATAGAGCGTCTTGTGTTTGACTAAGCATCATTTGTACTTTTGTACTTTGACAGATTTGTCCATATTTTACAAGCAGGGCAAAAACTATATGTTTTATTTAGTCTAGTTGACCCCCCCCCCCCATTATATCTCTGGTCCACCTGTACTGTGAGGGGCAGCCTCTGCTGGTTGGAGTTACGACTGTGGCTCCCTTTTTGGCATAAAACAGTCTATGGAGTCCCTTCATCGTAACCCTCCCTTTATGAAAGGGTTGTTTAAAGATCACCATGTTACTTCTATATACATTTTATTTATTGTTTTGGATTTTTTATTATACTTTACATTAATTATATTTTGTTGTATTTTTATTTATGTCCTTTGTAAAGCACTAAGTCACAGACAAAGCATTTCTTTTGTCTGTAAAAGGCGCTAAAGAAACAAACTTCACTTACTTATTTTACTTTTGCTGACTTTTTCTGACAGCCTGGTGGAAAGGTGTTAAGAAGCTCCTATAGCCATCAGAGGTACATTCAATATGAGTCCTTGCAGGCGCTACAAGCCAGAGATGTTGATAAGTCTTGGACCTCAAGTCCAAGTCAAATCTCAACTCTCTGACTGGCAAGTCCAAGTCAAGTCTTATGCCTGCCGCGCACGAGGGCTTTCTGCTGAGCTAAAAGTCTCTGGAGGCCGTTTGCTCAGCAGATACTCGCCGCGTGCACCTGATTTTTGGTGAGTTTTCTGCCTCATGAGGCCTTGAAGTGAAACACGTATGATATTTTTGCCTCGAGAGGCGAAAAAGTCACCATGTGCACTCAACTTGAGCTGTCTGCTGAGGGCAGAAGTTCTAGTTGTGACCAATCAAAATGTCTCCGCAGATAACATGATTTCAAGATGGCAGCCCTCTGTCATCACGTTAGAAGACTTAATTGATATTTTGCAAAAAGATCCAAAGACTGAAGGCAGAAAAGTTTTGAGGATCTTTTTGTTAGAGACTGAATTGTGTTATTGTATTTAATTTGTATTTATTTTGTCGTTTTATTTAGTAAATCGTATGCAACATGCTGTACTATCGTCAAATCATACCAGTTGGTGGCTGTATTGCATCTTTGAGTTCGCCAACCGCCATTAAACTCCTGTTACCGTCCTGGATGAGAAAAAAAAAAAAAAAAAAAGCATCCTCTGCCATCCATACTTCTTTTGTGTACCTTCATTTCTTTTGTTCCCCTGTTGAGGAGAACTCAACTTCTAAGCTGTAATCACTCTACTACTGTTTTTGTTCCTGGTAAGTGGACTAAATATTTGGATGCTCATAAGCAAAGCAGAATAATTGAATGTGTGATTTGTGGCAGCTGGCTCAGAGTCTATGGGCTTGTCTCAGCATAATGAAAACAGCTAGTGAACCGTTGTAAACAAAAGCAACTTGTTATGTTGCAAACCCCTCGCTGTGCTTTGCTGTGTGTGGAAAACAACTAATTTTCTTGATGGTGTACTGTAATCATGGCAAAGCTTTACCACGCGCTGTGCTGAGTACTGCATTGCTTATTAATACAGAGAGAGAGAGAGAGAGTCGGTCCACTTCTGCCAGAGCTGAAGTAAGAAAAGAGAAAAATGCAGCAACTTGAATTATTGTAATTATTAGTTGAGTCCAGACAGGCAGACTGAGCTGGCTGGATGACCTCAGAGTATTTACTCCCGCCTCTGGAGTTTCAAATTTTGATTCCAGCTCCAAGGAGTCTGAATGATTTGAGAGTACTCAGGGTTCTTAAAAATCCTACAATAATTATAATAATAAAAATAATTACAGTCATTACAGTTTGTTGACTCCTCAGGAAGCTCAATGAATTCTGAATGTTTAAACCAGACCACAGCTCCATGAGATCACAGTGCAAAAACATGCATTCATTGACTGGACAGTACGACTTAATGACATGTATAAAATAGAAATAAAAAACAGACATTTTTGTAGTTTGGTTTGTGATATTAAGAACTTATGTCACAAGAATAAATAAAATGGGTAACTGAGTAAGTTGTTGTAAAAAAAAAAAAAGAAGAAAATAATGGTGACAGAGTGAAAGTGAAATGAGTCAGAATGGAATAATGTCTGGTTAGGTACATTAAGGACAGGAAAACATACAGAAATACCAGCTTTTTCTTACTAAAATACACATGTCGTGCAGCTAGGTGAGTTATTCTTATTCCTTTTTTTGATTTTTTAATTCTATGGATATTTTCACATAACCTGATTTACATCATCTGGGGCGTTCAACAAGTACACGCGGGGGGCTCCTTCCCTCCCACCCACCCCCAAGGAGGAAGGCGGAAGTATAGGGTTGTGGAGAGAAGAGAGGGAGGACCCAAAGGGGGGGGGGAGGATGGGAGGGGTGGGGGGGGGGGAGGGGAGAAGAGGGAAGGGGCAGAAGGGCGAAAAGGTCCCGACGCACCCCGCGCGGCGCGGCAGGCTGTGGTGGAGCAAAATTGAATAAAAAACGTTTGGACGGCCGGGGGTGGGGTTCGGGGGTTGGTCGGTGCGTGGGGGGTGGGAGGCGGGGGGAGTAGAGGGAGAGAGGAGAAGACAATCTATCATACAGAAAAAGGAGAAGAAGAAAAGAAAAAAGATGAAATGAACCGGCTCCCCCCCCCAAAAATAGAAAAAGGATTTTCACAGGCCTGCTTGGTTAAAATGTTTTTTTGGGAGGTTTTGGTTCTTTGCTGGGGGCAGTTTTATGTATTCCTCCTGAACAGGGTGAGGTGGTTTTAGGTGGACTGCTTGGCAAACAGATGTGAGGTTACCGTGGCGATAACAGTGGAAGCATGAACTCTCCTGGGCTTGGAAGGCTTTCTTTCACTCAAAAAACTGATCCAAACCTTTCTTAAAAGTGACACTTTGGAATTTAGTTTATTCTCCACAAATTTAGCAGTTAAATACAACAAAAAAAAATTCATGGATGTAAAGTAAAATGATTTAATTGCAAACATTCTCAGATTTGTCAACTCAAATTTAATGAGATTGATGGGCTTCTTTACAAATTTCCCATCATGCATTGCAGTATTCATTGTTCTTTTCTGCACCATGAGTTAAATGTCCATTTAATCTCATAACTCTTTCCCAGTCTACTTAATACAGTAGATGAGATTTCTAGCTCCCTGATGGAAATGAGCCTTTCCTTCTAAAGAACCATTCAACAGACTGATTCATTCTTATTTTTGATCCAATATTTTTCATTTCAGAATTCAATCAAAAGTAACTAATCTTTATCAACCAAATTAACAATGGTAGCAATTCCTATCAGAATAAACAAACTTACACACCCCATTAATATATACTCGGTTGGTGGAAAATATTCTGAATTATTGGTGATCATTTTAATAAAACTTGTGTTTTCATTGTAAACTATTTAATAAGTTGGCTCCACAACCTTGTGCCCAGCCAGCATTTCCATGTGGGGCCCATATGTGTTAATTTTTGGTTGCATATGAGGGACCCAAGTGTGTTTGTCCACGGTTTCCATGGTGGCCCCACCTGTGCTTGCCCATACAGTATAGCCTTTAGTAGAGATGTCCCGATCAGGGTTTTTGGCCCCGATTCCGAGTACGAGTCATTTGATTTTGAGGATCGGCCGATACCGAGTCTCGATCCGATACTTCTATAATAAAATGAAAATTTAAGAGAAAAAGACAGTGTTTCCCCTACAGCAGTGGTCTGTAGGGGAAACACTGCTGCCTAATCTGATTCTGAATCCTATCAGCTCGAAGGTGCAATTGGGGAATCAGGAGGTGCCATATTTGTTGTATTTTTTCGTTTTATTTATTCTTATTTTACTTTATTATGACACCTCCTCTGATCAATTACATTCTTCCAGCCATATTCTAAAAAAGAAAACATATTTAGCATACATTTATATACCAAACTAACGTCAAATTAATGAGTGAGTAATCATTTATGCATGTCTGTGGAAATCACAAAGGAAGCTGGTTATTTCTCCATTTCTCTGAAGCTTGGAAACACATGATTATTTTTAGACAGCAAATAAAACCAACACACTAGATTTCAAATAAACTCTGAAACAACAGATAGGCCTAATGTAATGTGTGCTTCGGTTTTACTCCGTTCATGAATGGCAAACAAAGTTTAAGCAGCTTTCTTTTCTTTTTTCTGTCACTTCTCCGCGGGTCACGTCAACCAGCAGCCCCGTCAAACCCGCAGCGATGCACGCGCTGCACAACTAACGTTAAACCAGCACATTTTCGCGTTGCTTCGCTAAATATGAACCACGTGTTACACATTATGTTGACTTATTTTTGTTTGCTTTGATTAACGGATCAAACTTTTTAAAAGCGGCTCATCAGTTCAGCTGCAGCCGCCTTCCCTGTAGTTATGTCTGAGTGAACAGGCTGCTGCCTGCTGGTGCGTTACATTTAAACTCCTGCACCGCCCGGTGATGCTGTAAACAGCACTGAGCTGCGTGCAGGACGGGGCGGTTCACATGAGGCAGAATCAAACCAACCGCTGGTCATAAAACCGAAACTGAGAGGAAACCACGCAGAGGAAAAAGAGGAGCAGCCCGCTGCTGCCGTATCAGTAAAGGAAACATTTAACCGATCCCTGATCGGGAAGTAACAGCCGATTCCGATCGAGTCTGAAATCACGTGATCGGGCCCCGATCCCCGATCACGTGATCGGATCGGGACATCTCTAGCCTTTAGGCATGGGCTTGAACTGGGCAAATTTGCAGATCTCATAGTTTAAGTTACATGGGCCCCATATGTGGAAACCCACATGGGTCGGCTGATCAGCTGCTCCTTGAGGAACCGAGGTCCAGGCGTAAACTCCGAGGGGACCGGGCCTTTTTTGTTTCTGCCCCCAGGATGTGGAACAGTTTACTCTTCCACATCAGGCAGGCCTCCTCACTGGCTGTTTTTTAAACAAACCTCAAAACCTACTTCTATGGTGTGGCTTTTAACTCAACATGAGAATATGCTCTCTTAGTTGTTTTAGTTTATTTTTTAATGGTTTCAAATGTATTTATAAACCCACTTTTACCACTGGCCTTCACCCAGCACGAGACCCTGCTTTGTTTTTAGTTGTTTCTATTGCTAGTTGATTTGATTCTGATTTCTGCCATGTTCAGCACTTTGTGTTAGCTGTGGCTGTTTTTAAAGTGCTATATAAATGAAGTTGTATTGTATTGTATTGTAGGGGAAAACACAGGTGGGGCCACCATGGATGGGTTCCCCATCTTCTCCATGGCCGAAGTGGCTTTTGTTCGGCTCCAACTCCCATACTGAACTCTGCACCTGTTGCAGCCGTTATGCTGGAGAGAAGCTGCTTTATTTTAATGCTGCACATTTATCACCTGCTATTATTCTCTCTACCTGCTGCAATCAACATCTCTTTCTTTGCCAAATGCATTTCAAACACACCTTCGCGAAATGCATTGCAGAGACACCTCTCTTCTGGCCTTGTCCACAGCTGCGCACCTCCATCGCATGTGCACACCCTCTCACTTACCTGCACACACTGAGCTGCCTGGACCACATAATTTGTCACATAACACTTTCATTAGTTTCCAGGTTGGTGTGCAATCAGAGCCAGAAAAATGTGATTTAAAGGCAGGGTGGGTGATGTTTTCCAGGAGCACTTTTTACTATATTGCTTAAAATCTTCTTCACACCCCAATTGCAGACAGTTATTTAAACGTTCTGACAAAAATATAAAAATTTAGTAACCTGTGGAAGGGACAGGACTGAAAAAACTCAACCCCCCCCCGCCCACCACACTCGCTCACAACTCGCTATGACTGCTCGCTGCTGTTAGGCTATCTCTGTTGCTGTTTGCTTTTAAGGTGCACCGAAACAGATGTGGATCAAGTCATGGAGGTGTTGTCGTTTGCAGTGTGGATGTTTTAGACTGCAGAAGGAGTTGGAGGTGAGCAGATTAACACTAAACACACAACGTGGTTCCTCAGCTGTTTATAGCAGGCTAACAAGCAAACGTTACCTTTGCTTGTAAACCATCGGCGCTCACACTCCTGCGCTCTGGAGGCGTGGTTTCAGGGGGTGCATCTTTTAAAATGTAACTTGCTCGAACCGTTTTTCTTGGCTCCCCTACCCTGCCTTTAAAGGAGCTGTATCATGCTTTTCAAATGTTCCAAAAGTCAAATATAGGCATTTATAAGATAGATATGTTCCCATCGTTACTATAGAAACTTATTTGGTGTTAAATATTAGTTTTTCGATGCATCTAATTTCCAACACGGAAGTAAGATGGCTGACTGTACTGAACCGCGGAGCTCTCGACCAATTGCAGCATGTTTTACGCCCATTTCATGACGTCGCCCCGGAAGAGACACTTATTCTGAAGGGTCACAGAATTGTCTGTAGCACCGGCACCGGCAGCTCTCATGTGGATGTTAGTAGTAAACATTGATGGATAATTCCTCCGATCGACGGGATAAAACAGACCAGCCTGTTATGGAGCTGTATGCGCTCGACCCAGAGTCTGATATGGAGTTTGAAGTACACGCAGTACCACAGAAGTACCACAGAGACCCCTGACAAGCAAGTAATTTAGCGAACAAATCATAGGCTAACAGTTAGCGCTGAGCTAAGCAGCACTCACATGGATCTTGTAAACATTGATGGATAATCGGACTCCGATCGACGGGATCAAACGGAGCAGCCTGTTATGGAGCTGTATGCGCTCGACCCAGAGTCTGATATGGAGTTTGAAGTACACGCAGAAGTACCACAGAAGTACCACAGAGACTCTGACAAGTAAGTAAATTAGCGAATAAATCATAGGCTAACAGTTAGCATTGAGCTGAGAGATGTGTTGACTCACCAGTGTTGTTGTCTGTCCATGCGCGTTTTTATAGTAGGAACTGCCTCAGGTTTCAGAAGTAATCCCAGAGAAAAAAACACTTTACTGTCGAGATTCATGAAGTTGTCAGGAGTGAAGTTCTCACACAAAGTTGAGTTTTTTTTTTCCTGCTCCTGAAGTTAAAATCCAACCACTTCTGGCAAGTCGATTCATCCAGTACAACAAATACACTCCCACGCTGAACGTAACTGCATTTTTCCCAACTTGCTGTCCTCTAGAGCTTAAAAAAAAGGGGGGAAAAAAAAAGAAAGAAAATTCTCCTGAACTCTGGATCAAACGTCTGTTAGCTGATGGCTGCTTGTCTCTGAGGAAATCTTCCTGCAGGTGTTAGTTTCTTCCTCAGAGTGTGTATAGGATTCTCTGAGTTTCTGTTCAACAGAGGGCGTCTTGCTACGATACTGAGCGTGCGCATTTGGACTTTCGTGATTGGTGCCACGTTCATACGTAACGCGGTGGGTAGTCAGCTGTTTGCAGGGAGGTAGCGCTTGGCTTAAATATTCATGTAGATTACTCAAATATGCATGAATGAAGAAAAATAATGATTTAAATCATTTCTTGATGAGGAAATAACACACTGACATGCTGAAAAGCTCTTAAAAGTCCATTTTTCATGATAGGGCTCCTTTAACTATTCAGTCCATTGTTTACATTCTGTGTCCGTCTCCTCTAGAGCAGAAATAAGCAATAATCTGTCTCGGGTTCACAGAAGAGGTCGGATGGAATACGGCATGCCCGTACAGACCGCAGTCACTTCGACACAGATCGGATATGTATCCAATTCAGTACCTGAATCCGATCCAAAAATGTCAGATTCAATGCAACTTGTGCTGTTCACACGGTCAGAAGCAAATCGGATATAGGTCACATTTACAGTACCTGCAGTGTGAACGTAGCCTCATTGTCCTCTACAGGATCTGTAAAACTATTTTTTCTGATCTTGTGTCATTTTCAGCTATTATTCTCTTTCCCCTCCTCTTTTCCATCTGCCTCATCCTGTCTTTTCTCTCAAATAGCAACTTGACATCCTGTCTCATGTTTTCTCTCTTGTTCTTGACAAAATTCGTCTTGAGACGAACAAAAGCTGCTCAGCACAGCACCCAGTCTTGACCCTAAGGAGGGGTGAGAGATGATCAAACAGACTGGAGAGAGGGAGAGAAAGAGGAGGAAAATTAGGGGGAAGGGCTGGTTGTTTAACCCCTGAGTGGAGTCAAGAGTCGGGATTAGGGGTCAAAGGTTAAGAGGAAGTCCTTTCTGCTGACAGAAAACCACTTATCATTCTCATCTAATGGAGTAGCCATCTGTCAATCAGGAAGAGAGAAGAGGGGCCAACAGGTATCACCGGCCCCTGATGGTACTGTCACTGTCCCCTGAGGGCCAAAACCTTCAAGACATATGAAGGAGGACGTAGAAATTGTGGGGGGTTGGTGGTGGGGTTGTTTACAGTCCCCCTCTGTCCCCCGGCCCAGGTTGGTGCAGAGTTTGGCCTCCTCTGACCTGAACGTGCCCCCATGTCTTCGTTAAGCAGGAGATACACTTGCAGCAAGTCTCAGAGGAAAGTTTGCAAGCGTGTTCGAGTGCAGCTCTTCACACGGCGAACAGGTTTGTATGTCCTCTGCTGGCATGTAGCCTCACACACGCACACCTCCAACCTAAAGGCGGATTTTTCCACCTGGTGAATGATGTAATCACTCCCTCACTGACAGTTTCATGAGATGGTGTGACTGTGTTTCTCTATGCAATTATTTTCATCCCCAATCGCTGCCACCCCTCCTAACTCCACACCCACCCACTCCCCACAACAGATTCATGATCCAACCCAGGATTTAACGGTCTGCTGACAGTTTCACTTCTAACCTGCGCCCAGGTTTCTCTTTACATAAAACGCTGAATGTGTTTGTGATAAGTCTACAGCACAGCAGCAATTTTCCATTCAAATTTTTAAAAAGACAAAAAAAAAACAACTATATTTGTCCCTGAGGGGTCAGGCATGTAGAGCAATGTGATAAAGGAAAACAAAAACGAACAAAATGCTACGCAAGGTTCAGTAGCCAAGGAGGTGCTGGGCTCCCCTGAAAAGCAGATTAGCTGCCGGAGCTCTAGACCACTTTCAGGTTACATTTCATTTTTCCTTAAAGGATAACTTTCTTTTTTTCAACCTGGAACTTATTTCTAGGAGTATATACATGCATTTACTCACCGGTAAAGTTTCTGCATCACTTTGACTCCTTTGGAAGACATTACGTTCCTCTCAGCTGTACTACGGAAGCGCGCATCGTGAATGCATGGCTCCGAAAAGTGTGTCACCCTGATAACTAATGGAAAGCTAAATCTGGTCTCACGGGACAATAGTCCTCATTTGTTCGTTCATTCTACTTAAAGTTTTGGGGAAAATCAAGGAGTTTTGCTGAAGATAATGCACGAAATAATGGCGGTGACTGCCCCGTTGCCGCCATTATTACTGGATGCACGCCGAAAGGAAACTCTACATAATATCTTCCAAAGGCCTTCAAAGTGATGCAGAAACTTTACCGGTGAGTAAATGCACATATATATACTCCTAGAAATAAGGTCCCGGTTGAAAAAAAAAAAGAAAGTTATCCTTTACTGTAATATTCCTGATGTTTTTAGAAAAACTGAGATGCACCAACACAAATTTCCAAACCGAGTACAAGTACAAACACTACCACTCAAAAGTTTTAGAACACCCCTGCTTTTCCAGTTCTTTCTGGAAAGATATGTGACAATATGGGGTCCCGTCACTATGCCTCCGAAAGATCATGCACCCTGGCTACATGGCCACCAGAATATCCCTTTGGCTGACTGGTAAGCGTGCATCACCCTCACCTGGGAATCTGCAGGATTGAATCCCGCCCAAGCCTTTGTTGCGTATCTTGCCACAGATACAGTAGATGGGGTTGTAAGTAACCAAGAGAAGTTGGGAGACTTCTGGGAAATGGCAGCACCACTTCTCAAGACTTGATCAACTTCTGTTGATGCAGACAGATTTGAGTTGTTTACTCATTTCTTGCTGCCTGAAAAAGGCCTTTTGTATAATTCTGAAATGTCCATTATTTTTCAGTGCTCTGAGACTTGATTCTTTTTTTTTTTTTTTTTAATTTGGCAGTGAAGCGTTTACCTTTGTAACATCTTTGGGCCGAACTGCTTAAATTCCAACAACAAAATAATAATTTTAAAAAACGTGTTCTAAAAGGTGTTTTGATTGGTAGTTTTCACTAGAATAATGCTGTTCATGGCTGAGACTCGGATATTTCAAAGAGCACCAATTGTAGCATAACTGTGTGTCTGGACCCGATGATAAATACTCTAAATTTGATGCTTGAAAACAGTCAGAATCTCCATAAATAAGTAGATATTTCTTTGTGGATTCAGTTCACCATTGTAAGAAGGCATTTGCAATCATCCTCAAAATTGTTCATACCCTACAATTTAAAAAATGCTAAATTCACAGTAGTAATTTATATACAGTGACAAGAAACTAAAATAGTAATAACATATATAAAAAGATACTAAATTATGTTTAGTGAAATGAAATATTGCTTTTGATTTTTAGTTGAAAAGAATATTTGAAAAAAAACAAACACCTGGAAGAAGGGCTCCCCTGAAAGCCTTTGTGTAACTTGAACCTTGATGACACAAAATGATGATTGAATGAATCAAACTGGTGAAAATGGCATCACTGAACATGTGAAGTCATCTGATGATGATGATTATGATGATCTGACAGGCATATTACAGTAGAGATAAGAATATAAATAAATATCTAGACACATAATGAGTTCAGATCATGTTACTGTAACATGTTAGTTTTACTGATGAAAAGGCTGAAACAAACTGAGGATACATGATAGAATGAATTACATACAGGATTAGAATATTATTAAATCATGGATATTGTTTAATATTTTTAGTCCATGAGTAGAAATGGTTAGTTATTTAAGATGTCTCAGCTGTGATGTTGACTGAAAACATTCTGCAGAAATGTCATGTGGCACTAATTTAAAGGGAATAGCTGCAACTTTTTAATCAAAACAAATAATTAAAGGGACTTGAGGCAGGAATTTGAAAAAAACCAAACATGAATGTCCCTTTTTTTCATACTAATGGGTGATGAAGCGCTAAATACCAAAAATAATGTTTCCACCCATGTTTCTCTCCGTTGCCTTTAACAGGCTGTGTGCTGCAAAATGCGCTGCAATTTGGTGTCCGAATTTCCCGCACTGCCCTGCGGACATGACGTCACATGGCGCTATATCCGCTGTTTTCATATAGGACGAAGCCGGTCGAGGTAAATTCAAACACTGTAAGCGATTGTTATGGATTATTCTGCCGTCAGCAAACGATCCAGATCAACTGAAAGACACTAAAAAGTGTAACTACGGAGAGAAAGGTAAGAAAACAGCATCATAGCTTCAGTTTGTGCACGCTCCCATGACGGCTTGGCTCGTGGCTGTAGTTACCTGAAGCGCCAATTGCGGCAGTCGCGAGTTTCGTTTCTTAATCTTGCCTCAAGTCCCTTTAAAAAAAGTACATCCACAGAACATCCAGAGAAGTGCAGAATAAACGTATTAATTTTACCCAAAACTTTTTATAGTGTACAAATAATTGTTTTATCAATTTTGACGGTCTAAATAGTAAATATTTACATCTGGTTACCATGCCAGCGTCAGGATTCTTGACATTAGCAATAGCTCTGGAGTTGCTAGCGTGATTGCTATAATTAGTAGAAGTAGAATCTTCCTTGCCTTGTACTTCTAAAACTCAAGTGGATAAAAAAAAGCAGGATCAAGGTGAAGGTAAGAAAGGGGATTAAAAGTCCCACAAAGGTTGCTGCTTTCCTCCTGGACATGTAATTTAAACATTTGCTAATGCTAACTAAGGGTTCGCTAACCAGCCTGTAAT
This sequence comes from Atherinomorus stipes, assembly GCA_023101725.1. NCBI lineage: Eukaryota > Metazoa > Chordata > Actinopteri > Atheriniformes > Atherinidae > Atherinomorus > Atherinomorus stipes. Next base: position 410,291 of record JALJCO010000014.1, read on the forward strand.
GTTGCTAATTGAATAGTAGTTTTGTACCAATTCCTACCACCTGCTGGTGGTAGGAATTAAACTCGTAGCTATCACCTTTCAGAAGTCATGTTTTCTTTAATATTTTCTTTTCTTGTCTCTGACAAAATTAATGTTATAGTGTGTGTTTGTGTTTTTTCTTTAAAAATTGTCTTTATTTGGTTTTAATGTTTTTTTATGTCTACAGGGTTGGGAGTGGATAACCTTTGAAAAATTTATTTAAAAAAAAAAAAAAAAAAAAAAATTAAAAAAAAGGAAAAAAGAGGGGGGGAGGGGAATAAAAAAAAAGGGGGGGGGGGAAAAAAAAAAAAAAAAAAAAGAAGAGAAAAAAGGAAAAAAAAAAAAAAAAAAAAAAGCCCGGGAAGGGGGAAAAAGGAGAGAGAGGTAAAAAAAAGAAAAAGGGAAAAAACTAACCGGGGGGGGGTGTTGTGCCCTTTACTGTTTCATATGGTTTACCCTCCTATTTTCTTTCTTCCTAATATGTTCTGTTGGTATTTGATCGTCACTGTCAGTATAAAACCCTAATTCCCAAAAAGTTTGGATTCTGTTTAAAATGTAAATAAAACTCACTGAAATGATTTCCAGAATCTCGTCAACACATTTTATTCCTTGTAGAAAATGAACATATCAGATGATGAAACTGAGACATTTTACCATTTGATGGAAAATCTTTTGAGAATCTGATGCAGCAGCACATCTGTAAAACGTTAGAAAACAGGAGCATTAAATGGCTGGAAAAGTAACATGCAGAGGAGCATTTGACAACTAATCAGGTGAATTGGCAACAGGTCAGTAACATGACTCAGTATAAAAGGACCATTTCAGAGAGACTGGAGCCGTGTCTCAAACCACACTTGCCTGAGTGCACTGGAATTCAGTGCGCAGTGTGCACTGTGTACTTTGTCTGTAGTGCACACAATTGTCGCTAAATGCTGACCCGAATAGAGCACTGCACTTATAGGAAGTGACAGACTACCATCGCCCGCTAACGTGAGCTAACTCTACTGAGCCGGTATAACCGCGGCCTCAAACACATGACCAGATCATAACTGTCATCAGGGAGTGAACAGCTTGGTAGCATGCCACAATATACATAGTATCTCTAAATCATTTCATAAATGTTACTTAAATCAGTACAATACCGCCTCTGATGCAGCAGGGGTCGCCACTGCTTCGTTCACTCCCATTATTCAGCTCTGAAAGCAGTTCGAAAGTCCCGCCTCTTCCACTACGTCAGCAAGATGGCATCCGTTTAGTGCGAGTAGTGTGCTTCGTTTTGCACCTCATTTTTGGCCGTTTTTAGAGCAACATCCTGGTACTTTCAGTGCACTGAATTTTTGCTTAAATGACACCATGAATGCACTGCACACTCAAAAAGTGTTAGAAGTGCCCAAGTGTGTGGTTTGAGACACGGCCAGAGTCTCTCAAATGGAAAGATGGACAGAGGTTCACTAATCTGAGACAAACTCTAAAAGTTGTGGAACAAGTTCAGAAAAATGTTCCTCAGACTTTGAAGATCCTCCATATACAGTGTAGAATATGATCAGAGGACAGAGAATCTGGAGGAATTCACCAGTGGGAAACATTTGGAGTATCATGGAAGCAGACATCCAGCAACCAAGCTCCAGGACTGTTGAGCAGCTACAATCCTGCATTAGACCAGAATGGAACATCATTCCTCTCCTAAAACTCCAACAACTGGTCTCCTCACTTCCTGGACATTGAGAGACAGAAGAGCAGGGGATGCTGCATCACGGTAAACATCACCCTGGAACTAATTTTACAGACGTGTTACTGCCGTCATGCCACCAACTGTATTTGAGTCCTGCCTCCCATTCACCAAAATAACACTGTAGTGAAAGTGTTCCTTTTATTCTTATCAGTGCTACTGTCAACCAGCACATCTTGCAAGTAGTTAGAGTAATAATCAAGTACATTTCCTTCAGCATGCATGGTCGGGTGTCCAGGCCCACGAGCAGTTTCACCTCTATGATCCATCAACACCTGAAAACACACGTTTCAGCTTTCTCACATGCAAGTATATGCTGTTAAACTTTGAAACCTAGCTCCAGGGTGCTGAAGGATATAAAGCAGCCACATTTGCTCAGGAAAAACGCAGAAATGTTTGTAGATATGCACAGTGAACACATAGCAAATTGAGGTTTTTTCCTGCAAGCCATCCCCACCTACAGATGTTACCGTGACCGCTTCATCAGCTTGTGTTGGAGTTGTTCTGGGTGGCATGTCAGGGTTGTCATCCCGTCATATGTTGTAACATGGACTCGCCATGTGTTTTCTCACCCTGCTGGTGTACATGGTGGATGGCCATCCTGTCCTCTCTGACAGGTTCATGGGGATGGGCATTTTATTCAGTTCTCCACAAACACATCCCTCCACATAATCTGGGAATATTGTAGCATTTTCATATTTATGTAAAGTTTCTAATCAGGTCGACTTATTTGTTTTTTTTTTTGTTGTTTGTTTGTTTTTTAGCTTGTCCAGTCCAGTATTGTAGCAGCAGAGTGATGATCTTGCTGCTACGTGGGCCAAAAGATTTGCTTTGCCAAGGGGAGCTTTACATATAAGGCTCCTCTTTAAATCAGGATTCAGTTTGCCTCTTTTATTTTATTCTTTGAGTGCTTGTTTATGACAAAATTTTGAATAATATTTCTGCACCTGATGAGGGAAAAGTGAAGATAAAGAACAGAAAAGATAAAAGAATGGACAGAAAAGAAAATTAAAAAGAGAGTGGAGAGAAGAAGTTCTTTTTTTTCCTAGACATACGAACCATTTTCTCTTAAAATAGCTGATAAACGGAATCAATTAGTAATGATGTATAAAGATGATCTCAAGTTTCTAGTTGGTGGTTTCTTGTTTCAATTTTTGGGGGTCTGATACTGGTGTGTGATAGCTCATGGTGACGGGATGGATTTCTATAATCAACCAGCTGCTAGTTGAGAAATAATCCAGAGCAGGAATGATGAACAGAAGAGGAAAAGGTGTATGCTCTAAAAATGGGATGGTGAGAGCACCAAGCATCAGAAAGACCAAAATCCTCCATGTTCACTTGTTTCTGAGGATGACTCATTGGTTCCCTGCAGGACTGAGCCTGTCCACACATGGACCACATGTTGAAGTCTCCTTTAATCTAATGATCAAAGTGGTGATAGGGGGAGAACAGGGAGTGAAAGAAGGAGGGATAGTTATTTTGTTTAAATAAATGAAAATTATCTACATAATACATGACAGATTTTTATGCTCCCCTCGTTTAATTTATACTAATGTGTCATAAATTACATCAAGTATATCACTTGGACCGTTTCCCTATAAAAAGTAAACACACATTCATGGTAGCAAAACAAGGCAAAGTCTAAAATCATGTTGCTTTCCAGGAACGTCACTGCACTCTGCTGAGTTCCATGAAGAGAACATACACAGAGGTTGCAAACTACTTTCACACGTGCACACGCACACACACGCATATTGTGGGTACAGAAAGTACTGTATTCAAAGCACTTTAAACTTTTCACACTTTGTGTCATTGCAGCTATTTGCCAAAATCGAAAAAAATGATTTTATTTCTCATTTTTGTACACTCAGTAACCCATCTTGAAAGAAAAACAGAAATGCTGAAATTTTGGGCAGTTTGTTTAAAAAGAAAAACTGAAATATCACATGGTCATAGGTATTCAGACCCTTTGCTCAGTACTGAGTGGAAGCACCTTTTGAGCTCGTACAGTCATGAGTTCTTCTTGGGAATGATGCAAAAAGTGTTTCACACCTGGATTTGGGATCTTCTGCATTCTTCCTTGCAGATTCTCTCCAGTTCTGTCAGGTTGGATGGTGAACGGTGGTGTTCAGCCATTTTCAGGTCTCTCCAGAGATGCTCAGTTGGGTTTAAGTCAGAGCTCTGGCTGGACCAGTCCAGAATGGTCCCAGAGTTGTTCTGAAGCCACTCCTTTGTTTTTTCAGCTGTGTGTGAGGGTCATTGTCTTGTTGGAAGGTGAACCTTCAGCCCAGTCTGAGGTCCTGAGCACTCTGGAAGAGGTTTTCTTCCAGGATCTCTCTGTACTTGGCCGCATTCATCTTTCAACAATTGCAACCAGGTGTCCTGTCCCTGCAGCTGAAAAACACCCCCATAGCATGATGCTGCCACCACCATGTTTCACTGTTGGGATGGTATTGGGCAGGTGTGAGCAGTGCCTGGTTTTCAACATACATACCGCTTAGAATTAGCTCCAAAAAGTTCAATCTTGGTGTCAGCAGACCAGAGAATCTAATTTCTCACAGTCTGGGAGTCCTTCATGTGTTTTTTGGCAAACTCTATGCAGGCTTTCATATGTCTGCACTGAGGAGAGGCTTTCATTAGGCCACTCTGCCATAAAGCTCCAACTGGTGGAGGCTGCAGTGATAGTTGACTTTGTGGAACTTTCTCCATCTCCCTACTGCATCTCTGGAGCTCAGCCACAGTGATCTTTGGGTTCTTCTTTACCTCTCTCTCACCAAGGCTCTTCTCCTATTATTGCTCACTTTGGCTGGACTGCTGGGTCTAGGAAGAGTTCTGGTCGTCCCAAACTTCTTCCATTTAAGGACTATGGAGGCCACCGTGCTCTTAGGAACCTTCAGTGCCTCAGAAACTCTTTTGTAACCTTGTCCAGATCTGTGCCTCGCCACAATTCTGTCTCTGAGCTCCTTGGACAGTTCCTTCCACCTCATGATCCTCATTTGCATTGTGAGCTGTTAGGTCTTATATAGACAGGTGTGTGCCTTTCTGAATCAAGTCCAGTCAGTTTAAGCAACCTTTCATGTTGCATTTTTTTTTTAGGGTAAATGAATGAATGGGTATGGAACTTGAAATACAAGCAGACCCACATTTAAATAAATGTTTTATCTCTAAATTTAATGACTCCACAACTTGAAGTGGGTGCACCTCTAGGATTGTCACGGACCTGCCTGCAGACCTTTGATTCTGCATTGGGAGGTGGAGGGAATGAAGGGGTGTGTCTTAGGAGTGAGGCGGGACTGTTTATATTCAAATAATCTTGCTGTGCTTTCTGAAATGCAAGATCGGTAAAGGTTGCTTTAATTAAACACAGCTGGACTCCAATGAGGGAGTAGAACCAGGATCTAATGGAGGATCAGAAGAAATGGACAGAATGTGAGTTAAATGAGCGTCACTGCAAAGGCTCTGAATACTTATGATCATGTAATATTTCAGTTTTTCTTTTTTCGATAAATTTGCAAAAATTCCTACATTTCTGTTTTTTTCTGTCAAGATGGGATGTTGAGTGTACATTAATGAGAAATTATCTTACCAAATGGCTTTAATGAAACGAAGAGTAAAAAGTTTAAAGGGGTCTGAATACTTTCCATACCTCTCTCTCTCTCTCTCTCTCTCTCTCTCTCTATGTATATAAATATATATATATATATATATATATATATATATATATATATACGGAATAACCAGATATCCAGAAAAAGTTCTTGTATTTCTGAAATTCAATTTAAAAGGTGCAATTTACATATTGTTTAGATAAATAATATGAAAATCAATACATTTCAAGTTTTTATTTGTTTGGATGTCGATGATTCAAAAATTTGAATACTGTGAGAAGCTCCAGTATTGTAGGCTCAGAGTGACACATTCTAATCAAGTAAGTAATCCAAAAAAATCTGCATTAGTGCCCTGAGCCTTTATAAAAGTCCCTGTCTTGGTTTAGAAGAATTCACAATCATGGGGAAGACTGCTGATCTAACCGTTGTGCAGAAAACCATCATTGACTCCCTGCAAAAGTTGGGAAAGACACAAAAAGTGATAGCAAAAGAAGCTGGGTGTTCTCAGAGTACTGTCTCAAAGCACATTAATGGACAGTTAAGTGGAAGGAAGAAGTGTGGAAGAAAATGGCGTACAAGCCAGAGTTGGAGGTCCATGTCAGCTGCTGACGTTGGTCCTCTGTGCTTCATTAAGTCCAGCATAAACGCAGCCGTCTACCAGGACAATTTGGAGCACTTCATGCTTGCTCCAGTGGACCAGCTGTATGGGGATGCAGACTTCATCTTCCAGCAGGATGTGGCACCTGCCCACACTGCCAAAACTACAAAATCATGGTTTAACAACCATGCTTGATTGGCCCGCAAACTCAACTGACCTGAACTCCATTAAAAATCTGTGGGGCATTTTTAATAGAAAGCTGAACGGGAAGAGACCAAACAATAAAGAAAAGCTCAAGGCTGTGATGGAAGCATGTTTGTCTTCCATAACACCTGAGATATGCCACAAGCTGTAGCATCCATGCCATTCCAGGTTAAGGCAGTGATTCATGCAAATGGGCCCAAACCAAGTCTTAAGTACAGATACAAGATTTTATTTTAGGAGGCATGACTTTTTTGCTTTTAAAATCCTTTTATAATTGATTTCATGCATACATATATATATATATATATATATATATATACTGCCTGGCCAAAAAAAGTCGCCACCTGGATTTAACTTAGCAAATAGGTACGAGCCTCCTATTGGATAATTACAGCATGGGCGATTATCTTTCAGCTGGCAACAAGTTATTTAACCCCAACTGGTGCAATGACTTGCTTCTCATTTCCTAAACAACCATGTGAAAAGACACATCCGTGGTCTTGGAAAAGATGTTAGTCTGTCTGAGAAGGGTCAAATCATTGGCATCAAGAGGTGAAAACATCTAAGGAGATGCAGAAACTACTAAAACTGGGTTCAGAACAGTCAAACGCATTATGAAAAACTGGAAGGATAGTGGACCATCGTCTTCCAGGAAGAAATGTGGCCGGAAAGGCAGATGAAGTGATGCAGCATCATGCCTAGTGCTACTGTATGAGCCTGTGGGGGCAGTGTGATGATCTGGGTTTGCTGCAGTTGCTCAGGTCCAGGTTCAGCAACAGTATGAGCTCAGATAATGAGGTCAGCTGATACCTGAATATACTGAATGACCAGGTTATTCCATCAATGGATGTTTCTTTCCTGATGGCACGGCCATATTCCAAGATGACCGTGCCAGAATTTATCGGGCTCAGATTGTGAAAGATGGTTCAGGGATCATCAGATATCATTTTCACACATGGATTGGCCACCACAGAGTCCAGACCTGAACCCCACTGAGAATCTTTGGGATGTGCTGTGGTCAGACTCTACAATCATCATCAAGATCTTGGTGAAAAATTGATGCAACAGGATGCAAATAAATCTGGTGACATTGCAGAAGCTTCTGGAAACACAGCGAATGCTGCCGCAATCAAAGCTAAAGGCGGTCCAACCAAATGTTAAATGTTTGACCTTTTTTTTTGTTGCAACTTTTTTTTTGGCCAGGCAGTGTATATATATATATTTATATATATATATATATATATATATATATATATATATATATATATATGTGTGTGTGTGTGTATGCAGGTACTCCCCCCCCCCCCCCCCCCCAAAAAAAAATAGAATATCCAGAAAAAGTTCTTGTATTTCTTTTACTTAAAAGGTGCAATTTACACATTCATTTTCCATACCGCTTATCCAATTCAGAGTCACTGGAGCTTATCCCAGCTATTATCAGGTGAGAGGCGCGGTACACCCTGGACAGGTCACCAGTCTGTTGCAGGGCCAACACAGAGAGACAGACAACCACTCACATTCACTCCTGGGGACAATTTGAAGTGATCAAGCATGTCTTTGGATGGTGTGAGGAAACCACAGTTCCCAGAGAGAGTCCACGCATACACAGGGAGAACATGCAAACTTCACACAGGAAGGCCACTGTTGGAATTGCTTGAACCCCTCCCCAGCTGGCCCTCAAACTAGTCAAAGACACATGAGTGCTGCAGACAGTCAGTGTTCAGCGGGAGGTTTTTTTCAGGTTCACTGTGGGACGGAAAGGTACAAAGGATTATTTTACTTTTTACAGATGTTGACAGTCCCATTTATCATAAAAAGAGAAGTCTTTTTGAAATTTGAAAAACTAGTTTTAAAAGAAAAGGCCCGTTTATTTGAGAGTGTTGTGTGGCTGAACCGTAGGCCATCACAGCCTGCAGTACTACAGACCTGTCCCCCAGGACATTGTGGTATGCTGGACTGGTTATTTTTAGCCCTTGGAGCACTCAGGGTAAATATGTAGCTACTGACAATAGGATAGACTGTAATTGGCTTGTTTTAGAGGGCGTTCCCATTTTTTTAAACAAAACTGTTCAAGGACAGTACGTTTGCTATAAAAATGGCATAAATGTAAGTAATAAGGAGCCCGCAGCAGAGGTTAGTGTCGCTGCCTGTGATCTCTAATGATCAGATGAGTGATTTAATGACAGCCTGCTCTGTCTGGGAGAAACGTCTTACTGGTTTTCTCATAGCCCAGTTCCCTGTAGGGATTAGAAATGGGGACTGCTGAAGTGGCATAGCCCGAAACCACAGCTGGTCCCTGATGAGAGCAGGGACACAGACGCCCACAGATACAAAGGATTAGGTGAAGCGTAGACAAAATCTGAATCTGGAGAGGGAGAACTTAAGTGAATGACTGTACTAAACTTCCAGCTGTACCGTGTGACACAAACCACAGACATCAGAGCCTGGGCTGGACTAGGACAAAATATTAGCCCTGGTGGCCCAGACCGGCCCATATATGAACATGAACTTTGTAAGTCTTTGTGCTCCATTTAATGTGAACATCAACTGAGGAGCTCCTTCTAACTAGTAAAATCAGTGAGAATAGAAATGTTAAATACTTCCAAAAAGTGGAATTTGTCAATGAAATAAACATCTATACTCCATCAAAGTAATGACTTAATTTTACAAAATAGAATTGGTGTCGTTTTATGCATGATTGTAGCCAACATTTACAGCGTTTTAAAGGAGATTTTGTAATATTGAGATATGTATCGTGTATAAAAATAAAGCCAAAAAATATATATCATGTATATATATGGCCATAAATCATAGGCCATATCAGCCTATACACTGCAAAAACTCAAATTTTACCTTTTTTTTTTTTTTTCTAATTTCAAGTCAAAATATCTCATCCGACTCAAAATTACAAGACAAAATTACCTAAAAAGAAACATTTCAAGGAGATATACGGACTTGTTTTAAGGCAATGCATCTTATCTTAAGAAATATCAAGAAATTTTGGCTTGCTCTATTGGCAGAATTTTTTTTTGCTTATTACAAAAAAAAGTCTTTTTTTTTTTTTTTTACTTATTTTAAGAGTGGCCAAGGTTTTTTTCTTTTTTTTTCTTCCATCTTGGTCTAGAACAATTGAACTTGCCTGCTGCATTTTATAGTGCTAACTAACTTCATGCATGTGTTCACAATTAGTTATGTGCTCTCTCTCACTTGTGTCTCTAATCAAGTTCAAGTGTGTGGAAATTTGACAGTCATTGTTTAGAGATTGCAAAAACACGGCCATCTTGACTGGCGTCTGTGTAAAAATGTGTTTGATCGTTTGCAGTAATGCGTTTGGTGATTTGCAAAAACTGTGAAGCTGATTTTGTGCTTTCAGTTTAGCAAATCCGGACCGTTGTTTTGAAATTTGAGTGTGAGGTTTCTCCAACTGTGATCTGTACTTGATTTTTGTGGCTAAGCAAAGTGAAAAAAAACAGTAAATGTTGAGTGGAGATCTCCAGCAAGCTGCTCCCCCATATATGTGGGGTTAGGTCCAATGTTAATCCAGATCAACACCAAAATGTAATCAGTTCGTCTTTGTATGATTGTCAACATTCCCTGAAAAATTCACCCAAATCTGTTCAGTACTTCTGAGTTATTTTGCTAACAGACGGATAGACAGACGTCTGTCATTACATTACCTCCTTGGTGGAGGTAATTAAACAATCTTGACTTTTGTCTTCATCATGTAAAAAGGTTGAATGGGAGAACCAGAAGCAACATAATTTATTTTATATTTTTGTGGTAGGGTTAGGAATTGACCTCCACAGTGTAGTCAATATTTTCATCTGGGGCCCATAAAGGTTGGAAATGGGCTAAAAAAAAAAATGGTTCCCATATAGGATTGTTTGTGGGTTACATGATGGCCCCACTTTAGAAGCCCATATTGGTGTTATAATGTGAGAAACCCAAGTGGGCCCCACAAAAAAGTCCAGGTTGAGCCCATCCCTAGATGCTACCCACCTAGCCCAGACATATCCCAGATGGGGCCCATATATACATGTTGGCTTATGTGTAGTTTTTTGGACTATTGTGTGACATGTGAAGCCAAAGTGTGGTGTTTCAGGTAGAGTAAATGTTCTGAGTGGAGAGTTTGGTTTTCACCTGGTAGTTTCACATTGGGGGTATTGAGTGTGAAGTTCTGGATTCGTGTTTGGAATTTTGAGAAATGGAGCTAAGTTTCTAGAAACGTGTCTTAGCAATCAAGAAAACTGTAACATTTCAAATTGCCATTTTCTTTAATACAGGATGTGTGTGTGTGTTCCTGTACTTGATATAATATGAGAACCGTTTTGCAATTTTAGCCAACAAAGTAAGGTCATTTTTGGAAAGTGAGGACATTTTGTTTGGTCCTGAATAAGAAAGACCCTTTTTCGAGGGTCAGGATTTGGTTTTAGACAGCCCAGTCCATTTGGCTCAGATTACCTGGTGTGTGTGTTTGCGTGTTGGTGTGTGTGTTGTTTTGACAGCCCTGCTCTGGTGAGGTGATACAATCAGACCACAGAAACCCATGACTGCATTTGAACAGGACAGAGAATGGCAGAGTGGGCTGCACAGGAAACATCCCCATCTCTTACAGATCTGCAGTTCTTTCTCTCTCACACAATTCAATTTTTAATAAGCTTTATTGGCATGAATGTAAACTTACAGTATTCCCAAAGCTATTACAATTTTGTAAATACGAAAAAAACAATTTTGCTAGTACAATAGAAAAGGAAAGAAAAATATAGAAATATATGGTCTGTTACAAAAAAAGTTTAACATCCTATCATTATGAATATTATTCATACATTTATCTGTTTCGCAGGATACATATACACATATCTATATATACAGCCATCTATACAGTATATAGGAATAAGTACATACACATGCAGCATGTGCAGCACATAAATCACATGTACTTTTGATTGACAGGCGGCAGACCGGAGTATGGTCTGCTGGCCGGTGGCTGCCAGTTAACTCGTTTGCTCTCGGTAAGGTCACAGTTTGCAGCAGAGCAGCAAAATGTTGTTTTTTAGCACCTAACAGCAAGTCTAAACATTACATTTAGTAAGGCCGCTGAGGAGGCTAATCTTCAATCCTGTTAGCTTCAAGTTAGCTCAGTTAGCATTTAGCCCGAAGTACTTTGGCTGTCATTTATTAGCCCAGAGGCCACTCTTTGCCCATTTTAGTATTTTCTGGGAGTGACGACACAAGCGACACAGCAAGATGGCGACGGTGGGAAACATCCAAATGGCTTCACTTTCAGCTCTTCAGACATGACTGGATGCTCTATTTTTTTACAGTCTTTGGTTTGAAAAAAGAGCGGCTCCATCTTGGGTCCGTGGGGTCTGCGCACTTCAGCCTGTGAGCCTTGCCCTCCAGTTCCCGGCAGCTGCACCTCTCCGTAACACCACCATTGTCTAGGCCTCTTAGCCCGGGGATCCAGCGCCCTGTTGCGCCTCCTCTGCCCCCTCAGCTGCACTGCCCTGCTGTCCCACTAGTTTTCAAGTTTATAAACAAACATAAAACCACCAAAAAAAAAAAAAAACATGTTGAAAACAAGTTAGTAGGGAGAAATCCAGTTTCTGACAGCACCCGTTGATTCACCCTGTGACACGTCTATAGTCGTACTGCAGAGCACAAAGAAAAGGTTGACATGAGGCTGACATTTGGAGCCAACACAGGGCCACCAGTTTGTCTGCAACTGCCCTTGGCCTATATGCACAACATCTCTGGCAAATCAGATCTGGGCCGCCAAAGTGCAGTCATGGGAGACTTGTGTTGGTCAGAACCGGGCCTGACCTACAAATAAGTCCATAGTCCAAAGAGCTCACAGAAAACACACTGCAGTCCGTCATCAGACAATTGTCATCATGTCTACAGCATATTGTAAAGATTTCTTCAATTATCTGGATGAAATGTGTTCAGGAGGGAAAGTTGGGTCCTTATTCTTTATTTAGACCGTGAACCTGAAAGTCCTGAAAGGCTGGTTCAGCCTCCACAAACCGATAAAACCTCCACTCACAAAACTCTAAATCTGTTTCTATATCAGTAGAAACACTTCCCAATCCCATCCCCATGGATGGATCCATCCTTCCATCCATCCATTCATCCATCATCCATCCATTCATCCTTCTATCCATCCATCCAAATCAGCACTAATCAGCACGACTTGGTTCATTCCTCCTCGTATCCAATCACACAAATGATTACTGGCATTCAGGCAGCGAGGGGCAGCACGGCACTGCAATCAGTCTGCTACTCGTTTCCTGGAGATTCTGCTTCAGAATCACTGTGTTTTTCTTTTCTTAACTAATCGTTTAATAATATTAATATGACTGACAGTCAGGGGAAAGAATGATGTGTTTCTCTGGGAATAATCACCCTGAATCTGTGCCTCACTAAACCAAAGCAGAGGATGTATATCGATGCTGATCAACGCAGCCTCAAAATACTCACTTCACTCAATCACACCATGGTCCTGGGTTGTCATTTAATTTCCACTGGCATGTTAAAACAGTTGACAGATCTGAAAATAAAGAGGTTTTAATACAGATTCATATTTCTGAAGGGGGCAGATGTTAGTTTTAGACACAATATGACTTTGTTTTCTCTAAACCCAAATGTCCATTTTGTCAAAATATTTAGAACTGGAGTATTTCTGTGTTTTAGAAATATTTTTAGGGTGTCCATTTATGCTGAATAATATTAGTAGCAATAACACTTGATTTGCTCATTGTTGGTGCAGAAGGCAAGTGTACTTCTATAGCACATTTCATGTAAAAGATAATTCAAAGTGCTTTAAAACATTAAAAGCATTGCAGCGGGGTGCAGTAGAAAATTTAAAAAGACTGAAAGCATAAGCTTTTAGTCTTAAAAAAAGGAAAAATAAAAAGGAGAACAATAGATCTTAAAAGAAACAGAGCAGATCTGCATTCCTGAATGAAACAGTCTAAATGCAAATGAGGACAGGTGAGTCTTTAACCTGGATGTAAATAAAGTGCTTCAGCTGATCTGAGGCTCTCTGGGAGTTTGTTCCACACATGTGGAGCATAGAAGCTGAACGCAGCTTTTTCATGTCTGGTTCTGACTCTGGGAACTGATAAGAGACCAGATCCAGATGACCTAACAGGTCTGGTAAAGTAATACTAATAATGAAATAATAAAACATTTTCTTTAAAAGTGCCTTATCAAAACATCCAAAGTCACTGTACAAAGACATAAGAACAAGTAAAAAAAAACTCAATAGACAAACTAAACCAGTGTACAACCAACAAACAGTGAGATTTATGTGAACAGGCTAGTCAGTGTATATCCCTGGGATAATCACACATATATAAGATGGATGGATGGATGGATGGATGGATGGATAGATGGATTTTAACTTGGACTTGAGCTTAAGCTCACCTCATTGGACCAGGAGTCAGACGAGGTGCTATTGCTGCAACCCATCGTCGTCATGACGAGGGCCTTCTGCCTGCCTCTTAACCAGGTTCATCCCTGGATAACTCAAGTGTTCTTCGTGGACAGCAGCTACACTCTCACCAGCTCATGCACCTATAAGCCTTCGTCCAGGCCTGCAGGCAGGTGGACTTCCCAGCAAGGTTCATACAGGAATTTTGCCTCAAAAGAAGCAAGAGAGTATAATAATATATGAATATGCTGTGTAATAAATTAAAATTTCTTTATTTTCAAAGTGCTTTTTATACAAAAAAGCAACACAAAGTGCTGAACATATAAAAGCAAATCATGTACAGTATATGAAAACTTTAAAACACATGACTCAGTCCCCTACTCGCAACCACACACACATAAAGGAGTTATTTCATGCCTATCCTCCACCCACTCCACTGGTTAAATGTATAAAGAATAACAATAAAAATAAACATCTAAACATGGGGCTTGATGCTGTTATCAGGAAACAAAGTCTTGGGAATCCGTCCACACCCAGATCAGATCCATTCATGCTCACCACAGGAACCAGCCAGGGTAGGCCGGGGCCCACACTACAGCCACAGGACTGCAATGGAGGATCCCCCGGACTAGAACGATTCCTGCGGCAGCAACCCGAGCAGGCCGAGCTCCTGGTTCAGAGGATCCTCATGAGAAAAATACTGGCGTTAAAAAAAGGAAATAAAAAGTTGAAACAGGACCTAAGGGTCTGTGAGGTCTGCGTAAAAGCAGGTCTGATAGATAAGAAGGCCCATCACCATTAACACATTTAATCCTGAGATGCACAGGGAGCCAATGCAGTGGCTTTAAAACTGGTGTAAAGTGAGAGTCCCGGCTCAGAGTATTTTTTTTTCTTTGTGTGGACGACCAGCTAGCTTCTAGCCCTTGTGGAATTTTGGCTTCTTTTCATATTTTGGTGAGGCCTCGGCTGAGTTTTAGGATTACTTCTCAAGTTTTTTTATATACACTATATCGCCAAAAGTATTCGCTCACCTGCCGTGACTCACATATGAGCTTAAGTAACATCCTATTCCGACTCCATAGGGTTCAGTATGACATTGGTCCACCCTTTGCAGCTAGAACAGCTTCAACTCTCCTGGGAAGGCTGTCCACAAAGTTTAGGAGTGTTTATGGGAATTTTTGACCATTCTTCCAGAAGCATATTTGTGAGGTCACACACTGACGTTGGATGAGAAGGCCTGGCTCTCAGTCTCCGCTCTAGACTGCCCCCATAGACCAGGGTTACTTATTATTTTAGTCCTACGAGGGCTGTGATCCAGCAGGTTTTCCATGTCTCCTTACTTCAACACAAATTGATGAGTCATTGTGCAGAGCTTGATTGGTGATTGGACCCATTCAATTTTGGTCAGGTGTGTGAGAGCAGGGAGAGCAGGGGAAACTTGCTGGACTGAATTAAATAAGCCTGTCCTGAACTGTCTGTCCTGGCAGAGCAGGGGACAAGAGGATGTGCCGGACGTTGATGAAGGAGCAGCAGAGTTCAAAACAAAAATAACATGCCATGATGTGTTAAGGGTCCCTTCTGTTGTCAACCTTTATCGACAGGTGTTCTGAGAACAAGCTGGGATCCAGTCAGTCAAATGAGGAATCAAAAACAGTCATTCTGTTAACTGTACCACATACAGTGTAAACTCCACAAAGCTTTACTTGACATCAGTTCTCTGGATGAGAGAATTTTCTACCGTTAAAGGAGCTAGAGGCAGAATTTGTGAAAGAATACACATGCATGTCCATTTTTTTAATGCTAAAGGGCGATGAAGCACTGAAAACCCACAAGATCGAGCCCACCCACCCACATTCCACTCCGCTGCCTTGAACAGGCTGTGTGCTGCATAATGCGCTGCGATTTCCTGCATAGCCCTGCGGATGTGACATCAGCTGACGTTGCATACGCGTCCCTGACAGATTCGATACAGGACGAAGACGGTCACGGTGGATTCAAACACTGTAAGGGATAATTATGGATTCTTCTGCCATCAGCAAACGACCCAGATCTACTGAAAGACACTAAAAAGTGGAACTACGAAGAAAAAGACTGTCAGAGTAGTAAACAGCATCAGTTTGGCTGGTGGCTGCAGTTACGCTGCGGCACCACCCTTGTGTCTCATTTCTTCATTCTGCCCCAAGTTCCTTTAAAAGAAGAGAGAACTGAGATCATTCTGTTTGGTTGGAGAGAGAAGAGGGTCAGCATCGCTAAACATCTTGAGACTCGGGCTCCTCAAACCACCAACCATGTTCGTAACCTTGGAGAGTTAACAAACTCAGATCTGACCCTCTTGATTCTGGTCCGGGCTCAAAATACTACATACAGTGCAATACATGCTCATGTAAGTTTGTGCATGTAAAATTGGAGTGGTGCACCTGTGCAAGTATGGAAAAAGCAGGTAACTGTCAGTCAAACATTAACGCTGTTGGGCAAATTATTTAGAAAGAAATCAACTATAGAAACCTATTACCTGTTAGGATAACTGATGATGCTGGTGGGCCTTTCTCAGTTAATTCTGATGATTCTACAGAGGTCACGGCTGAGGAACTCTCCTGTCTTCAGTTTTGAAATCACATCAACAACGCGTTGCACAGAACATATTAAAATGTGTGTCCTCTAGTGTTGGCACGCAGCGTTTAAAACATGGATGCAAGCTGCACACAGCAGAAAGGTTGGTGTGATACAAACATGCAGCAGCTTTTCTACGCACACAATCCCCACACGAAGCGTTTACATGTGAACACACATCATGATTCAGTTCAATTCATGTTTATTTATACTGCATTAACTCATGGCTGCTTTTACCTACAGCTCGATGTCCTCAGCTCTGATCCAGAATCACGGAGGAGAGATGCATTAAAAACAGAAACCTTCCAGTTAGGGTCACAGAAAGATCATTTTCTACAGAAAAGCAAAACAAAATCAGTCCTAAAACACTGAAAATAATGAAGAGTAGATGTGAACAGTAGATAATTCTTAGGGGAAAAGGTTACAGTGGCTTTTTAACACAGCAACCAACATTTGTGATTGGTTGGGGGACTAAACTCACCCTGAGAGACAGAGACAAAGAGTGGTTTAATTCCCTCATCGAAGGCCAGAGCTGCATGAGAAATTATTCTGAGAGCTATTATCCTCTCTTCTCTCATCAAATTGGAAACAGGTCTGATTTGGCCTTAATCGAGCTAATCTCCCCTGCTGCTCCTCCACCAAACTGGCAGCAGCTTAAATCATTTCCCTCCTGACGAGGAGTAGGCTACAGGTCCTTTTCCTTCAGCACCGCGATTCTTATTAAGAGCCATGTCTAATTTTCTTACTGTCTCACTGAGGGGTTCATGGGAGGAGGAGGAGGAAGACTGGGCATCAGCACCATGATTACAGTTACCTAGACAACGGTGCAGTGGGTGCTCCCTGGATCATGGTTGGGTGGGGTGATGGAGAGCAGAGGGAGAGCTGAAATTGCATTCCATTAGTGCTAATACAGATACATTAAGAGTCTGTCTGAGGCATGGCCACTAACCATTATGGTCACTAATTCATCCAATCAGCTCACGAGCAGACATTTCATGAAGTCATAACGACCTCGTCGCCTCTCCTCGCTGGCTATTACCATGTGATTGACAGCAGCTAACACTTTGTTTAAAACAGAGCGAGAAAGGAGAGGAAAGGCCAAGAGGAGACACACTCCCAAGTAGAATTTTACTTTTCTCCTCCAGACTTGCAGTCACTTCACATTAATCAGATTCTCCTCATGTTTAGCTCATTTAAAGAAGAAGCTCACATTTCCACGGGTTGTTTTCCATCACCAGTACCAATTACTTTCAGTTTATGCCTAGTTGTAGTTCATTTCGAGTTTAGTTTAAACCATACAGGTACATCCCCAACCTCCTAACCTCTCTACAGTAAACACTCACTCTAAACTTTTTCAGATCAAATTATTATGAATAGTTTTACTTCATAAATACTTATACAGGTTTTTAAACTTAGGTTTCATGTTTATATTTCTAGGCTATCCTAGAGGATTCCTATATTTTTAATATTTTTATCTTACAGTTTATCATATTTTAGTATATGCACCGTGGATTTGAGAGGACTGTAATTTCACTTGTGTTGTATGGCTAACATGTGGCACATTTGACAATGAAGTTGACTTTGATACAGTATGAATGCTTCCTCAGAACGGCTGCACACCAGCAGTTATTAAACATGGACAAGCAGCATTTAGCTGTTAATTAAACTTTCACCTACTCTTAAAGGAGCGGTATCATGCTTTTCAAATGTTCCGAAAGTCAAATACAGGCATTTATAAGCTAGATATGTTACCATCGTTACTATAGAAACTAATTTGGTGTTAAATATTAGTTTTTCGATGCATCTAATTGCCAACACGGAAGTAAGATGGCTGACTGTACTGAACCGCGGAGCTCTCAAAGAATAGGGGTTTATCACTTTTACGGGAATTCCGCGTTATTTGGGCCCTTCTTCTTCGGGGTAATATAAAGAGCCGGTTTTTTTTTTTTTTATTGTTTTAAAAAGGAAAAAAACTAAAAATATACAAGAATTCATTCTAGAGAAAAAAGATAAAAAGAAGGAAATAAATCGAAGGGAGATCGATTCAACGGAGAAAAGAATAAAATTAAAAATAAAACACAGTTTTGTTTAGGGGGGGTGGGGCATAAAACCGGAAATTAAAAAAATGTTAGCATAAGCGAGTAAAATTTAGTGAATTAAAATAAAATATTTAAAATAAAAAAAAAAAAGAAAATTAAATTCGGTCTTTTCCAATTCAATTGGAATAGAAGAGGAGGGGGAAGAAAGGAAAGGAGTGAGATTTTAGAAGATTTTTAAGTGCATAAAATAGAGAAAATTATAGAGAATGTAATTTTAAACTGGTAACACGGTCGCGTAGACACAGGCGAGAAAAAAAAAAAAAACAATTTTTTATATAAAGGGGGGGTTTACCGCGGGGAATCGGTGGTTTTTTTATCCTTATCTCTCTGTGTAAAACAATCAGGCAGGGGAATATAGTATTATTAAAAATTATAAGAAAAAAAGTTAATGGGGTGGTAATAATTAGTAGGATTGAAATAACTAGATAAAAGACAGCTTTATGAAGTGGGGGATAAATAAGCGTGGGAAAGAGAAAAGGATTTTAAAAGGGTCTCCTTTTTTGGCAGTCCACAGGGGAGCCACTGGAAAGGGGGAGGTAGAGACTCGATTTTAGATGTTTGTGTGTTTTAAGACGCATAATAAAAAGCACGGTAGAAAAGGATGGATGGATAATGGTGGGATGTTGTGAAGTGGTGGGGGAGAACCCCAGGGAAAAAAAAAAGAAGGTGGGCTTAAAAAAGAAGGGTCGGTCTCCCCGGTGGATAAATTAATCGTTTGAATTAATTCTAAATTAAAATTAAATCTAAAATAAAAGAATAAATAAGATTTGATTGAAATTAATTAAATAAAAAGTAAAGGAAGCAGGGAAGGGGACGGAAAGCGGGAAGGGGGAGAGTGAAATACCGGGACCACCAATTGCAGCATGTTTTACGCCCATTTCATGACGTCGCCCCGGAAGAGACACTTATTCTGAAGGGTCACAGAATTGTCTGTAGCACCGGCACCGGCAGCTCTCATGTGGATGTTAGTAGTAAACATTGATGGATAATTCCTCCGATCGACGGGATAAAACAGACCAGCCTGTTATGGAGCTGTATGCGCTCGACCCAGAGTCTGATATGGAGTTTGAAGTATACGCAGTACCACAGAAGTACCACAGAGACCCCTGACAAGCAAGTAATTTAGTGAACAAATTATAGGCTAACAGTTAGCGCTGAGCTAAGCAGCACTCACATGGATCTTGTAAACATTGATGGATAATCGGACTCCGATCGACGGGATCAAACGGAGCAGCCTGTTATGGAGCTGTATGCGCTCGACCCAGAGTCTGATATGGAGTTTGAAGTACACGCAGTACCACAGAAGTACCACAGAGACCCCTGACAAGTAAGTAAATTAGCGAACAAATCATAGGCTAACAGTTAGCATTGAGCTGAGAGATGTGTTTCACTCACCAGTGTTGTTGTCTGTCCATGCGCGTTTTTATAGCAGGAACTGCGTCAGGTTTCAGAAGTAATCCCAGAGAAAAAAACACTTTACTGCCCGAGATTCATGAAGTTGTCAGGAGTGAAGTTCACACACAAAGTTGAGTTTTTTTCCCTGCTCCTGAAGTTATAATCCAACCACTTCTGGCAAGTCGATTCATCCAGTACAACAAATAAACTCCCACGCTGAACATAACCACGCTGAACGTATCTGCATTTTTCCCAACTTGCTGTCCTCTAGAACTTAAAAAAAAAAGAAAAAAAAAAGGAAGAAAATTCTCCTGAACTCTGGAGCAAACGTCTGTTCGCTGATGGCTGCTTGTCTCTGAGGAAATCTTCCTGCAGGTGTTAGTTTCTTCCTCAGAGAGTGTGGATAGGATTCTCTGAGTTTCTGTTCAACAGAGGGCGTCTTGCTAGATGTTGCGCATGCGTGTTTGTCACTTTGTGATTGGTGCCACGTTCATACGTAACGGGGTGGATCATCAGTTGTTTGCAGGGAGGTAGCGCTTGGTTTAAATATTCATGTAGATTACTCAAATATGCATGAATGAAGAAAAATAACGATTTAAATCATTTCTTGATGAGGAAATAACACACTGACATGCTGAAAAGCTCTTAAAAGTCCATTTTTCATGATAGGGCTCCTTTAAATCCAGATTTAAAACATTTTTCTCATGCATGCATGAAACTGATCTTCTTCTTTTGATGTATCTAGACCAGTGGATTTCAAACTTTTTGAGCCACAACCCCCAAAATAACATACTTTGGTGTTTGTGACCCCCGACAACTGACTGTTTACTTGTGCAATAATGGGTTATCATCTTAATGTGAGGCTTGGAAACTGTCAGAATCTTCAAAAATAAGGAGGATGAAGTGGATTTTGGTGGATTATGTTAACAGCTGTGGACAAAGAACCCAAATGCCAAAATTCATCTTTTCTCACCATTTTATATATATATATATATATATATATATATATAGTATACATATAATAAAATTATATTAGAACAACACCTGTAACTTTGTTTCTGAACACTCAATGATACAAATTCATCATGTAAGGCTTGAAAAATATCAGAAACTTCATAAATAAGGAGGATCAATGTTTTCAGATGGATTGAGTTCACTTCTGACAAGGTACCTACAGTACATGCCCAAAATCAGCTTCTCTCACTGAAATAATGCCAAATTCCCAATTTAACATGGTATAAGCAATAACTTAGTTATTTATGCCATAATTAAAAAAATAAATGTGTTAATTTCACAGATTAATCTCTTTGCAATAATGTGTTAATATTGATTGCCCCCAAAATCCCAAATTTATTTGATAAATGTAGGTTATCTTTTTTTTTTTTCACAGTGATCTGGTAACAGCCTGAAGTTATCATTTATTTAGACTGTTGTTGCTTTAGTTGTTTTAATTTTACCATTTTATATGATTTTATTCTCTCCCTATTCTTTTAGGTACTTTTTAATGTTTCCTCTGCACCCTGCTGTAATGCTTTTAATGTTTTACATAAGATCACATGACGTTTCTTGGACATTAATTGATGCTCATGTATAGATAAAGTTGCCAGTAAATCAGTCTGGATACCTTTTTAAAGACCATTGACATCACAGTTGTCACTTTTTCTTTAACAAATGAGGATGCTTCAAATATTGGTTCACTGTCTGAATTTGTGGAAACATTAACAATAGAAAAACATGGAGATGGGACAGATCTGACCCAGCATCCCCGATCACTTCATCAATCCACAAGTGGACTCTTCATGGTCCCGTGTATTATGCAGGTTTCAGCCAAGTGGAAAACTCCGGTGGGGAAAAGTGACGTCTGTGCGAAAATTCACCCCCACCAATCTTCAGATGGTTTGTGTTTGAGTTTGCCTCTAACTGGAGTTTGATGGACAGAGGAACACAGATCTATTCATTGTTGTTCTATTATGATAGAAGTGGTAATAATCAGGACCAAATTTAAGAAAAACCCTTCAGAAAACAAGGTGGTAGGCATTTGGGGTAAATGTGTTTTCTTGGTTGTTCCTATAGTACTATTTGGTGCTGAATCCATTTCTGCCAGATGTCAAGCTGTAAAAGTTATAGTTTAGTCCTAATTATTGATCAGTTAGCGAAATGATTGATTATTCGCCCTATATTAGAGATAGCTATAATTTTCCAAGTTGTGAATAGCTTATTGTATGATTGTTTTGTATTATTGTAAAGGGGACATCCAGGGCTTTCATTTAAGCTCAAAGTTGTAGCTTTCTGACAAACATGGAGGTCACATGACCTCTTTATGGTTTAAAGAGGTCATTCACACTTTTACTCACAATTTTTGCCTAAATTATATAGTTTATTTAATCCCTGTA
Organism: Atherinomorus stipes; assembly: GCA_023101725.1. Classification (NCBI taxonomy): domain Eukaryota; kingdom Metazoa; phylum Chordata; class Actinopteri; order Atheriniformes; family Atherinidae; genus Atherinomorus; species Atherinomorus stipes. Next base: position 432,380 of record JALJCO010000014.1, read on the forward strand.
CGGATTAAATGGATCAAGGGACATCAGGGACCCAAAAATCAACAACTGCAATATTTAATAGACTCTGTAAATTCAGGAAAGTATAATATACCCATGTTATTCTTTGTGAGAGGCTATTGTGAGCCTTAAATTAGAAGTCACTGGCTCAGGCCAGATCACCCTCATTCATTCTGTGGACCAGCATTATGTGAAAACTGCCAAACCATTGTCTAGAAATAATGATAATATTACACCTGTACTTACACAATTTCAATAATACAATAAAACACTTTTACCCCAAAATGCCTGCAGGGTTGCAGAATCCTGAAGTTATAGCCCTGACTATAATTTCATGTTTATTTTATTTACCTATTAAATGTCTGGTGGCATTGTTAATGCAAAAGTAGTTTATTGATTTATTAAGATTTTATCCACTCATCTTCCAGTTCTGTGGTGTGATTTTGTGATGATACTGGTCTTGGGATACATCTAGAACTCTACTATGAGTAAGAAAACATTCAACTTTGCATTACTGTAGATATTTTTGTCCATTTAGGCAATTTTTTCCCTGTAAATCCAGCCATTACTTCAGCAGTTTCTATGAGAAAGTCTCTCTTCACCTTTAGAATTCATTTTTTATTTCTTATCAGCATTTTTTTGCATGAACCTGTCATGCACAACCACAAAGTTCAGCATGACAGGTGTTTTACTGTAAAGCACTTTGTGAGTTTTATCTTGAAAGGTGCTGTATAAATATAAATTGACTTACTTACTTGTAGTTGTACTTAGGGCACCCAAATGGCCAGTGGTAGCCCTGTTCATAGATGTTTGGTGAAAAATAATTCCACTGTTTACGAGACAGTGTTGCTTCCAGACGGGAGCTGCATGCTCACAGGGCACCATAACCCACTTCCCACACCCTGCAATGCCCCTAAAAATTTAAACTAGAAGACATTTTCTCCATATACCCTCATTTTCAGGGAGAATTTCTCTCATTCTGTAATATTTACAAGCTATTTGAGATTATGGTGGGTGCAAAGCTAAAACAGAATTAACCATTATCATTATAGATTTACCTGCAATAATTCACTTTATATTCAGACTAATTGATTAGAGGAGACTAGATTCTCATATCTGGTCTTGTCCGTCTGGCGTCTCTTCTGGAAAGTGAACCTGAATGTGAATGTGTATACAGTAAGTGAGCTCCTCAGATGTTCTCAAACTGTCACCCACTTGTGGAAGAAATCAGTCCCCACGCCTTAGCTTTCACAAATGCTAAAAGCAACTTGAATTGCAGGGTTTTCTTCAAGGAATCATTTAACCATTAAGTACAGGGAATTCCAGCAGTTTTCTTATCAAGAATTAGAGCATGTTGAGGCAAATCTGTAGCCAAATCAAGAAAATTACACATTAACATGCACAGGAAATTAGATAATTATAGATTTATAAAGAATAGTTCCAACAGCTTTAGACATATTCTTTAACTTGTGTAAATATTTCTATAATATTATTTCTGTTGTGAAATAAAATTCTGAGACCACTAAAATGTCCCATAAAAGAGTCCAATCAAGCAAAAAATGTTTACTTCGGTTTGTTGAATCTATATCTGTCAAAATTGTTCTAAAATGACGTTCGAATATTTGCTCTAAAATTAACACATGATTAGAATATATTCGAATATCCATTTAAGCCTTATGCCAACAGGACAAACTAATACAAGTGTAACCCCTTTTTCTTTAATGTTTAGAATCTACACTTAGGTCACACCAATAGAATAGAAAGGTCAGGTTCTAGCTAAAGTTGGTGAATTCGCTGTGGGTCTCACTTAAACAAGGCTTTACACTAGAGTGGGGAAGAACAATAATAATAGGCGGTGCCTCCACTGAGAACTTAATATGCTGTAAGCATTAGCAAAATTACAAAGCCCTAGAAATCAGATTACTCCAAAAAAAAAAGATGTTAAACCACAATATGTAAAGGTGAGACAAAAACATTTATTTTACACTTTAAATGTAGAAAAACTTAGAAATAGAGAAATAGAAATTAACATAAAAGAAAAACACTCTGTTGCTTTTACTAACACTGTAACACCCAAAGCATCAAAATGCTCTATTTTACCCTTTCTGGTTAGTTGGATAGTTTTTTTTGTTTGTTTGTTTGTTGTTTTTTTTACTTCAACCAACTAATAATGAAATAGTAAGTTTAAACAAGTTTTCTTCCTTTCAGTTATCACACATCAATGATATGAATCTACTTTTTTTCTTTTTCTTTTTTAGCTCAAACCCAATTGTTAGTTTATTTATAAACTAAATAAACTTGAATATCTTTCAAACACTCATTTACCTTGAAGTGTTTGCATATTTCAACTGTATTCACACCTATTAGATGTTATAAAAACAATTTCCATAATGATCAGAAAAAAACATAGAAATATCAAACCCGTGTTTTATGCACTCAAAACGAGTACAGTACCCACTCTTGTACTACAGTACTTTTCACTGTTCACATAAATGATACTGATACAAAAAGAAAAAAAATCTCAAGCGCTTGGATAATGTCCCTAACCGTTGGGGCCCATATGTAGCGTTGGTGCACATGAAGGGTTATCCAGTTATGAAAGGAATTAGCTTTTAGACCGGGACAGTCACACGATCTGCCCTGTCCTGCACCTTTATCCTGCACTCGGTTCGTTTCAACGCCAAGTACTCACTCAACCTCTCAGTGTAGAAACAACATGGCGGTGTATCCAGCCCGGTCGCAGAACGGTGTACAGACAGTGTTTTTTCCAGCGGCGACTCTCGTGGCTCCAGCTACCTGCGACCCGTCCTTGCTCTCCTGCGGTCGGCTCTTCCGATCTGTCCTCACACCCGCACGAATGTCCCGTGGAGACTTCCTTGTGTCTGTGTTCTGAAGCAGTCTGGTTCTTGTCCACTCAGCTAGCTAGCAACATGGTAGAGCTAACGGCAGCGACCACTGTCACGCTCAGGGAGAAAACTTCACCGTCATGTAAAATACTCCCACTTGACTGAGTTAATCAACGGAGTACTCTGCCCAATTAAAGTCTCTATGGAAGTTCAATATCTGGGCCCACTTTTTTTTTCCTTAACTTGAGCCTCCAAACATTGACTCCTTTTCTTCTGCTCCGGAAAACTGACAGCCGCCTCCTTCCTCTTTTCACTCCCTCTGTCCGCTTTTTTTTTTCTTCCCCTTCCACCTGGAGGAAAAGTTGTAGTCCCTGTTTTTTCCTCAAACAGGCAGAAGTAGCCTTAATCCTTCTCCTTTTTGTTTTCTTCATACAATATTTTTAAAACAACATAATGCATGAATTTAAAATTAATATCGGAATAGTTTCTTTTAATGACTGTAAAGGAAGAAAAGACGACTGAGGATTCTGGGAAATGAAGTCCTATCCTACTCCATCTTCTAGAAGCAATATAAAAGGAGTCAGCATATGTTTACCATCACTAAGATAATGGAAACCCAAAAACATAAAAATAATAATATTCATCACGTTTCTTTAGAGAGCCCTACACACTCCCCCACAAATATAGCATGCCCCCATGCTATCCTATACAATACTCCGTATAAAAAACAGTGTAGTTTTCACGTACATGGTAAGAGTTTTGGTAAACCCACAAAGTTTTGCATAAAGCTTGAGGTGTACACCACCACACATGTGATCTATTGTAACAATCAGGAAAAAAATACTACCCACATACACTGAATGTACCTAGAACCCTTAAGGGCTGTCACAACTTCTTTGGTGGGTTCAGGTTATGGTCTTCTGAGGTTTTCTGGTTTGACTTGAGTGCACAAGGGGCTTAAGACCTCATTTGCTACCTTGGGGGCGCGTAACTCTGACTCTGTCTGTGTTGCAGTCTAGTATGATTTCTTCATCACAGTTTCTTGGTAGTTCAATGAAGACTCAGACTCTCTTGTCGTAGTAGGCATTTTTACACCACTGGAAACATAGTGTGTCAGACAATATCACGGACAAATAGCACTGGCTCACTCCACTGGCAGGCCAACACCTGACTTTGGGTGGTCTTATCACACTCTAAAGATAACTTTTGAGCAACTGATATCTCTGACTCAATCACATTTGCATCTTAGAATAGCATCCAAACTCAGCTTCTGAATCTGAAGAACATACTTTTTGTGGTTCATAGAGGTAAGGTCTAAAACTTCGGCTGAAGTTTTACCTTTTCTTTAGCCTTCCTTCGCCTCACAGCTCTTGGAGAAAAGCAGGCTCGGGAATATCCCCAGCACACTAACATCTTGTCCCAAGGGCAGGATGTGATTCCGATGCATCACTTTGACTGGTCCATTTCCATCCATAGGTCTCAGTCGATACACTGGGAGGTCCGACTTGGTACAACAGGTAAGGAGTGTCACCCAACGTCCGCCAACTTGTGTTTTCCTTTTAGTCCAAGATTACGGTTAGCACTCTATCTCCAGAGCTTAAACTGTGGTATCTCACTTTTTGATCATACCTGTCTTTGTTTCCTTGATTCATCTTGTCAGCGGTACTCTGAGCCAACTGATATGCTGCATGAAGCTCCTCTTTCCTGGATACATCCTGGTATGTGAAACTATTGACGTACCATCTGCAGACACACCAAAACAAAACAAGGAGCTGCTTCTCTCCCAAACATGAGAAAATATGGGGAGAACCAGTGGCTTCGTTTGGAGTGCAGTTATAAGCGTGCACCAGGTGAGCTATGTGTTGGCTCCACTTCTGCTTTTGACTCTGGCCCAAGGTTCCTAACATATTAAAAGTGTCCGGTTAAACCTTTCGGTTGTGGTCTTGGGGATGGTAGGGAGAAGTTCGGGATTTCTTTACACCTAACATTGCCAACATCTCTTTTACCAGCTGACTTTCAAAATCCCTCCCCTGATCTGAGTGTATGCGGGCGGGAAGACCATAATGGATAAAGTACTTCTCCCACAACGTTTTTGCTACGGTTATAGCTTTCTGGTCACGTGTGGGGAAAGCTTGCGCATACCGCGTAAAGTGATCTGTCACAACTAACACATTACACAATTCTTGCTGTCAGGTTCAATGGATAAAAAATCGATACATACAAGATCTTGGGGACCTGAGCTGTGCATGTGAGACAATGGTGCAGCTGTTTGGGGCAAGGTCTTCCTCTTTATGCAACGCTCACATGTCCTACAGTAAGATTCTACATCAACTTTCTGCGCGGCCAAAAACTGTCGCGGACTAGAGCATAGGTCTTATCACAACCTAAATGTCCATTTTGGTCATGCAAGGAGTTCAGAACAAAACTGTGAAACTGTTTAGGAAGTACAAGCTGTTTTTTGACACGTCCATCAGACAACTTCAATGTACGGTACAGAAGCTCTTGCTCAACTGACAACTTATCCCATTCTCTTTTGAAAAGTCTGAGTAGGTGTCTAACTGTGCTTCTGCAGTCTTGTGGTGCTGTACAGAAAACAATACCTCTCGCATGCAAGGATCACTTTTCTGACCAGCTAGCAGCTCACTCTGACTGAACTTTGGCAGTTGATCTGTCACCACAGCTGTGGTCTGACAAAATGCTTTGGGCAAAGCTGAAACATGAGTACCGATCTGCTGAATGACACTGACATGGCCTGCTCCCTCTCTTGTCGCGGCAGACTGGCAAAGTGCTCGCACTCCAGGAACAGGTATCTCATGCCACTCACCAACATCGAACAGACTTGGATGGGGACGTCTGGATAGCGAGTCTGCATCAATGTTATTTCGCCCTGGCCTATATTTGAGACTGAAGTTGTAAGTGGACAAAGCCGATAACCATCGGTGCCCTGTGGCATCAAGCTTTGCTGAGGTCAGAACATAGGTCAAGGGATTATTGTCAGTTCTTACTTCAAACTCCACACCATACAAGTAATCATGTAGTCTGTCCACCACGGCCCATTTCAGAGCTAAAAACTCTAATTTATGTGCAGGGTAGTTTTTCTCAGAGGGTGACAGGCTTCGGCTAACAAATGCAACTGGCCGCAGTCCTTCTTCATGCTGCTGGTACAACACACCACCCAGGCCATCTGTGCTAGCGTCAACGTGCAACACGTATGATTTCAGAGGGTCAGCGAAAGCTAATACAGGTGCCTGTGTCAACCTGATTTTAAGCTCTTGGAAGGCACTTTCACAGCGTTCACTCCAACGTGACCCAAAAGGTTCTGAGGGTTTGAAAAATGACTTGTGGTCGACTGGCAATCCAACTTTCACTTTCTTTGCTCGGAAACTAGGTGGGTACCCTTGAAGCAACTCGTTGAGGGGTCGACACAGCTTGGAAAAATCCCTCACGAAACGGCGATAGTAGCCACAGAATCCTAAAAAGGATCTGAGCTCTGTCACTGTCTTGGGTCTAGGCCATGAGACAACGGCGTCTATTTTAGACGGATCAGTGGCAATTCCATCTTTTGACACCACGTGCCCTACGTAGGTGAGGATGTTTGCCGAACTGGCACTTATCCAATGACAGCTTTAACCCCTCTTCTTTTAGTCTGTCCAGGACTTTTAACAATCTCTCTTCATGTTCCTCGATGGTTTTACCAAAAACGATCAAATCATCCAGATACACTAGAACTTCCAGAAAGTTCATATCTCCAATGGTTCGTTCCATTACTCTCTGGAATGTTGCAGGTGCTCCCGAGATTCCTTGAGGCATTCGTTCGAATTGATAAAAGCCAAGGGGACATATGAAGGCTGTCTTTTCCTTGTCGGCCTCACTCATTGGGATCTGGTAGTATCCGCTCCTCAAGTCTAAGACACTGAACCATTTGCTTCCTGACAATGAGTGGAGTGCGTCTTCAACTCTTGGAACAGTATACTGGTCTGGGATGGTCCGCTGGTTCAAGGTTCTATAATCAACACACATTCTTACTTTCCCAGTCTTCTTGCGAACAACCACAATTGGGGATGCATATGGACTTCGGGATTCCGAGATGATGCCGTGCCCCTGAAGTTCCTGCAGATGTTCGCGAACATCTTCCAGATCAGCAGGTGGCAGGCGCCGAGATCTTTCTCTGAAGGGTCTTGTGTCTGTTAATCTGATTTCATGTTTTGTACTCTTTGAACAACCTACATCCCACTCATGACATGAAAAGACATCTTTCCTCTCCAACATTTTATGGCAAAGACGGCTCTTAGCATCTTCAGGCATGGGAGAATTGCCAAAATCAAAAGAAGAAACTGTGAGTGTGTTAATGATTCCTCTTCTACCCTGGTGGCCACTTGTGGAACCATTGTAAAGGAAAAACATGAGCCAAAGGAGTTCCTCGTTTCAGGACATCTCCTAGCTGACGTGTTTTTGAGAGTGACTGTGATGCGTTTGCTGTACACCACTGATGCTGGGTGTACTTCTGGTCTCCCTGGAGCTCACTATCTGATGGATCTTTGATTTGCTCTACAAGTGCTAGCTTATCATTAAATTCACAGGAACTTGGGTATGCCTGTAAATGTAGCTGTCTTCTGGCTTAAGAGTCAAGGGCCTTGCTGCATAAACCAAACAGTTCCTGCTTTTCAGTCTTCTAGGTGAAACATCTGTATGTACAAGGGATTGATAAGCGTCTCTGATCACTGGATGAATGTTTAATGTGCTCAAAAATCTATCACCCGCTTCCTGTTTACAGGAGTTTAACAACTGTCTCACTATACGGGTGTTGGTGCCTACAAGAAGTGCTATACCTTCATCCTTTACTGGGTCTGGACACACCAGAGCCAATGTGTCAACAGTCTGAGGCACGCCAGCGACACTTTCAGTGAACTCAAGCCTGATTGGTAAGTAACCATCATATGGGTATTGATGAGAACTTAACCCCCATATCTCAAGATTCTCAAGGCTGAAAGCAAATGTTTCAAGTAAGTGTCGTAAAGCTCCTGTAAAAATAGTGCTTGTGTCCACTTCTAACAATGCTTTTGCGTACATTCCCTCTATCAGCACGGGTACAACAGAGGTTGGTCCGACTAGGCCTTGTGGCAAGTTGGACGTTTCAGCAGATGAACAGTTTGTGGAACGACATTCCTTTGGAGCTCCAGCCCGTTCCTTTACTGAGCTCCGGCAGAGTTTCCCTGTTTCTTATGCCTCTTCAGCAGCTTCTGATTAACTTTTCGTAAGTCTTCAGAGCCTTGGCATTCCTCTAGTTGCCCTTTCTGCATTATAAAAAAGATGTCTGATGTAGAATTTAAAAGTCTGAATTTAGGTGGGGCACCCTGAACAGCTGCCTCTGACACACGATACTCCCAGGTTTTTGACAATCAGGGCTAGAAGTTACAGTAGCTACACTCAGTAGTCTAGACACCTGGAAGACGCTCTTGACTTCTTGTTTCAGACTTTCCAATCCAGAAACTGCAGAGTATCAGGAACACTTGAAGTGTTCACTTTAGCGGTTGTTTTCACATCTCTCGACTGCTAATCCAGTTCCCTCTCGCCTTCTTTCATCAGTTGGGAAAAAGAAGGGGGTTCTGTAGAGTGTGGCTCATTCTAACACGTAAAGCAACCACGTCAGTGGTCAAGCACCTTTAACTACTGCTCCATCCGTGCTTTGTTATGCCTGCAGACTCAATGCCCTCAGTAGGCTCGTGGGTAGTTTCAGATAAGGAAGGAGATAGTTCTCTCCATCTTCTTGGTAAGTTGCTACCTAGCATGAGATCGGGCCCCGAGTCATGGCGCTAGTGAGCAAATAGTGTGGCGGTAGAGATGGATTCTGCCTTCAGAAACCTAAAATATCAGAGAGGTCCTTCAAATTTCAAATGCGCTGCTTCTTGTGATCACTACACTGCCTCTAATATTTGAGGGCCTGCCATCAGGATCATTTTCGCCGATGGAAGGTTTAAACAGAAAAACCAGTTCTGTACAGGACATCAGTGGGTCCCGACCTTGTCCAAGCTACAATAGATTCACTAAATCGTTCAGATAGATTTTGGAGGTGTCCTTCAGACAAATGGACCTAATCTAGGGTTTTGCTTTGGTGAGTAAAGCAGAATTTGTCTGAAAGTCTGATCAGACCGACAAAAGACTTGAATAAGTGTACAGTCAGGCCCAGCTTCTCCAAAATGCCTTAGGGGGTCGCTTAGGTGTAGTCTGCCAAGTTGAAAGCTGGCGTGGTGTCTCGGCGTCCAAAAGGCGGAAAAACTTTCTGTTGCCCCTGGCGCCGGGATTCTAATAAATGGCCCGGGAAGAGGATATTTCTTCCTGCTCCATTCCACAGCCTTATTAGTCATGTTTGAAAAATGCCAGATAAAATAAGAGTACTGTCAAAGCACACTGTCCCTTCGTGTAGTGAAAAAAACAAAAACAACCCGATCCCAGCGGTGCCTCCAAATGTAACCCCTTTTTCTCTTAATGTTTAGAATCTACACTTAGGTCACACCCAATAGAATAGAACAGGTCCCAGGTTCTCAGCTAAAGTTGGTGAATTCGCTGTGGGTCTCACTTAAACAAGGGACTTTATCACTAGAGTGGGGGAAACAACAATAATAATAGTGCGGTGCCTCCACTGAGAACTTAATATGCTGTAAGCATTAGCAAAAATTACATAAGCCCTCAGAAATACAGATTACTCCAAAAAAAAAAAAAAAAAAGATGTTAAACCACAATATGTAAAGGTGAGACACAAAACATTTATTTTACACCTTTAAATGTAGAAAAAAACTTCAGAAATAGAGAAATAGAAATTAACATCAAAAAGAAAACACTCTGTATGCTTTTACTAACACTGTAACACCCAAAGCATCAAAATGCTCTATTTTACCCTTTCTGGTTAGTTGGATAGTTTTTTTTGTTTGTTTGTTTGTTGTTTTTTTTTACTTCAACCAACTAATAATGAAATAGTAAGTTTAAACAAGTTTTCTTCCTTTCAGTTATCACACATCAATGATATGAATCTACTTTTTTTCTTTTTCTTTTTTTAGCTCAAACCCAATTGTTAGTTTATTTATAAACTAAATAAACTGTGAATATCTTTCAAACACTCATTTACCTTGAAGTGTTTGCATATTTCAACTGTATTCACACCTATTAGATGTTATAAAAACAATTTCCATAATGATCAGAAAAAAACATAGAAATATCAAACCCGTGCTTTTATGCACTCCAAAACGCAGTACCAGTACCCACTCTTGTACTACAGTACTTTTCACTGTTCACATAAATGATACTGATACCAAACAAGAAAAAAATCTAACCCAAGCGCTTGGATAATGTCCCTAACCGTTGGGGCCCATATGTAGCGTTGGTGCACATGAAGGGTTATCCAGTTATGAAAGGAATTAGCTTTTAGACCGGGACAGTCACACGATCTGCCCTGTCCTGCACCTTTATCCTGCACTCGGTTCGTTTCAACGCCAAGTACTCACTCAACCTCTCAGTGTAGAAACAACATGGCGGTGTATCCAGCCCGGTCGCAGAACGGTGTACAGACAGTGTTTTTTCCAGCGGCGACTCTCGTGGCTCCAGCTACCTGCGACCCGTCCTTGCTCTCCTGCGGTCGGCTCTTCCGATCTGTCCTCACACCCGCACGAATGTCCCGTGGAGACTTCCTTGTGTCTGTGTTCTGAAGCAGTCTGGTTCTTGTCCACTCAGCTAGCTAGCAACATGGTAGAGCTAACGGCAGCGACCACTGTCACGCTCAGGGAGAAAACTTCACCGTCATGTAAAATACTCCCACTTGACTGAGTTAATCAACGGAGTACTCTGCCCAATTAAAGTCTCTATGGAAGTTCAATATCTGGGCCCACTTTTTTTTTCCTTAACTTGAGCCTCCAAACATTGACTCCTTTTCTTCTGCTCCGGAAAACTGACAGCCGCCTCCTTCCTCTTTTCACTCCCTCGGTCCGCTTTTTTTTCTTCCCCTTCCACCTGGAGGAAAAGTTGTAGTCCCTGCTTTTCCTCAACCAGGCAGAAGTAGCCTTAATCCTTCTCCTTTTTTGTTTTCTTCATACAATATTTTTAAAACAACATAATGCATGAATTTCAAAATTAATATCGGAATAGTATTCATTTTAACATGACTGTAACAGGAAGAAAAGACGACTGAGGATTCTGGGAAATGAAGTCCTATCCTACTCCATCTTCTAGAAGCAATATAAAAGGAATGATCAGCATATGTTTACCATCACTAAGATAATGGAAACCCCACAAAACATAAAAATAATAATATTCATACACGTTTCTTTAGAGAGCCCTACACAAGATAGAACTACTCGTATAGGTATTTTTTATTTTTATTTCAATATTGACATCTTTAACAATGCCAAGGACATTACAAAATGAACTCGCTGCAGTTCCCCCACATCTCCCTAACTTGTGCAAGGAATTAAAGGTCCCAAATAATTAAAATTAGATTAACAAACATTGAATGCTCCGAGCAAGCTGTAATTAACATGGAACAACTTGAAACAGTCAGTCTATAATCAAACCAGTGTAGCAAATGTAGGCCTAATGGGCCATTTTCCCACAGTTTATTTAATATTTGAATATTAATATTCACAACTGAATCTCAGGTTTTTATTAAATTTGATATGAATATGAATTTCCCCTCGAGGATCAATAAAGTCTTTATCTTTATCTTTATCTTATATATATTCAAATTTAGAATATTCGTTGACAGCCCTAGTTGAATCTGCGGCCATGAACAACATTCCTCTTCTTGGTTGTCCAGTTTGCCATTAATGGGCTAGAATTCACTTTATGCCACTGGAGCATCATCACCACTGACAGACACAAAGTGGTCCTGACCTGCCCCCCCCCCCCCCCCACGAAACACTTAACAGTTAACAGAATAGCACACATTAGGTGTTATTTAAATGAGTGGAGACACATTTAGCACAGAAAATTCCCTTTTTATCGAGCACAGAATCTGAAAATGAACCAAATACTTGAAATAAACTGTGAACTAGCTAGGTCAAATTATGACATAATGTCTGAAATTACAATAGTTTTAGTTCAGGAAGACAAAAAACTGAAAACAATTGTCTTGTGAACATGTAGCAACATAGCAAGAGGCTGAAAACGTTCCCTGACTTCTGGCTGATGGTCCATCAGAGGACTCTTTCTCCATTCCTCTTTCCTTCCTTCATCATAGCAGGATCACCTGATGGATTATTTCACCTTTTCATGTCCAGCTCTTCATTTGTCAGTTGGCTGAAGAATCTGAACATCACTGTTGATGCAGACATTACTGTATGTAAATGAGTTAACCCGGATGGACGGATTCATGTTTAATAACAAATTCACATAACCTTCAAAAATAAGAACACATGACACTATCAATGTACAACTAAAACTTCATCAGTGAAATATAGTTTATTTGGAAGCAATTTGTGGTGTGATTGACTTTAATTTAATCTGAGAGGTCCTCAATTACATTTTTTTCATTTATATCAGCTTTTATGTACTATTAACATGGCACAGCATGCTTTACCTATATTTTCATGTCAAAATCTTTGTAAGCTAATAAAAATAAAATAAATGAAAAATATCACACTACCTTCCATTTTCTGCCACTGCTTTTGCCGTAGTCCCCTGCAGGTTTGTCACGCCTAATCAACTCGGGTTTTTTTGTGCAAATTCATCCAGGAAGATGCCACCTAGAACCGCCCTAACCAGTTTCTAATGCGCCTTTCACATTCGCACCTACTTAGCCCGGCCCTCATTGGTCTGAAACCACAGTACCCCAGTTTAGTTTGTTCACATTACAATTGAGGGCAACTGAGGCCGTCTTCAGCTAGAACTCTCAGTGTTGGTGAGGTCATCATAGTGAAGTTTTGTGAAGTCATTTGTTTGCGACACACACACTGAACAACAATGGAGGAAGTTGAGCATGTGAGTTACCTGCTTTTGTTCTATCAGCCCTGTTGACCACAGTCTTGTGGACGCGCAGCTGGTAGACGTGTGGAGAACGCCCCCAAAAACTACAGCAAGCCAAATCTGAACTTACAGGACAATAGTACTCGTCCATTCATTCTACTTGAAGTATTAGTGAAATTAAGGAGTTTTGCTGCAGATAATGCCTTATATAGAAGCCCATTCATTCTACCCCCTTCACGTCCATTTTATGGATATATGCGGATCAATGACTAATCTGAATACAGTTGCGTTCGAAGGAGCCAGAGTGATGTATAAATGTCGCTGGTGAGTAAATGCATGTATAAATTCCTAGAAATAAGGTCCAGAATGAAGGAAACAAAAGTTGCCCTTTGATCTTCCTTGGTCACCCTGTTATTTTCTCTGGCCACCCTGTGGCCATCCCTAAAAAAATCGGCCGCCACCCCTGAGTTTGGTGTACCTTCAATTAGAAAACTCTTCTGAATGAACTGAATAGTCTTCATAATGAATTGGGATCACATTCATCTTATTATTTGTGTTTTTTTTACCTTTTACATACTGAACTCCATAATCTGTCCGAATGTGCACCCTCCTCCCTAACCTGTCATTCACTATAGAGCTGCACTACAGCATACAGTACAGTAGCACACTATATAGCGCACTCATTCTGTTGGCGATTCAGACACAAAGCTAACTATCTTTTTTTATTCAAATCCATAATTCTATATAAAAATATTTTATTCCCTTCTTTCTTTTCGCTCAATGTGTTGACAATTCAGCACTCCCTCCAAAAGTGCATTGTGGTCTGTAGTGACCAGTCTAGGGACCATTGATGCTCACTACATTTCAAGATGCATTGTAGGTAATTTTGAATGCACGTGTTTTTCTTTCTGGACATTTGGACACCCCTACAAAATGACGTGACCCAAATGTAGGGAGCAGGGTGCACATTTGGACCCAGCCCGTGACTTAACATGTCGCACACAGCAACCAGTTGACCGTCTTCTTCTGCTTTTTGTAGTTTGTGGAACAACTGACCGTCACATTACCGCTACCAAGTGAAGGGAAGCTGTGTTGCAACTTCGGTTTTCATGGATAACATAAGCCAATAACGCTCTGCTTGAAAAACGCAGAAGTAGGGTTTTGTTTTCTCTGACAACTCCGCGTTTACACGAGCATTTTGAGGAGAAATTCTGCGTGCAGACGGGCGTGCAAATGTGCATGGAATGTCATGTTTTTTGATGCAGTATGCACGCCAGGTCGCTAGATGGCGCCACCATCAAGACCAAACGACCAAACCATACTCCTCCTCTTCCTGTTTGTTGATGTTTTCCTGCATTGGTGCGTTTGTGACATCATCATTATGTGACAACAAACACTTTTTTTAAATTACAAAACAGACTTTTGCATTTTCAACGATTTACACGGTGACGCTTCAGGGGAGTGTTTTCAAGATTTTGCGTTTTTGACCCCCCAAAATGCCGGCACCATCTATACGACATGCACATCTGGAAAAATGCTTTACGTTTTTCACCCTGGAGCGTCAACATGTAAACAGGGCCATAGTTCTCTCATTTCGTGTCTTCATCTAATAACTTATGCTGTCCTGTGGGCCTCATGGCCCACTGGTGCACAAATGAAAGTTTTCTGCAGTTCTCTTGAGGCCCAAGCATGGGCCCCATGGTAAGAATCACTGCGTTCGAGCATGGAGAGGACCCAGGGTCCTCCTTTATGATAAACTACAACGCTGCTTTGAAATACTGTAGAAGGGAGTCTGTTGAACACCATCTTCCATTCATTGCTCCAGTTTCCTTTGACCATTCGTCCATCAAATTTTATACTGCTAAGTCCACGTCAGAGAGCCTGAACCAAGCTGGTAATAGGTGAGAGGAAGACCCTGGACAGGTCCCCAGACCATCACAGAACCATCTCTGAAAGCCAGTTTAGAAAGAAAAAGTCTTCCTGTGAAAATCCAACAGGGTGTCGGTTCTTGGTTTCTGCTGTGATTTCACCCATTTCTTCGTTATCTTTTTGGGGTTGGAGTGACGTTTCACCATCGTAAAGGGAGGTTCAAATTAAACAGGAAATGCACTTAAATACTGTCTGTTGACATTAGATTGAATTTGTTGATCAACTATGCAGTCAATGAGCAAGTTGTTTTTCTCACATACATTGTTTTCATTTAGTTGTTATGTAATAGATGTTATGCTGCAACTTGCATGATGTTGGTTGAGTGGGTGCTACACTTTCCACAGACCGATTTGCTACCAGTTAGATTGTATTAAGCTCTTTTCAGTTCTCAGTTTCCAGTTTTAATGGAATTTATATCCAATTTTAGCCAGTGAGTGTGTCTAACACACCGTGCCCATTAAGTAACATACAGAACCTCTGATTCCATCAGGTATGAGTCAGCCGTCAAGTGCAGGTTCCTGAGCTACGTAGCCTACTTATTTCATTGAAATCCGCACATCTCTATTTTCTCTCTTTTAATCTTAAATGTTCTTGATTTTGAATCTTGCTTCTGATTTTTTCTTCTTTTTTTTCTTCTTTTTTTCCTCTTTTGCTTATAATGTTTTATGTAAAGCACTTTGAATTGTTCTGTACATGAAGTGTGCTACACAAATAAACTTGCCTTGCCTTGAATGAGCTGGTTACAATCAAAAAACATGTTGATCATCAAACCATTACTTACGTTTCAGTTTCGGCAAGAAAAAACAAAGAAAAGGAAAGGAAAGGAAAGGAAAGGAAAGGAAAGGAAAGGAAAGGAAAGGAAAGGAAAGGAAAGAAAATGTCATCACTTCCTAAGTTCATATTTAGTGCAATGCTTTTTCACAAAAAATTCTAGGTGTGATGGATTTTCCTTTGATGTTCGGACATTTTCCAGCATTTTCCTTCAGGTGTTTTATTCAGCTAAATCAGTGTTTTTAGAGACTATATGATAAATCCACAATGATTCATGATAACTAGGGGCAGGTAAAATGATCAATTAATCGATGCATCACAATACTTTCCCTGCGCAATTCAATACTGTGCAAATCAGTAAATCCTCTGCATCAGTTCTCCTCCTAATGTGGGGGGAGCTGTGCGCAATAATTACGTTGTATAGGCAAAGGCCACATTAGATCATACAAACCAAAATGGCAACTATTTGTTTATTTTCAGATGTTTTATTAACAAAAAAATATGACATAACGTACAACATACAGTCACATGAACATGAAAATATATACAAAAATCTACAACAGAGTTTCTACTTCTCACTGAATCATATCAAAGCATTTGAATTGAGGATGTTCGATATAGGCATTTTAACCGATGTCTGATAAACCGACATTGTCCAACTCTTGAATTCCCATATCCGATATCAACCGATACCAATATATGCAGAAAACTGTGAGGTTGTATCTCTCATATTTTGAGAAATACAACTATATTCTGCTCTGAGAACAAAGATCCCAAAATATCCTTAACTCAGCCAGATGAGTTCATTTTGGAAATCTGGCTGCCAGATATCAGATACTAGCAGGTATTAGCCAACATGTGGCTAATTCTAATGCTTCTGACAACTGAGTAATTTAACCAACAACTTAAAACCAGACATGTTATAAGCAGCTTCAAAGCAAGTCAGTCTGTAGCAGCAGCTGCACCGTAGTTACACGACTCTGAAAGGAATGCTGGGAAATAAAGTTCTTCCAGGATAACAGGGACTTTTCTACATGCTGGAGCGCTGCTAATGGAACAAGATCTCGTGAGATTTCATTGCTCTGTAATGAAATCTCGCAAGATTTCACTTTTCAAAATATCGTCCCAAAAGACCAATCCCGATATTTTCCGATGTGACATTTTGATGCAAATATCGGCAGATAATATCGGTAGGCCGATATTATCGAAAATAGAAAGTTCTACAGTATGTGTGTGTGAAAAGAACAAATATGATGGTCCTCTATAACTACAATGAAGCCAAGAAGAGCTTTCTGATGCAGCTGAGTTGGAGTTGGTTTAGTCAGTAAATATTTGCAGAAATAACTGGAAATGAGGAAAAAGCAGCTGAGCAGTTTTCCTAATTTGCTGAAAAATCTTACATATCTGATAGTCAGCAACTTTTGGCCTCATACAAAAACAGCACATGAAACTTTAAAAAAGCTGCGCAGTTATGTTGTTACAGCATCCTATTACAGTATCAGTCTGGTCATCCTCCTCACTCCTCTTTTGTATTTTACATGAAATGGTTGTAAATTTATCGACATGTGTGGCCTGAGATTGATCTGCACTACACCCAATTATGAAGATTCTGACAGTTTTCAAGCCTCAGATTTTTAATATTTATCATCAGGTCCAAAAAACAAAGTCATGCTACTGAAATATCAGAGTTTCAGCCATACTCAGTATCTGCAAGTACTCTGACGTATGTTCTTGTACTTGGTTTGGTTTGGAAATACGTGGTGTTAGTGTGTCCCAATTCTTTTGAAAACATCAGGAACCTTCTAGAAAAATGAAATGTATCATGAAAGTGGACTATACAGAGCAGGAGTGTCCAAATTCTTTACATTGGAAGGCCGAAAATGATTCGGGGTGAGTGGTTGCTGGCCAAAACTGAAAATTCAGGCTATAGGTAGGTACAATTTTTTATATTTTGTCTTACAGCCTGAAATTACTGAAGATTCAGATGGCCCATAAAATATTTGGTAAAACTTAAATTCAAACCTTAATGAGACCAAAAAAATATAGATGAAGATTATACTCCTTTTAAAAGAGTGACTTTCTGCTTGGATATACTGCTTTAAAATCAATATCTGTGGAGAAAAAAAGTACTCATGTTCCCAACTACTTTCAAACTTTCTCTTGTTAGTGTATCTTTCACGATCCAACGCTGACATTCGACTCAAGCTTCTTCTCACTTGTTCTTTGATCATGGGCTGCCAAATCTGAGCTGATGGAACATCAGTGCCACCCTACCCACAATGTAATGCAATGTTAATTTGTGGTCAGGAGGGGGGGGGGGGGCAACGATGAATGAATACCAGAAGAACTTTTCGTTCTGCTGGGAAAATCACAATTTTGAAAAAATGGGCAGTGGGCCAAAAATGATAGCTCTCAGGCCAACTTAGCCCGCAGGCTCCAAATTGGACAGCCCCGATATAGAGTTTCCCCTCAGAGTATTAGCTGAACGTCTCTGGGGGATCTTGTCTCCTTTTCAGGGGAGCTGAGCTCCCCTTAGCTCCCCCATAATTTGAACCATGATTTTACATTATTTTAGCCTCATAATCTGCCAGCTAAGGCTGACTGGGGTTAAAGGTTCAGCTCCTACATGCAGGTTTACGTTTCAATAAATGGCTTGGAGTTTTAAGAGTTAAAGGGACTTGAGGCAAGATTAAGAAACGAAGCTCGCGGCTGCCGCGACTGACGCTTCAGGTAACTGCAGCCACGAGCCAAGCCGTCACGGGAGCATGCACAAACTGAAGCTATAATGTTGTTTACTCACCTTTTTCTCCGTAGTTACACTTTTTAGTGGTCTTTAAAGGGACTTGAGGCAGGAATTTGAAAAAAACCAAACATGAATGTCCCTTTTTTTCATACTAATGGGTGATGAAGCGCTAAATACCAAAAATAACGTTTCCACCCATGTTTCTCTCTGTTGCCTTGAACAGGCTGTGTGTTGCAAAATGCGCTGTAATTCGGTGTCCGTTCCTGCTGCCTTGCGTGACGTCAAATGCGCTACATCCGTAGTTTTGATGAGGAAAAGACGGTCACGTTAAATAAAAACACCGTAAGCGATAGTTATGGATTATTCTGCCGTCAGAATACGATCTAGATAAACTGAAAGACCATTAAAAATTGTAACTACGAAGAAAAAGTTTAGTAAACAACATTATAGTTTTCAGTTGTCATGCGGACGTGACGTCACATGACGCTACATCCGCTGTTTTGATAAAGGACGAAGCCGGTCGCGGTAAATTCAACAGAAGCGAAGAGATTATTTGCCGCAGCAAACGATCGAGATCAACTGAAAGACCACGAAAAAGTATAACTACGGAGAGAAAGGTTAGTAAACAGCATCATAGCTTCAGTTTGTGCACGCTCCCGTGACGGCTTGGCTCGTGGCTGCAGTTACCTGAAGCGCCAATCGCGGCAGTCGCGAGTTTCGTTTCTTAATCTTGCCTCAAGTCCCTTTAAGTTGATCTGGATCGTTTGCTGACGGCAGAATAATCCATAACAATCGCTTACAGTGTTTGAATTTACCGCGACCGGCTTCGTCCTATATCAAAACAGCGGATGTAGCGTCATGTGACGTCACGTCCGCATGGCAGAGCTGGAAAACTATAATGTTGTTTAATAAGCTTTTTCTTCGTAGTTACAATTTTTAGTGTCTTTCAGTTTATCTAGATCGTATTCTGACGGCAGAATAATCCATAACTATCGCTTACGGTGTTTTTATTTAACGTGACCGTCTTTTTCCTGCATCAAAACTGCGGATGTAGCGTCATTTGACGTCACATTCGAAGGGCAGCGCGGGAAATTCGGACACCGAATTGCAGCGCATTTTGCAGCACACAGCCTGTTCAAGGCAACAGAGAGGAACATGGGTGGAAACGTTATTTTTGGTATTTAGTGCTTCATCACCCATTAGTATGAAAAAAAAGGGACATTCATGTTTGGTTTTTTTCAAATTCCTGCCTCAAGTCCCTTTAAAGAACAAAATAAAATCACTGCTTTTGAAAAGACCCTCATTGTTCTGTTTTTTCTTTTTTCCAATTTCTGCTATTGTTCAGTACTATATTATGGAAATAAATAAATGCATTAATACAATATAGAAAAAGATGATGAAATTAATTAGATTAATTAAAAAAAAACACTTTCAGATTTTGTAAATGACATTAATTCTAATATCAGAGTGTATGCGGTGGCAAATACATCCTCAAAATTATTCATACCCTCCAATTA
The DNA here is from genome assembly GCA_023101725.1 of Atherinomorus stipes. NCBI lineage: Eukaryota > Metazoa > Chordata > Actinopteri > Atheriniformes > Atherinidae > Atherinomorus > Atherinomorus stipes. The sequence continues at coordinate 452,134 of JALJCO010000014.1, forward strand.
AAGGAGAAAAAAATCAGCTGTCAGTGAAATAAGTTGAAATTGACAAAATTAGTAATAAATAAAAATCATATAAAATCATGATATTTATTTTATATCATGGTTTGAAAGAAATATATAAAAAAAAACAACCAAAAAACAAGTAAACAAGCATGATGGGGGACAGTTTTATTTATTATTATTTCCAAGCACAATTCAAAAGCAACATTTTTTTCCACTAAATTCTAATTTTGTAAATTTCTATTCACTATTAGTTTCTTTAATTTCTTTTTTATTTGAGTTATTATTGTGAATGTAGCCTGGTATTTAATTGGAGGGTATGAATAAATTTGAGGACGACTACATATAATTTCTGATTCATGTCAGCACTTCTCACTTTAAGGATCGATGCCATCTACCACAGGACTCCTCCAGAGGTCTGATGCAGGGAAGGTTTCCATGATAAACGCCTCGTTACAGAAGTTTAAAGAGCGGTTGTTGTGTTTTGACTCGTGGCGCCCACAGAGCCCTAATCACACGGTCATGAGCTGGCTAAGCTTTCCCTTTCTGCCACGTCCTCCTTCATTTCTGTATCTGCTCCAGGTCTTTTACTTTGTCTCTGCTGTGATCAATAATGTTTCATCTCATCCTGATGAAGCAGCCTGCTAGACGAGCGCCAACTGCTCTGAGATGAAAAACAAATCGGCGGCGGGGCAATAATTGTGAGACACGATTCATTTGTTTTTACTCATCTGTTGCCTTTGCGGCCACTTTGTGTAGTCAACATGTGAGTGAGCATGGCAGACAGATGGATGAGGACTGGATGCAGGGAGAGATGGAGGGAGGGGCCCTCGTGTTGTCTGGTCCCATTTATTTCCTAACACACAAAACTAAATCACTTCAATGTGGGAAAATGGTTGTATATTTATGTCGTCATTGGGTGATTCTGGGTGATGCTTCTGGTTTCAGCAGAGGCTGAATGAAGAAGTTACTATGGCAACAAACCCATCATCTCTCTCACTAAATGAGAGAAAGAGAGAGAGAAGAGAGAGAATAGACAGCAACGAGGGCTGGAGATTCAGAGAGAGGGAAGAGTGAAAGACAGACGGAGGATAAAGAGACGGGGAAGATGAAAAACACCAAAGATGAAGACAAAGAGACAGAGGAGCTGAAAAAAATGTGAAAGACAGAAACAGGATGAAAAAACAGAAAAATGTGGAGGCTGAAAGGTGCTGAAACTGAGATAAAGACCCAGAGAGAACAAATCTGTCATGTTTTTGATTCTCCTCCTCTGTTTTGCAAATTTTCCTTCCAGTTAAAATGAGAAAAATCCGAGATGGAAAATGAAAACTGCTATGAAACAGTGTTGATGATTAAACACATATATGCAGTATTTCTGCAGAAATGTCCGGGAATGTGTCAAACAGTGGGGATGGTGTGCAGATCTACGGAGATGTTTGTTTCTGCAGAGCTGCTGGGGTTGAAAGAATGTGCACCTCAGTACCGATGAATGAAGTGTGTTAATAAGGAAAAGAAGTGAAAAGTAGGAGTGTGTTGCTGCAGGTGAAGCATGAGCAGCAACCGCTTTACGATCACTCATCGCATCTGAATCTCATCCGAACAGCTTCATTATTTGAGTTTATATTCCAGCTCGTAAAGTTGTGTAAAACCAAACAATTATCCGTTTGGTTGGGGATTATTTTCTGTGCTGGGTTAATCAGCATTTTGTGCTGTAATGAGGTGCATGTGGAACTGAGACGGGTTCGCAGCAGAAACATTAAGTGCTGGTTTGCATCGCGACAAAGAAGGAAAATAGAAAATATCACCCAAATTACTCATGTTCAGAAACTGTTTTGGTAGAAGTGTATTTAGACGTTCAATAAAACCCTGGTCAAATTTTTCTGTCAGGGAGAAAGAGAGATAAAATGATTTTTTAAAAGTAAGTGGATAGACAGGAAAAAGGATCATGAAAGAGACGGGGGATGAAAAGAGTGAGTAATGAAGCGAGAAAATGGCAGAGGGAGTGAGAAACATATGGCAGCTGGTGGTTTGCAGACTTTTCTGCCTAGTAGCCTCTAGCTGACAGCTCGCTTCATCCCTCTGAATAACACGGGAACATAACATGTAAAAATAGTCAGAAAAGGTAGAGACAATGAAACAAGAGAGGAGCGACGGAATAGGCAAACGGACGAGGGGCGATTGAATGCGATCACTGAGCAGAGTGCAGACGGAGAAGGTGGAGAATCATTTCATAAAAGCTTTCCATCGAGGAATGCATGAAGATTAACAAGAAATTATCCTTCATCTACACAAATATAACCCCCGAAGAAATAAAGATAAACTATTGAAAGATTATAAAAGGAGGCCAAAGATGTCAGAGAGGAATAAAGAGTTTAAACTGAAATAAGAAATCTTCTGAAACAAATTATAGACATTTAAATGGTTCTGATGTATATTATTATTATATTTTTAAAATATTTTAATATAATTATATTTATATATTATCTGATATATTACATATTTATATTTTATATTTCATATATTTACAAAAAGAGATAGAGCCTATTACAATATGGAATTTCTCCTCTGAGATAAATAAAGTATTTTTTCATTTCATTTAATTTTATTTGTTTTAATTTATTTCCCTAACACCTAATTATAAGACCTTTAAAAATATGAAAATACAAAGAACATATAAATTATAAATCAATAAAAACATTAATACTATATTGAAATAATTCAGTCATGAATATCTATCATTTCTACAAATACTGGTGAGATGAATTAAGAAAAATAATTTTTGTAAAACAGAAAAACACAAACTAAGAAATGTAAAATAGCAATGTTACTAAATATACATTAAAGGAATATTTTTTATATTGTTACAAAAATAGTTTAAAGATAAATCTGATTATAGAAAACTGCAATAAGCAGATGTATTTTCCTTTCTGTATTATTTGAACAAATCAAATTGTGGGCAGACTATTTATTTAATCTTCATCTAAAATAAGCAGCAAACGCGTCTTTTCCAGCCAACATATTTATATGTCTGCAGCATTTATCATAAATATCTCAGCGTTAATGAGTTCTTTTACGTGCTTTTCTTTATTGTTGGACCGAGCTGAAGAAATTCTGAGGATATCAGAGTTTTTCTTCCTGCCAGCGGAACAGACTGCACCTTGTTTCTGCTGCAATAAACAAAGGAAAGAAACGGCGGGAGGAGAAATCTTCCAGAGACACTGAATACGGGAAGGAATGAAGAAAAGATTGCACAGAAAATGTGAAAAGAAAACCTATTCTACTTTTTATTTCCTCAAATATTTGATAGAATGATAATATTTTATAGGATAAAAAAAAAGTTTGATCTGAAATGACTTTTTGATGGTTGAAAACATGCAGGAGATTTCATCTTTTGTATGAAGCAGGAAATATTCATGAAGCTTCCATCAGGTATTCATCATTTCACATAGCAACAGTGTATCCTGGTGAAAGTGCAGTTATTTATGAAATATAATTCATAAGAAGGATGTAAAAATTGTGGCAAAAACTGAAAATTGGGAAAGAAAAGAATTTTCTGGGATGCTAAAAAGAGAGTCGGGTGAGATCCGGCCTGCAGAAGCAGAGCGACGCAGCATGACGGCTCTCTGAAGACAAAGAACGTCCACATTCATTCTCTTGTTGATGACTCATTTACATACTTGACCACTTTCACTGCACATGTGTGTGCGCGTGTGTGTGAAAATGTGAGGTGCAGGTATCAGTGTGTGTTTTTCTGCAGGAAAAAACAAAGTGAAATGTGAGAGTTGGAAGATTTCACCCCATTAATCGTCATTCTTCTGCACTTCGGCTCCGCACAGACGCTCTGAAAGCATTCTGTTTTTGTTTTAAAGCCGCCTCCCTCTCTGCCTCCCTCTCTGCCTCCTTCTCTGCATTTTTTAATTGGCATATAGGGAGGCTTGTTTGTTTTTTCTTGTCTGCAGTTTCTTAAATGTGTGTGATGGTGCTCATGTGACCCTCGGTGTCCCAACAAGCACTGCGGTAGGTGTTGGGAGGCGCGTTCGGTGGCAACGAACACACAAAACAACATCGCAAATATACACACAGGAATACACATGACAAAATACACAACAAATACACAACCCAACCTGACACATAACCTTTTGGATGGCACGAAAACCCCAAAATATGAAAATATATCTTTAAAAAGCTCAGTAAAAACACACATAGCCAGAGGATGAGATATGATGGAGACTCTCCAGTTGCTTCTCATGTGCTGCCATCTAGTGGCACAATCAGAGAGAACAGACACCTCCAGAGGGTCTGAATCTCAGCTTTTTCTTTATCTCTGTGTTGGTAAATGTGCAAAATGCAAAGATAAAAATGCAGATGAGGAACATTTTCGAACAGTAGTCTGAAGCGTCCAGCAGCTTCTCCATGGAGACACTGTCATCATGTGAAACTGCAGCCACGAGCTGCCGGCTGGCTTCACATTCTCACGTTCAGAGGCTGAGACTGAAGTCATGATGCTATCAGTGAAGCATTCCCAGCTATAAAGCAAGAAGGAAACATGTCAGTGTAAAGAAACATTTAAAAAGTGAATGTTTTAATATGATTTCAGATGTTCTGAGTGAAAATTGGTACTAGAAAACTCTGGCCAATATAATGCTGAGATTGTCCCGTCATGACATCATCCAGCGCCTAAACGGTGAAGCTTCTGCTGAACATCAGCTAAAGATTAAACTCTATCTGATAATCAGCTGTTCGTTAGTGTTTCTGTTGCTGTTATTACCTCAGCTAACATCAACCAGAACTCAGAGACGCAGGCTAGATTTTTACATCAGTGTAATCATCATCATCACTGATGTTCTAGAATCACACAGAACAGAAATCTGCAGCTTAAATGTAGGAAAATATGACTAGTAACAGATAAATTTATAAACACGGTGATAAACCAATTGCACAAAGTACTGTATATCACCATGCAGTAATCATTTTGAAAAATAAAATGTATGTGTGATCATTTTGAATTTGTGATGATTCTTATGTAAATGTGCTCATTTTATTAAGAAAAAAAATCATCATGGCCCTTTTTTTAGGGATCTATAGCAAACAAAAAAATATTCTTCAGTCTTTATTATGTTATGTGAAGGTGAGGAAAGCACTACAAATTTAAAGGCCCACAACATAATTTTAGACCTTTAAAATCTGCTTTTCCGACGCGTTTTGATGGCACACCAACATTCATTATGCACATTTTTGAGCCGTCACTGCAGCGGCATTGGGAAGCTCAGAAACTGCACTACGTAACTTTTGCTGTGATGTTGCAGCCGACCGGAGCTTAGTATGTTCCCTGGGTCCTGTGTTCCCCAGTCGGGGAGCCTTTTTTTTAAGGGTCCCATGTTCCCCATTTTCCGTATGAAAGGTCCTATGCTTCCCGTTTTGTTAGGGTTAGGGGAATATAGGAGCCTTTTCTGACAAAAAGCTTTTATGTTCCCCCAACCCCCCAGGGTAGCAAACCCTACGATTGGATCCAACCCACACACGTCCTGCCTGCTATGGAAAGTGAATGTCGGGTTTCCAGACCATTTCTTAATTAGGGGAACATTGACTGTATGTTTACCAGTCACATACAAAGCAGGAAACATAGGAGGTACTAAGTAGTACTGCAGGACGTACTATGGAGTATGGCCAGAGGTACTTCAGAAAGATATAAGAGAATAAAAAGTTTAAGTGGTAAATTCGTTCATGAAATCAACAGAAAAGAAGATGACTATTCTATTATGACTATTCATCACTATTTTAGTGTTTCTCTGTGGGATCACATCACCACATTCTCTTTGAGTTTCCTTCAGGAAAAGGTGATTAAGTTTAACAGTAAAGGTACAGGGTACGGATCCCTGGATGTTTATGTGACAGTGTGGGGTCCTGTCACTATTCCTCCGATAGATCATGCACCCCGGCTACTTGGCCACAGGGCTACTTTGGCAGACTGGTAAGTGCATGTGACTCTTACCCAGGAGCCTGTGGGATCAAATCCCGCCCAGGCCCTCCGTTGCATACCTTGCCACATTCAACACCTGGGGCTGAAGCCCGGCAAGTTTGGCTGGTATCCCCACCAGGTGTGGCAGGCTGGAAAAAAGGTGCACATTTAACTTATTCCTCCTCATACTTGTGGATCACACATTTGCGTTTTGTTTACTCATGAGTAGTTATAGGGCACATTCAGAAAGCATAGTCCCCGAGTGTCAGTCGGCTTGGGGACTCGGTTGGGGTGGGGGTGGTCTTCTGGATCGAGATCGCGTTCATGTTGCACTATTGCCACAGGAGCCAAACGGGCCAAGAAAGAGAATCTCAGGTGGCGCTGCATTCGGATTCACCGTTGGCGAGGACAAGACGCACGTACAAGACGGTTCCCACAACTTCCGTTTCCTCCACAAAGCAACATTATTTTATGAGGAGCTGGATTTGCTTGTATCAGACCAAATATAGATTAAAGCTTTAACTTCCTTGTAACTCCACGTCTGACCACGAGCCATCTTTATAAGTACCGCGGTCCCTCACGTGTGTTTGTTGTCCAACGTTTGACCCACAATGCCACTGCAATTTGTAGTCCACTTCCTGTCTTTGGTTCACTTGAATCGGACCGAGATCTGCGTTTGCAAGCAGGCCAAGTCCAGTTGTTTGTTCCGGATCAGAGTCCATTTGCGCATTCACAACCCCCCTAAACGAATGTAAGGGGCAACTTGTTCTGGGGGCAGCCACAGCAAAAGAGTGATCCCCCCACTGCTTGTATCTACTTCCAGCTGAAGCTGACCCGAGGAATGCAGGGTCCTAGCCTACCATGATCACGGGTAACTAAAATCTCTGACAGGTAAGAAGGGGCCAGGCCATTAATGGCATTAAAAACAAGCAAAAGAAGTTTAAACTCTATTCTAAAATGAACTGGAGGCCAGAGGAGGGGATGACAGTACGAGGGTTATGTGCTCGCGCCTGGAAGTGCCTGTTAAAAATCGAGCAGCAGTGTTCTGTACAAGCTGAAGGCAAGAGATGGACGGCTGACTGAGACCGACGCACAAGGCATTAAAGTGATCTAGAGCTGATGAAAGCATGGACTGCTTTCTCCAGGTCCTGCAGACTTAAAAAAAGGCTTCACTTTAGCTGAAAGACAGAACTTAAGAAGAAGGTTGTACTAAGAACAGAACTAATCTGTTTATCAAAACGGAGTGTGCTATCAAATGTCACACCGAGGAGTTTTACATAAGACTTAAAATAGGGGGCCAGAATGCCAGAAGTCGTCGTCTGAACACTAAACGTGGGTGGGGTGCCAAAGAGGATACAGTGAGTTCGGAAAATGCACTGTTTTCATTTGGTGTCAAAGGTAAACATATCTGCAAATCGACAGTATACAAATGAAAAGACAGGTTATGCTTCCTTATTATTGTGCCCAGAGGCAACAAATATAAATAAAAGAGAACAGGACCAAGGATGGACACTTGTGGCACCCCGCAGTGGCGGGAAACACATAAAGAGCAGAAATCACCAACCATTACATCACCAACCACTAGTCTGAGCACAGACTCATATTGACGTTTTCCAATACTGTTGGATAACCAACAATTTCTATTTATTTATGTAGCAAGGACAGAGCCACATCTTCCTCCGGGAACTACAGGCGCTCTGTTCCCGCTGCAGAGTGTCGGCCTTGTGACATTTCATCCCGTCAAACACCAGCTGCAGAGATCTGCAGCTTTTGGTTAATGAGGTTTTGGCTGACAGGGTCAGTCCATATTTTATGTGCAGCACTTTGTGATTTTATCTGTGCAAAGCGCTTTTTCTCTTCTTATTATAGAAGAGAGCAGCAAGCTTCAGCTGGAGAGCGCCGGTCCATTCGTATCACATCTCATACATTTTCACTGACGGGGCTCGTATTGCTAGCACATATAAAACGCTTGAGTTCAAATTTTCAGCGTGAGTGAATATCGGAAATACGCTAAATTCGTGCGAGTAGGAATTTTGGGGCTTTTTGGGGCATAAATTCGTGTCAAACGTGCCGCCCCAAGCAAATGTGCGTCCATACACTGACTTTACATGTAATTTTGGCGTGCGGATAATTTTATTTGCGTCCGGTGGGAATACAGGGTTATATGCTGTTGATTTATTTTCTTCTTTCATCCTCTTATCACTAGAGACGGAGAGGACTGTCTCTTTATTCTTCAACCTTAAACATAAACATATCTTGACTTTTGCTGGTTTCTCAGTTGCATTTTGCAGTAAATCATAAATTGTTTACGATGTGTGAGAATAGTTTCACTACACAGCCGTACGAGGTAATTACACGTTTTTCCGTCCTTCAAGTCCTCCCCACTGCCAATTAGTCAGATAGCGGAACCACCTTCTGGTCAAAGGTCACATCACACCTCTCACCACAGTAATCACACATGAGGTTGGTGCTCTCCAGTCCAGCTGTATCCTCCTCTGCTATCTGGCCCAGTGCACCCAGTAGCCACAGCGACCTGGGCTAAAAGCTAACACATGGCCAGTTTTCCACTTTGCTCCATTGACTTTGCCTTTCATTTGGAGCTGTTTTAGAAGTTGGAACTTTCTGAAACCGCAGCTGTTTTCAGCTGGTCTGAAGTCAGGACTGTCTGGACTGAAATACACTAAATTCTGCTATAAAGAAGTGGATATAATTTTTATTTGTACAAGTATTTCCCATTTGAGACCCAAAGTCTCTTTAGCAAGGGAGACCTGTCTGCCTAACATACATGTATTTAGATAGTGGGAGGAAACTAGAGTTCCATTCATACAGTACACGGGGAGAACATGCAAACTCCACACAGAAAGGCCACTGTTCAAACCCTTCCCAATTTGAGGTGGAAACCAGCGATGTTGTGAGGCCATGGTGCTAACCACACACCACCATGCTGCTAAAATAGATAGCATACTGTAGCTCTTATCTGGTGAGGATGCATTTCCATCGGCAGAGATCCATATATGCAGGAGAAGCGTCATTTATTTAAATAGTTCAGAAAAATCAAGTCATTTTATTCAATGTGAAGGACAAAATGAGAGAAATCTGACAAACCTATCTTTTATCAATAAAAATGTAATCTATATATTTACTCATATTTTAGGAAAAAAATACAATTTTTTTGTTTTCTACTTATAATTCATTTATAAAATTAATAATTTTATGTACCATTTTCATTGGTGTATTGGCTCAAAGTGTAATAATTAGTCATTTCTTGCCTTTTTTTTTTAAAACCTTATGAAGGGACCTTGTTCTGAAAATGTTGTTTCTTTGACATTCAGTAAATGATGTTTAAGGGCAATGAAAAAGAACAGTTTTAACTGTTGAAATAAGTACCACAAAGTTAAATATTAAGGCAGTCACCCTGCAATGCATTTAGTATGCAGTATTGAAAATTAAAGTGTGTACCACTGAATGCCACCATAAGGATTAAGTGGCTGTTGCCATGAAGAAAAGTGGCCACAGCTGAACTTGAACATCAATATCATGTAATTAAAAAGAAAACACATTCAAAATTGCAACTTCACAAGGAAATTATTTAATTACATTAACAGCAAAGATTTATCCATGAGTGTACAGAATTGTGTGCAGATGTAAAGACATATAAAACACAAGAACAGACTTATAAATTCTGGAGTAGTGAAAAGTGACAACATACAAAACTAAAACCCTCTTCATTCACTTCTACCCTGGTTGACATAAAAAAAAATGTGACAGTAGCCAAGAGATTTAGGAATACACACATGCACACCCACACACAAACACCTGCATGCATGCTCAGGTCTAATTAGCCACACGTGCGCACACATACATGCAGGCACATATACAAGCATGCTCGGCACACACATGCTTATATGAATGCCCACATCCACACACACACATGCACAAAGAGCAAAAACATAAAATAAATTAAATTGGCTTTCAGTCACATCAAGTTCACACAGACAGCATCTGAGTGACGACTTCTTCTTCTTCTCCTTCGTCTTCTTCTTCCCGTGTTCCAGCCAAAAACTGTATGTGTAAGGGTTGCCAGATACTGTAAAAAATATCCTTCACAAGCTTAATGTTTTCTTCACTGTAAAATCGGGACATTAACGAGATAAATTACTGATTGGGAGCACGGCGAGAGATGACATTAAAAATCAGAAGTCTCCCGTATGATTCGGGAGAGTTGGCAAGTATGTATTACGTAGATTTTATATTCTGTTAAATGCAAGATAGTTATATTTCATCAATATTTTCTTACTTATTTTCTTATTTTTTATTTTATTAAAATATTCTATTTATCTTACATACAGTATTTCCTTATTTTCATGTGCATGACTACTTCTAGATCATGGATCTACAAAATCACCAAACATGTAATTTCTGGTATCTGGAACACAAAATTCATTATTTCACCTCATGATCAGGGGAACTTTTCCAGGTCTAAGTTGTTTTAAATGTACAGTACATAGGTGCACATTTTTTAGAATAGCACTTGTAATAACTTTGTTTTTGGACCCCCAATAATAAAAAATTCTACATGTAAGGCCTGAAAACTATTAGAAACTACATAAATAAGGAGGATAAATGTTTTGGAGTAGATCGGCTCAGTGCTGTGACAAAGCACCTACATGCCCAAAATCAGCTTCTCTCGTTGAGATAATGCCAAATTTGGATTTTTAACAAGGTTTTAGTTATTTATGCAATAGTGATGAATATCTTAATTTCACAGATTAATCTCTTTGCAATAATGTGTTTTTCTTTTGTTTTTCTTATACAATGATCTGGAGACCCCATGCAACTATCCTGCCACCTCCATGGGGGTCCCAACCCCAAGTTTAAAAACCTTTTAACAACTTTAACCTTTATGATGATTGTGTTTGTGTCCCAGTCCACCTCCTTCATCCTGCAACATCCTTAATAGGGAATGGGAGGGTCGCGTCATCAGCGGTACATCACGTGGTATTTTCGCCATGTTGGCATCTACCGTAACATCCGGTGGCATTTTGCGCATCTGTGATCCCACTATGATCGGTTCAAGTCGTTGTTTCAGTGAGAATATAGACCAAAATAAATGTTTTTAGTGGCTGTATAATCGGGTACTCAAGTATCTGGCATTATTTAAAAGGGGAGAAGAGGACTGGAGTTACTTTTCGCCGCTTTCCTGCTTGGAGAAGTCACCAAACATCAGAGCTAACAAGGAATGGTTTGAGCTGCAGCAGCATTACGGACTATAACATTCAACATTATATCTGAAGCAATAACAGTGTGCTCCCGGCATTAATACTGTATTCAGCCTACGGCATACACATACAGGGATTTATTTACATGATCGAAATATACTACAAATGTGTAGATATATCGGAATCTTAAAACTTTAAGACAAGAACAAAAAAGGCAGTAATTATTGTAAAATGACACTTCACATATTCTGATATTTGACTGTTTCCCTGACTGTTACTTTTTAGAAAATAAATTAAATCAACCACTACATTGCATCTCTGCATCACTAATGCTGTTGTAGCGTAGGTAGGTAACAGAAAAGTTAACATATAGAAGTTATAGAGTTAAGATCGTAATATTAGCTGTAGGTAGCTTACATTAGCTGTAGGCGAAAGTAAGCTACCTTCAGCTGGCCTCCGAAGCTTAGCTTCGCATACCTGTCGTGTCCAGTTTAAATATTTGCAGGTCCTGCAACAACGGTTTGTAAATAAGACACAGGTTTTCCAGGGTTTTGTCATCTTTTAATCGATTTGCTGTGTAAGCTTCACACCACAGAGCAGGTGTGAAAGAGAGAGAGAGATGTCGTCATTGCAGCCTGTAGGAGTTTGTTCTGCTCCGTGTTCGTTTTGATTAAATAAGTGTCCGCATTGATATCATGGCAAATTTCTGGAGATAACGTTCTCTGGCTTCGTTAGTTAGAGTCTCCCTGTAAATCCTCTTTCCTTTCTGGCATTTCAGCATGTTTTCCTCAGCAGCTCTCTGTATCCAAACTCGCTTTGAATGAATGGAAGAAACTAATGTTTACATCGTGGTAGATGCCATCATGGCGCTCCTCCCCCATAATGCTTAGCGGCTCCCATTCCCTATTGTTAAGAGACCTCCAACAGACACTGTTACACTCAGCAGCCTGAAACAGTTTATTTTCACTTTATTGTTGACCCTAAATCCTCTTTCCACAGGCAAACTCCTCCCCCGCTCATCATCAGTTCTCCCAGGTGATAAAGGAAGGGAGGAAGGAGGTAAAGGAGCGGACCCAGTGTAGGAGTCTCTGTTTACCGACGCCTGTAACAACGCACTGAAGTTGTGAACAGTCAGTGACTCAGTTTCCACAAACCTTTACTTCCAATCTGAAGATTCATTCATTAACATCAACTCATGCCACTGCTGGAGTTTTGTGCAGACACATTTTTTTAACAGATGATCGAGGAGTTATTTCGTTCCAAAAACACATTTTAAAGCAAGAAGCTTTCAGTTCAAGCTGAGGCTGAAATGTCAGAGCAAATCACATAGAAAGCAGGATCAGAAACAGAAAAAGTCCATGAAGGCCTCGCTTTTCAGATCAAAAACCACATAGTAAAATCATATCATAACCCTTGTACATACAAGTTCAACATATGGAGACTTAACTGATGATAAACATGATAGTTATATATATTTGCTCCTTAAACTGAGTTGACGATGACAAGATGTTTAAATCATCGTAAATATTTTAAATCATTAAATAATTACAGATTGTTTAAAATCAAAATACTCAGATTTTACAAAATATGATAAAGATTTATCATTTGTAAAAGTGGGAAAATAGTTTCTTCCTCAATGATAATATATAAACTATAATTCCCAAGCAATAATCCAATAGTTATAAAATAATTATTTTTGCAATTACACAGTGCCACTTGTTAAATTATCAGACAATTACAAGATAAACTTGTAATTAAACCTACTTTTGGAACAGGGATTTTATGACAGTAAATAAATGAATAAATATAAAACACAGTAAATACTAAACAGAAATCTCAAAGCTGCAAATCAGTATGACAAATCATGAATATCATAATTTAAAGATAAAATATTCCATTTTTATGGAACGCACTTACATTGCAGTGGCATAAATACATTATAATTATGAAAATAAATATGACATCTTTCATTTCATGTAAATACAGCACGGATTTACCCTTCATGAAGAACATTTTTATGAGAAAAACCTGGCATCAAAGCCAAACATTCAAATACGAATTCACAGACACACAGTGAAAACAAAATATTTCAGGGATTTTCCTTTAGCAGTGTTCTTCTTCAGCCCAGGAGGCAGCAGTGGCGGCGACGCCCTGCCAGTAATGCAGCGCTCCATGTTGTGCGATGGAAGCATGGAGGTAGAGATATTTATATTTGTAATGTACAGCACTTTGGTCAGCCTTGTTGTTGTTTTAAAAGTGCTTCATAAAAAAGCTGGTATGGTATGATATGGTACAGTATGGAACGGTATGATATGGAAGAAGATTAGGACGAATCCATTTCTGAAAAATGTCAGAAATCTGACATCAAAGTCTGAATTCTGACTTCTTCCTGGACATTAAAGAAAAGGATATTTCTTTTTTTTTTACGTCCTGAAAGAAGTCAGAATTCTGACTTTTCCCAGAGCATTGAAAAAGGAAACAAACAAAAAAAAGGGATATTGTTTTTTTCTTTTTCAATTTCTGGAAAGGCAGAATTCTGAGAAAAAACACAGAATTCTGAGTTCTTTAAAGAACACAAAACAAAATATTTTTAGGAGGGTTTTTTTTCCATTTCTAAAAAAAAAAAAAAAAAAATCTGAATTATGAAAAAATAAATTGTCAGAATTTTGACTTTGATCTCAGAATTCTGATTTGTCCCCGAGCATTGAAAAAAAAAGTCATATTTCTGAGACAAAAAAAAACTTTTTTTCACTTTTTTCAAGAACATGAAAAAGATTTTTTTTTTCTTTTCTTTAGTGGCCCTTAACCTCTTTCGTAGTGTAGTGTGGTCTGGTATAGTATGTATGGTCTGTTATGGTATGGTATGGCATGGCAAGGCAAGGCAAAGCATGTGTGATGTGATGCAATACGTACGGTAAGTACGGTGTGATGTGATGTGATGTGATGCAGTACGTACGGTACGGTGTCATGTGATGTGATGCGATACGTACGGTGCGGTGTGATGTGATGCGATATGTACGGTACTGTGTGGTTTGATGTGATGTGATGTGATGTGATGTGATGTGATGTGATGTGATGTGATGCGATGCGATGCGATGCGATGCGATGCGATGCGATGCGATGCGATACGTACGGTACGGTGTGATGTGATGTGATGTGATGTGATGTGATGTGATGTGATGTGATGCGATGCAATGCGATGCGATGCGATGCGATGCGATACGTACGGTACGGTGTGATGTGATGTGATGTGATGTGATGTGATGCGATACGTACGGTACGGTACGGTACGGTGTGATGTGATGTGATGCAATACGTCAGTACGGTACGGTGTGATGTGATGCGATACGTACGGTACAGTGTGGTGTGATGTGATGTGATGTGATGTGATGCAATACGAACGGTACGGTGTGATGTGATGTGATGCAATACGAATGGTACGGTACGGTGTGATGTGATGTGATGCAATACGAACGGTACGGTACGGTGTGATGTGATATGATGTGATACGTACGGTACGGTACGGTGTGATGTGATGTGATGCGATACGTACGGTACAGTGTGGTGTGATGTGATGTGATGTGATGCAATACGTACGGTACGGTGTGATGTGATGTGATGTGATGCAATACGAACGGTACGGTGTGATGTGATGTGATGTGATGCGATACGTACGGTACGGTACAGTACGGTGTGATGTGATGTGATGCGATACGTACGGTACAGTGTGGTGTAATGTGATGTGATGTGATGTGATGCAATACGTACGGTACGGTGTGATGTGATGTGATGTGATGCAATACGAACGGTACGGTACGGTGTGATGTGATGTGATGTGATGTGATGTGATGTGATGTGATGTGATGCGATACGTACGGTACGGTACGGTACGGTGTGATGTGATGTGATGCGATACGTACAGTACGGTACGGTGTGATGCGATGCGATGCGATGCGATGCGATACGTACGGTACGGTACGGTGTGGTGTGATGTGATGCGATACGTACGGTACGGTGCGGTGCGATGCGTACGGTGCGATGCGATGCAGTACGGTACGGTACGGTATGGTATGGTATTGTATTGTATTGTGTGATGTGATGTGATGTGATGTGATGTGATGTGATGTGATGTGATGTGATGTGATGTGATGTGATGTGATGTGGTATGGTACAGATGGTATGGTTTGGTATTGTGTGGTGTGGTGTGGTGTGGTGTGGTGTGGTGTGGTATGGAGATTTAAGGATGAGAAGTAGAATATCCACCAGCCACTAGCTGGATATGTTGGTCTCCAAGTCTCCATCAGTGTGACTGACTCTCCAGAAGGATCCTTTCACAGCTCTACTGCATAATGAAGTAACATTGGACCTGAAGAAACAGGACCAACCAATCAACTTGGCCTTTCAATCAGCTGACAACTATGCGGGCCGTCTTTGAGCTGCCAAACCTCTGACCCATGAAACCCCGATCTTGTTGGACAAAGCATTTCTTTGGCTCTCTCATGACGAAAATAAACTTTTTTTAGTTACTTCTGTGTTTATCATGGCTGTCTCAGAATTAACTCTGCAATATGTTGGTCACCAGTAAGAGAAGTGTACAGGCCCATTTATGCTTGACGCAGGAGACATTAGGAACTGTGTCCGTCTCCTGCGTTGGTTTCATGCATAATTTGGTGTGTTTTCAGAGGTCTTGTTGATCCATCACTCGACGTAGAAGACAGAAGAATACCGCCAAAAAAGGCGGGGTGAGTGCTGAACTGTATCACTGACCAGCAAAAGGAAAAAACAGGAAAATAAGATGGGAAATGGAAGGGAAAAAAGAAGGGGAAGAAGAAGGAGAAGAGAATATATGTACGGTTGTAGTTGTAGAAGAAAGGTCGTGTGAGTGTGTCGGGCATGTTGGGTAGTTGTAAACAACTGCTGTCATTTATATGGCGAATAAGGTGCGTATTAACACAAGAAATACTAAATAAGAGTATGAGCTTGGATGTCTAACCAGATATCCAAATTTAAGGAAGACACACAATGTCAAAAAGTGGAATCTTTGAATGCTTCCTCCTCAGATAACTGTGTTAGAAATGCAAACAAAAAGCCAGGCAGCACAAAGAGCAGAGCAGGGCTCTGATTCATGATCATTAACGAGACCAACTGACAGGAAAAGGATGCTGCTTTCATGGAAAAAGAGGCAGGCTTTGGTGAAGTCAGACAAAACTTGTTCCTTTACTGAAAGTTAAAGTCTCCTGATTTGTTTTCATTTGGCACTTTCATGTATTTTGTTATAAACTTCAAAATCTACCTGTAGCACAGTCCTCAGAGTTCACTGACCCTCTCGCTGAGGGTCTCCAGCTCTTCCTTCTCCTGGTAACGTTCCAGCCCTTGATCATCATCACCGCGGGGGGCATTGATGAGATTTGTGGGGTAGTCAAGCCCGCTGAGCTGGGCATGATGAAGCCAGCGCAGGTCATCACTCTCATGGGTGATGTAACGCTCATTCATCCGAGACTCAAGGGTCCTTAGGTCTAGCCACATCTGGTAGTCCTAGTGGAGAAGACAGACATGCCCGGATGACTTTTAAATCCTTGATGTGAGCAGCACAAAGCAAAGGAGAGAGGTTGGAGTAATTTGCATATTTATCTAAACTAATGGCTGAAAAAATTGAGGTATTCATCTATGAACAACAAAAGTGGTGCTGAAAAAGAAGGTGACCCCAGAGACAGATTTAAATGTGAGTTAAAAACATTTCCTGGATATAAATAACTCTACTGATCATCGCTGTCGTGCTGAAAGCCGAGGTAATGCCACCATTAGTCATCAGTCGTGATACTGTCCGTCTGAGACACTCGGGTCCAAAGACAACAACTAGACAGATTCATCTGAATTTACCGGCTTAAAATCAAAAGTCATGCTTATAATCTGACCAATGGACTGAATTAACCTGGCGTCTCATTAGCACAGAGTGTCGTCTGTTTTAGTTATTTTTTGGTATTTTCTGTCCACTTGGTTGTTTCTTTTTCTTTTTGATATGCAAATACCCACAGTATTAAAGCTGGACATTTAATCCCAGTCAGTGTCCAGACATTATGTTCCTGGACAGCATCAGAGTCAGATCGTGAGGCTAAAATGATGTAAAATGAATGTATCAATTGATATAGTACCATAAAGGCCAACCAAAAGAAGAAAACTGAGTTTACTAGCACTACTTTGTAGAAATAACACACAGAACAACAGTAACCAAAAAGCTCTTTTTGGCTTTATTCCAGCTGTAGAGAATCATTATTTTGGTTCTTTTTAGACACTCATAGAACTTTCTGCTTACTTGTTGATCTTTAGCTGCTCCTGATTGGACATTACTGTCAATTCAAGCACTCTGATTGGTGGAAAGTTTGACAGGAGGTGCCTTCATCATCATTTTCAGGTCTAAATAGAGGTCTCTTACCAACATTGTAGTGATAAAGATTTTTTTTTAATGGTGAAAATGTGATTTTAATACGAAATAATGTGAATTAAATCAGTTATCATGGATCATTGTGGATTTACCAGAGTCTCTGAATAGACATGACATTTCATTGCTGGATTGTAAACCTCCTGGACAGGATAGAAATCCTGCAAGTAGGGAAAACTATCCATCAGAATTTACCCCATGGAGTTACACCAGAGATCTAGGGCCTGATTTACAAAGATCAATTGCGAGTCTAATGTCTTTGCCTCGCAAAAAAATGCGTGCGCTGTCATTTTAGCGTTTGCGGGTGATCTACAAAGACTACACGCGCAATCTGTAACAGGCGCAAACAGCAGGATTTAAATGAGGATTTAGCGTGCGCTCTCCCTGCGCCACGGAAAGTTCAGAAGAGCATGTGGTAAACGCAAAATGAAATTAATCCTGATAGAGAAATGTTAGTTTCAGAGATATAATGAGGCAAATAAAAAACAGAATATAAGATAAATATGAAGAGTTCATTTGCAAAAAAAAGACAAACGCCATTTAGAAAAAACGGAGTTAACTGCTTTTGCAAATAAACTCTTCATTTACTTTTTGAATATTTTCAGAAAATCAAGCTCACGTGAAGTAGAGGGTTTTAATGATGTAAAATGGAGATATGACGTTTGTACCCAACAGCAACAAAAGCAGTTAACTCCGTTTTTCCACAGTGGCGTTTGTCTGTTTTTGCAAATGAACTCTTCATAATAACTATAAATAAAAATAATGCAGCAGGTTTCCCTGTGGGTCGTAAGAAGAGGCCAGTTTAAGGACGTGGATAAGGACATGCTGTTGAAGATGATCTGATATTACGCACAGACTGCGCGCTCTTTGGCACAATGCCAGGCGCGGGACCTGTGTAATTGCCCCCCACCCCATGCAAAACTCAGTAAAAAAATAGTATCATTAGTTTGTGCGACGTTACTGGTTATTTTCACTGAGTTTTTTGTGGGGTGGGGGGCAACTTCACGCAGGACAGCAACCTCAGAACAGCAGCAGCAGTCGCTGCGGCGTGGAGGAGCAGGAGATGATTTTAATTTAAAAATATGCCATTGGCAAAAAGTAAAATAAAATAAAAAGACATAAATAATATCAGCTTTAACTACCATGATGCTGCAGCTGCAGATGTTCTGGTTCATGTCTAGAATAACCGTGTTTAACAGTGATGTTGATTGTTATTTAATTAAATAATGAAAACTTGACGTGTCGCCTGAACACATCATGAAAAATGATTCTGACCCGATGTCTGCAGTCCTGTGTGCAGCATTCTTTCAGCCATTATAGTTATAAATGCCAGTTATAGCTGCTTTTCAGACGTGCTAAATTACACGCAATCTTTTGCCCCCGCTTTCCGTTGAACAGTTGATAGATCACATTGCGCGTGTTAAACTGAGGTTTTGCATAGTCTCCTCCCAATATTTTGCGCCTTCTGGCAGAAACGCCCAGTTTGCATATTCATCTGCAGCAGATGCGCAAAATGGACAGCGGCGCTATTTTGCCCCTTGACAGGCGCAAACCTCCTTTTGCCCTGCTTTGTAAATCAGCTCTGGCGGATTATTGCGTGCGTAATGAAGATAGCGCCTGTTTTAACAAGCGCAAACCTTTCGTAAATCGGGCCCCTAGAGGAGTTTTAAGATACATGAACAAACTGGAATCTAATAGATAACTGATTCAAACTAACGCACTTCCTTTAGACAGAGGTGGGAATTGTGGAGTCAAGTCTTTCCCATGTCATGTATTTGTTCTGCCCAGCTACTGAACCAGGTGAGTCCAATTAGCACAATGAATTAAATGTGTCCGGCACCGGCAGGCAACCAGAAACCCCCCCAACCAGAGGACACCCCACCCGCTGAACCCTCCCTGGTCTTTATGATTTTGTTATGTGTGTGGGTGCTTATTCTAGCGTGATGCATTAAAAAGAAGTTGTAAAGTTGGATTTAAGCGTGAAACGTGAGAACTTTTCTTCAGGCATTAAAAGTAAACTGGAAAAATGTCCAGTCCCAATGTTCCCCCAACTTACAACCACTCGCCCCCTACCACTACACCCTCGGATTGATGGCACAAGGGTTAGGGCTTTGTAATCCTTCCTAGGGATTGGGATACTACTTGCTGCATTTACTGTGCATTCAGGCACATAAGCGACTGCGTAGTGACGTTTGCACATACGTGTCACAATAACAACACACCAAGCAGCAACATGAAGTAAACAGTTGCAATCTTTTTTTTTCTTTTTTGTCATCATTCATTATTCTCCAGTTGACTGATAAACAAAACAAACACACGGAGAAGCAGTTGCCTTTGATAACTCTTGTCTCTTGTAAACTGCCGAAAAGCCTTCGCAAGCTTTTCGTCAGTATTTTAGCCTAGCTAGCTTGGCTACTCTGGCTAACGTAACGAACAAATATGTAATCTGTACATATGCACATTTGTGAGTTTTCTTCTCTGAGTCCTCTCGCTCTCTGGGGGTCGCCATTGTTGTTTGATTCAGTATGCAAATGATGATGTAAAGCTTTCTGGGGAATTTCCTTTGGCCCTTCCTCGGCAAGTCAGCATCTGAAATCCCTCACTCTGAAGGGCTAGATTCATAGCCACTACCCCTCGTAATGTCCACTACCCCTACATGCAAAGAGGAATTGGGACAGCACTACCCTCATGGGAACGCGAACAATTTAGGGGTAGGGCTAAAAAAGTAGGGCAAGGGGGTGTTTCAGGACAGACTCAAAGTCTACAACTGGAAAAGACCTCAAAAGCAGAATTTTTAAGGCAACCTGTAAACAAAACAAAGAGTGATTAAATCAGCTAAAGAAAACCTCCATGAATAGTTTGGTTGGGATCATTTAGATGAAACTGTTACTTTTACTAGCTGGACTGAAAGAGTGCAGACATATACTGGTTCTACAATCCACTATCAACTTACCACGCTTGACAACATACCAATGAGTGTTAGTAGCAGTGGCTCATGAAAAGCATAACTCAGTCAGAGTGATGTGATGAAAGCATCCGTAAAAATCTGGACTCATTCTTGAAGCAAATATTGATCTGAAAATGTGGACTGGTGCATTATTTCTACATGCTAACACTGTATAATGTATGCATCATATTAATGATAAATACTGTGCCATCTTGCATGTCTATTTATTTAATATGAATGTGTTGATGTGTCCAGACTGGGGAGGCATTGAGTGACTCGTTGACAGGTTTCTTACCTGTAACCAGGGATGACTGAGGGTCTTGTCCACACTATACCTCTTTCTCATCTTCACTTGCAGTAGGTTGTTGATCAGGTCAATTGCTGCAAGAAAAAAAACAAGAACATTGCAGGAAAGAAAGCTAGAACGGTAGAAAAGCTTCTCTTTTATAGTTCAAACCCTTTTCACATATTCAAATCAGGAGGGATGTGCATGTGTCAACGTCAAGCTGACATTGGGGGAATTAAGGGATGTTCGAAATTGGCTTTTTACAGATATCCAGATATTGTCAAACTCATAATTTCTGATATCAACCGATATTGATACAGACAACTGTGATGTTGTATCCCTCATATTTTGACTTTTTGAGTGAGAGAAGTAGCTGAAGTGTTAGATGATTACCGTATTTTCTGGACAATAAGTCACACTTTTTTCATGTTTTGGCTGGTCGTGCAATTGAACATATTTCTAAATGTTAATTTATACTGACTAACATGAGCCAAGGAGTAAACATTACCATCTAATACCACAAGAGGGCGCTTTAGGATTATGAGATCTATATTTTGCTCTGAGACCAATCATCTCAAAATAGCCTTATCTCAGCGAGGGGAGTTCATTTTGGAAATCTAGCTGTACTGTCACTGCAGTGGAACAAACCCTAAAAAAAAGCTTTATCCTTTATATTTATGATGTTGATGTTTATGATCATTTACAGGCATTAACAACAATATGCTGATACCCTAGTGTTCCATGCATTAGGGATGCATGGCCACGAGTTTGTAATTTCCAGATTAAATAACATCTAAACAGATGCGTTAGAAAAAATTCATAACCCTCACAGATGACATGAAGGTACACTTGACCTATTAAACCTAAAATGATTTTTTCGAAACATGTTTATTTCTGCTGTGAAAATTTGGAGTCAGCGGATGAAGAAAGAACTACAATTTTGGGGCAACCAGGAAGTAGCTTCACTTTTCTCGCCGGAGGTTGTCCCTTGGTTTGGGCACTTCTAACCATTCATTTTCATAAAAGGCATTCTTGTTATTGTTTTTATTTCATAACAGTGAAAATGAATCATGCTAAAAGCAGCCGACACTGTATTTATATAGCTTACAGTTGTGCTTCAGTCTCGGATCTATGGGAGTACATGTGATCATGAAGATGCTCACTTACAAAACTTAAAGTTCCAAGTTTAATTCCATTAAAAAATGGAATTGTTTTTACCTGTGGGCAGAGTCTCCTTTTAACCTGATATTTCAAAATGCAGATATCTTTACACACTCAGAGTTTATTCCCTGACATTTAACTCTCTTACGACGGACAAAGACAGCCTGCATTTATTTCCAAACAGCAGCTTGAGTTACTTTGGCAGGATGAGGAGGTGGTTGGAAAAGTGCACTGGGGACTGCGGAGTGACTCAGGCTGATAAATCAGGCTCAGAGTGAGCAGGACAATTCCAGTCAACACAAAGTGCAGACACATTTAGAGGCATCAACATGAGTCACTAACAGTGGAAAATAGCTTGAAGAACCGAAAAGGACACGGTATTCTTATTTCACAGAGGCAGGCAAAGAAAAAAATCATTTTCTGGTAGTTGCATATTCCTGCCACAGGAATTGATCATGTTCACACAATTTATACATCAAATAAAATCAAAGGATATCTGATAGATTATGACAGTATAGAAAAAAAAAAAGGTTGTTATGAGTCATCATCATAGCAGCAAGTGTGTAGGCTTCTTGCTGTTGGCAGGAATGAATTACAGGTCTTCTGGACTCTGGAGATGACAGTCCGGACCAGACCTTGATTCGGTTCAGTTTCTCCTGTGGCTCCTTTACCTGACTGAAGGAGACAGACAGACTGGTCTGTCTGTCAGACCAGACAGCAATAACAGCCTGTCTGGCTGGATGGTCCAGACAGATGAGCTCATGGTCTCAGGACCTCATCTGGAGGTCTCAGGACCTCCAGATGAGGTCTCAGGAGACAGACAGGCTGGAGGGGGAGACAGAGAAGGTCTCAGGACACAGACAGGCTGGAGGGGGAGATAGAAGAGGTCTCAGGACAAAAATGAGCTGGAGGTGGAGACAGAGGAGGTCTCAGGAGACAGACAGGCTGGAGGGGGAGACAAAGGAGGTCTCAGCACACATACAGGATGGAGAGGGAGCCAGAGGAGGTCTCAGGAGACAGACAGGCTGGAGGGGGAGACAGAGAAGGTCTCAGGACACAGACAGGCTGGTGGTGGAGGCGGAGGAGGTCTGAGGACACAGACAGGATAGAGGGAGACAAGGGAGGTCTCAGGAGACATACAGGCTGGAGGTGGAGACAGAAGAGGTCTCAGAAGACGGAGGAGGTCTTAGGACACAGACAGAATGGAGGGGAATCCAGAGGAGGTCTCAGGAGACAGACAGGCTGGAGGGGGAGACAGAGGAGGTCTCAGGACACAAACAGGATAGAGGGGGAGACAGAGGAGGTCTAAGGAGACAGACAGGCTGGAGGAGGAGAAGGAGGAGGTCTCAGGACACAGAGAGACCGGAGGGGAGACAGAGGAGGTCTCAGGAGACAGAAGGGCTGGAGGGAGAGACAGAGGAGGTCTCAGGACACAGATGGGCTGGAGGGAGAGACAGAGGAAGTCTCAGGAGACAGATGGGCTGGTGGTGGAGACAGAGGAGGTCTCAGGAGACAGACTGTTCTGACCCAGATCTCTAGGGGTGAAGGGCTGTCAACATAATTTAAAGGAAACAAAGGAATGTAAAAACAAAGCCATTTATTTTACAATAAAATCAAAACTACACAAATAAACCAAGTTTAACATGAAGATCTAACCCAATGCCTCAAAAATACCATAAAAAAACATAACACAAAAGGGAAACAGAAGCACTATTTGACCATACCTAAAGAACTACATTTCAAACTAAACCAAAAGGAGAACAAACAAAAGATCAACCAGCAGATCAACTCAGAGGGCTGATCGGGGGACCACTGCTTATGCAGCCCACTCTAGGCTCCCCAAAGTGGAATTGTCCGGAGTGGAGTTTTATGCTCCAGGTGAGGGTGATGACCAGGTGAATGACTTGTTCAGTAGCCAATCGGAGGTGGAGGAGGGAACTGTTGTCCAATCAGGAGGGATGATAAGTAGATGGCAGGTAATGGGTAACAGGTGCAGATGGTTGGATGGTGATGAGCTGATGACTGGCTGAACGCTGGAAGAAACTGTTAGTTGAATGGCCAGGCCACAGCCTGGGACGTAACACAGACAAGCTAGAAGGAGAGACAGAGGAGGTCTCAGGAGACACACAGGCTGAAGGGGGAGACAGAAGAGGTCTCAGGACACAGACAGGCTAGAGAGGGAGACAAAGAAGGTCTCAGGAGACAGACAGGCTGGAGGGGGAGACAGATGTTCAGAAAGGTGACCTCTTTGCACTATGCTCTTCAGTATCCACTGACCCCGCTCCATCAGTTTACGTAGCCTATCACTTTGTGGCTGAGTTGCTTTCATTCCCAAACACTTCCATTTTCCATTTTCCACTTTCCATTTTCCACTTCCATTTTCTTATAATACAGGTGACAGTTGACAGTGGAATATTTAGGAGTGAGGAAATTTTACGACTGGGTTTATTGCACAGGTGGCATCCTATCACAGTTCCACGCTGGAATTCACTGAGTTCCTGAGAGCGACTCATCCTTTCACAAATGTTTGTAAAAGCAGTCTGCATGCCTAGCCTCGTGTAGCCATGGACACTTTGGATGGGTGAGCAAATACTTTTGGCAATATAGTGTATGATAATAAGATGAACATCATAAACCTAATTCTAAAACTTAGCTGGTCACCTGTGAAAACCAGAAAATCTGGTTCTGCTGGTGGTTCTGATGAGCTTTCATAACATGCAACCTCAAATCAATTAGATCAATAGACCATCTCAGGAAGAATCAGATGATATTTTATTTTATGTTATTTAAAATTGACTCTCACTAGATTTGGTGATTGGGTGCTGAGATTTGCTAACACAGACTTGCTTGATATTTCCATATTCTACCATCAAATATCAGAACATTTGAAGACATTTATGGACTAACTGACACAGATGTTGTGGTTTATTGCTTATTAAGGAGCTTCTGTTTCAAGTTTAACACCCTTACATACCTTCCTGGGAGACTTTCTTCCAAGGATGAGGAGGATACATAAAGGCTGCATTCTGGATCTGATCATTGATGTCTTCGTCTTCATTAAAAGGGAATGTCCCACTGAGACTGCACATACAGAATTTTATTAAAATTTATTTGTTGTTCCTTTCACCTGTCCTTCAAAAAACTGCTTGATGGAAAAATCTGTTGCGACATTATGTGTCACTTTACCTGACATAGATGATGACTCCAACTGACCACATGTCCAGAGAGCGGTTGTAACCTTTGTTTCGAAGGACCTCTGGAGCAAGATATGCTGGTGTGCCAACAACAGAGCGCCTGAATGACTTCTCACCAATGATTCGAGCGAATCCGAAGTCACAAAGTTTTACCTGCAGCAGGAGGATGGAGGGATGTGAGACCAAATTCAGCGGCTAGTTACCTTCAGTTGTTGGCTTGAACTGTGGTTTGAATGGTATTGTCAGGATTTTTCTGTTCTGCCCATTTAAAACAAAGTTCACCTAAAATCACTCCTGACTGGGGAGGGGTTCAAGCAATTCTAACCACGGCCTTCCTATGTGGAATTTGCATGTTCTCCCTGTGTATGCATGGGTTTTCTCTGGGTACTCCGACTTCCTCCCACCGTCCAAAGACATGCATGTTAGGTTAATTGGTTACTCTAAATTGTCCCTAGGAATGAATGTAAATGTGAATGGTTGTCCGTCTCTCTGTGTTGACCCTGCAAAAGACTGGCAACCTGTCCAGGGGGTACCCTGCCTCTCACCTGGTAATTGCTGGGATAGGCTCCAGCAACCCCCGCAACCCTGAATTGGATATGAAGTACAGAAAATGACTGACTGACTGACTAATATCAATGATTTATAATATTGCTGGAACTGTAAAACAGTGGGTCCCAACCTGGGGTCTCTGGACCCCCAATGTGGTCTGTCAAAGAGCACAGGGGGTCCACTAAGGTTTGATCTTTCATAGCCAGCGAAATTCAAATTAAGGTCATATCTACACAGAGACCAGTTGAGGTGGATTTGCTGAAGTTTTTCATCATTTGCACCATGTCATTGATTAGGCATGTCTGAGAAACACCACAGTGCAGATGGCTGGTCGTATGTAGAAAAAGTGTCACACCCCTGGTGTGTCACCCCTGCCCTGAGTTCCCTCCTCCTTTCTATGTGTGTGCTTGGGCGGAGTCTCCCGGAAGCAGCTGGAGGAAATCTTAAATCAAGCTCCTACAAAAGGCTCAGCTCTCCAGCCAGACTCTACCAGATTGTTTCGTCTGTCACAGAACGGTTAGACAGTTCAGCATCTGAGTTTTTGAATTCTCTGTCTGCTTGGAATTCTGTATCTCACCTGTTGCCTCTGATTCCCACCTCTTCATCTCCAGTAACCCACCAGAAGGACCCACCAGCAGCTCCCCGGATAGCCACCCATTCCTGCACCCCTCCTGCTTCAGTTCAGCCTCGCAATTAAACTTCTCCTTCACTGTGAAAAGTAGTCGTGAGTCTATTTTTGGGGTCCCTCCTCGTCGAGCCATTACAAAAAGACTTTATATTTTCATAATTACCGATATACTATGGTTTGTTTTTGTATTCTTCCGTCCTCTGAGCCACCTCAGTCTGTCTGTCTAAGGCAAGATCTCATTTCTCTTTTTTACCCTTACCCCTTCCCCTTGGGCCTTGCCACTTAAAAGGAAGCTGTGAGGGGTAAAGCTGAAAGTCAAAAATGACATAGGTCGTCAGTGATCCCCACTGACTTGTTTATGAGCAGATGCACGCTGAGCTGTCCACGCAAATCTGGAGAAATCAAGCCGTCTACAGCTGTGGGTTAACGTTTACAAGCAAGTTTGATTTGTGCATGACATCCCTGTTTGTTTTATATCCCACAAAGGACCACCATGTAAATGAAGACCAGCAGCGATGTTGCTTAAGTTTTTATTGATCATTTATCACTGTAAGGGCTGCCTAGAGAGCCCTTCTGGTTTTCAACCTGGTAGCGTTTATGTAAATAAAGCATCAATGTAGCACTAGCGATTTTACAAAGAAAATGACCGTTAAACATTTAAGCAGCGTTAAACTAGACAATACAATGGTTTTCATACTTTTTAAACTTCATCTATTGAGAAAATATTTACATTTATGGATTTTTTTGGACTCAGTTGCAGCCATCTTGCAGATGATTGTCATACCCCTTTGTTGTAAGTGTTGCAGAAAAACCCTTCATTTAAAGGGGTATATACCCCTACCACTTACCCCTACCCATTTGTCCTAACAGATATTTATATATCTAAAGCTTTTAATTAATCATAGCGTATGGGGTAGTGAACCCAATTTCATAGAATATTGCAAAAATTGTTGGAAGAAACATCTTCTATAACGCCTTTAAGAAGAAGCTCCAGTGTATGTCAACAGACTGTTCAGATGTATGGCATCAAAAGTAAAGCAGTAAAAGTATTTCCTGAAAACCAGCTAATAGGGGATTATCACGCTTCCGTGTTCCGGTTTCCGGAAGTTGAAACATTTGGCACTTCCTCTTACGGGCCATGTTAACGACAGCCGTTCCTGCTCTGTTATACTGTTTAAATCGGATAAACTCCAAACATATTTAAGTTTTCATTCTAGACTGAAGTGATACTGGATCAAAAGCTGGATCAAAGCGATCGATTTGCCGCGGTGAAGGGCCGAACTTTATAATAAAACACACGTTTGTTTGTCCCCGGTGGGGCACAACACCGGCACTTCACAACATGCTAGCATTAGCCAGCTAACGTTCACTGACGTGCTTAACATTGTGCGTCTTAAAACACACAAACATCTGAAAATCGGGTCTGTACCCCCGTTTCCAGTGGAACAACTGGGGACTGCCAAGAAAGGAGATGCTTTCAGATGATTGTGTGTTTTCAGCCGCACAAAGTTAGGCACGTTATCGAGCTGGCTAATGCTAAGTGTCCAAAACCCGGGAACTTCCGGTAAGCGTGATAATCCCTATATCACACTACTTTCCGGACTATTGAGCACACCTGAATACAAGCCACACTGATTTCTTGGATAATTTTATGACCTGTACGCCTCGGCTTCAGCCTTTTCCTTTTTAGGTTACAGCGTTTGATTTAAAAAGAAAAAAACTTGAGTTGAACTTGAGTTGTTTGTGTGCCGTAAAGTGTAACCGAAATAAACCATTCATTCATTCATTCATGCCGAGCTTACATGCAGCAGCTCTGTTTTCTAAGACGTGTGCTGCTGGCTGGACAGAGATCGGCTTAAAAAGAGGTAATTAATTTCCTTCTGTGCGACAAATCATCAAAATTCCAACTGTGGGGCTTAGCACATGTCCAACAGCTATAAGAAGGCACTGGGACTGCACGACACTGGAAAAACTGACGCTCCGATTTTTTATAGCCCTGCAATACATTGCGATGTGAAAAAAATGCAAGAATTTTCAGCACATGAGTTGAATTTAGCTATCTTATGGACAAATAACCCACCACGACCTTACATCTTTGTGAATGTTGTGAATATGGTTTTTGTCTTTGAGTTATTCTTATCTTTTACTGCTTGCATTTACTGTGCTAGGATCTGAAGACATGTTTTGTTTTTAATGGACAAGTACAAATTGTGTTTTACCACAAAAAGCTTGTTCTTTGCCAAATCGATTTAAATGATAGTGACTGGCGGATTGCTGTGCACAGTGTGTGTCAGATACCCTTGAAATTAGATGAGAACACATGAAGTTAATTAGACACCTAGACTGCAGGACCCGCGATGTGACTATTGCGTACATGTGCAGTATGATTGCAATGTTCAAACGATATATTTTGCAGCCCTAGAAGGCACCAGTGTTGTTGTGTCACTCTGGGTCACCACTGTGAAGCAGGAGTCTTTTCTGTTTTTAGCGTTTTCGCCCTGACTGTCAAATCCAGATCCCTCATACAGCAGCAGTTTAACACTGTTTTGGTCAGTGGACAATGAAGATTTGATATGTGGAAAGAGACATTATAAATGAGAAGGATCCAGCGGTAAATAAATAACCACCTTATTTATGTCCAGAATGTACATTTACTGCATGTACGCACAAAGTACCTGTGGAAAAGAGTCTGCAGAAGCCAGGAGCACATTTTCAGGTTTTAGATCACAGTGGACGATGTTCTTGAAGTGGAGGTGACGCAACGCCACCAGGATCTGATGGTAAAGCAGAAACACACACACAAAACAAAGCATTATGAATTAAATGGATGCTCAATTCCCAAATTTAGGGTGTAAGTTGTTTACTGTAAATGCTCTTTACCTGATTCCAGACACATTCAAAGAGCAGGATTAAATTATACCTCCTATTCTGTCTCACTGATCCAATCACAGGATGCATTCAACCCTTTCATTATGCGTGCTCTTATTCATTAAATGACATTTTCCCTAAAGAACACTCTCGATCCACTGATGTGGTGCATCATGTGACCTGCGTCAAGTGCTGCCACTTGTACCAACTGTAAGCATGGTGATGCAGTCCTCCTCTGACCAGATCATGGACTGTAGCAGTTGTCAGTTTTTAAGCTAATAAGCTGAAATATACATCTGTAATCAGCAATATTTGGTCTGAAAGCAGCAGAACAGCCATCGTAGCTGGTAGGTTCCCATAAATCAGCTGTGGTCTCACTCCATAGAGCCCAAACTTACTATAATACTTTTACATTTTATGCCTTACTAATGAAGGGACAATGCATATCGGCTGCAGTTTACATAACATGACTGCATGAAATGTAGAAAGTGTTCAGGCTGATGCATCCACCTTTTCTTTTCTTGAGGTTTCAAAAGGTGTTCCTGTTCCCAGTGCTGCTATGTCATAACCTAAAGCAGCACTGCATTTAGTCTTTGTCCAAGCCTAACTTTTACTCTGTTAGAATGTTGTTTTTCTACGTGTTAGTAAGCCATTTTAGATTGTTTTCTGTGGGTTTTGCCTATTAATCCAGCCAATAAAGCTTGTACAGGTTTTTCAATCATTTAAACAATTTAAAACATGCACTGCCTGGCCCAAAAAAAAAGTCACCACCCGGATTTAACTAAGCAAATACTGTAAGTACAAGCCTCCTGTTGAATAATTACTGCATGGGCGATTATCTTTTAGCAGGAAACAAGTTAGTTAACCCCAACTGGTGCAATGAGTTGCTTCTCATTTCCTAAACAACCATGCTGAAAGACACATCCGTGGTCATGGAAAAGATGCTAGTTTGTCTGAGAAGGGTTAAATCATTGCCATGCATCAAGCAGCGAAAACATCTAAGGAGATGCAGAAACTACTAGAATTGGGTTAAGTACTGTCCGAAGCATTATTAAAAACTGAAAGGATAGTGCGGACCCATCATCTGCAAGGAAGAAATGTGGCCGGAAAAAAATCCTGAATGATCGTGATCGGCGATCACTTAAATGTTTGGTGAGATCAAATCGAAGACAAACAACAGTAGAACTCAGGTCTATGTTTAATAGTGAAAGTGAGAGCATTTCCACACACACAATGTGAAGGGAACTCAAGGATCTGAGCAGCTGTGTAGCATTAAAGGATAACTGTCTTTTTGTTCAACCTGGTAGTTATTTCTAGGAGTTTATGCGTGCATTTACTCACCGGTAAAGTTTCTGCATCACTTTTGGCCCTTTGGAAGATATTACGTTGAGTCGCCCTTCGGTGTACATCTTGTAAAATGGCGGAGACGGGGAAGCCTCTATATAAGACATTATCTGCAGTAAAACTCCTTCATTTCATCAATGTTTTAAGAGGAATGAACGAACAAATGAGTACTATTGTCCCGTGAGTACAGAGTTTTGCAAATTATGTTTTTGTTGTTGTCTGGGTAGCGAGCTGCTCTTGTCAGCTGTACTACGGAAGCACACATCTTGAACGTGCAGCCCTGAAAAGTGTGTAGAACACCTTGATAACTAATGGAAAACTAAATTTTGACTCACAGGACAATTATTACTCTTCGTTCGTTCATTCTACTTAAAGCATTGCTGAAAATCAAAGAGTTTTACTGCAGATAATGCCTTATATATATATATTTATATATATATGCACGTATAAACTGCTAGAAATAAGGTTGAGGTTGAAAAAAAGAAAGATATTCTTCAAGAAAACCACTAATTAGTGAGGCTAACCAGAAAATAAAAGGTTCAGTTTGCTAAGGAGCATGAAGATTGGACTCTGAAGCAATGGAAGGTCATGTTGTCTGATGAGTCCAGATTTACCCTGTTTCAGAGAGATGGGTCAGGGTAAGAAGAGAGGTAGATGAAGTGATCCAGCAGCGGTCAGACTCTACCATCATCAATGCAAGATCTTGGTGACAAATTAATGCAACACCGGATGGAATTAAATCTTGTGACGTTACAGAAGCTTATCGAAACAATGCCACACTGAATGCATGCCATAATCAAAGCGAAAGGCGGTCCAATTGAATGTACTGTATGAGTGTTTGACCTTTTCTTTTGATGACAACGGGGTTTTTTTTTTTGCCAAACAGTGCACTACAGAAACCATCAGAATGTAGACAGGTTAATTTTTTCCCTGTTGATCAGATCATGGATTGAAAATTAATTTTGATCAAGGCTGATTGGATAAACTGGGGTCTTTACATGACGTATTTGATGCTGATTGAACATTTAATCGTATTAAAAGTGGTCCGTGTGAATGCTACTAATGCCACCCTATCTAGACCTCTTGCCCCTCCCTTGCCACCCCATATAAAAGTTTCTAGAGCCACCACTGGCAGACTGTTACTGTACCTGTGTGACCATGAACTTGGTGATCCTTTCAGGAAGCCGACCTTTCTCACTAGAAAGAATCATCTCCAACATGTCCCCATGGAGCTTCTCCATCACCACAAACACTCGCTCTGGAGTCTCAAACATGCAGTCCAGGATGACCACACCTGGATGGTGCAGGCCCTGAAAGGAGACAATGAATAAATCAACTTCAGGGAAACTGTTTGGAACTTAATCCGATGTGTGAGAAAAAAGACACATACATCTGTTTAACTGTGCAAAAGTCTTAAACTAACCTTTGTTTTTTTATATATTGCCAGGAAGTCAGTAAATACATGCAGAAATTTATTGAAATATGCAAACATAACTGGTTCTACAATTTGAACGAGCTTGAAAGTCAGTATTTCTGATCACCACCTTTACAAAGCCTGAACCTTCTTTAACCAGCTATCCCTTAATGTGTGTAAGTATACTTGAAGAAAAGTTTTCCAGGCTTCATGAAAGATATTTCATAGCTGTTCCTTTGATATTGTCTTTATAATGGAGGGGTTGGTTTAATCAGTCCCAACTTGTATTGTCAGTGATGAGTCCTGAGGGGAAGTGAACTGCAGCAGCAGTGGTCCGGTAAGATCACGCATCTGTCCAGCTCTACTGTGAGTATTTACCTGCAGGATAGCCACTTCGTTTCGCAGCTGACTCTCCTGTTTCGTGGGGAAGCGGAGTTTATCAATAATCTTGATGGCAACATCTCGGCCAGACTTCCTATGTTTACCTAACAAAATGACACACAAACCTTTCTGACACAAATTTTCAATCACATTTTGTTGCTATGTTCACTGTAGTAGATACTGTATAAACTGGTTTTGGAAATTGGTCAGTTAACTGTCAGCAAGGAATTTACAATGTATGCAGTGTTGATTTTATACAAAGTTGTGGCTTTAATGCACAACAAAAACATCTGCTTTTTAAAGTGAAAAGAAGTTGTAAATTTTCATGTGGACAAATAAAGTTGTGCAGTTTTTAAGTATTTTGTGTCGTGTCAATCATATTGTCAGTTATATCGTTATCACAAATTTTCTAATTTATATTATGATAAATATTTTTGACCATATCACCCTGCCCTACTCCAACCACTAAGCAGTCCTGTTGGAGGACTATGGTCCACTCTGTGGCTGCTCCCTCCTATTCATACCCTGGTAACGCTGAAGTTTTCCCTCCAGCTGTACCTCTGCTGCTCCACTGTTACATTGCAAAAAGTGACCAACTGGAGCTGCACAGATCAGTCACTCTCGGTGATTTTCCATCGATTTCATCATCAATATGGAAGATAATCCAAATGGCGGGATGTGCAGAGATCCTCTGGCTGGCAAATTTTCCTCATCTACTTTATTCATCATCCAGAGTTATGTGACTGGATAAACTCTCCGCAGGAGTTTCTGGAATTCCAGAAACTTGTCCTGTTGGAAGTTATGGATTGTGGTAGTGATGGCATGTCTCACTGTACAGTAAGTGCAGTGTTACCTCCATACACAATGCCAAACTGTCCTGAACCAAGAACCTCATCCGGGAAGATCTGATACACTGAGTTGATATCCTGGAAAACAAAACAAAAAAAAAAACAAGTTTCAATGTAGTTCAACAGTCATTAGGTAGGGTTTTCATGAAAAACATGCAACAGCAAGAAGGTTCCTGGTTCAAATAAAAGGCAACTTTTTAATGTGGAGTTTGCATGTGTGCCTTCTCTCAGGTCCTTCCAAGCCCGAAACTAGAGATGCTGGGTTAACTGGTGAATTGAAACTGAGCTGGGAGTTTGTGTGACGGTGAGAGTTGTTAATAGCATTGGTCTGCGATTGGCCCTGTAATGGGAGATGGGATACACTTCAGCCCCCTGGAACCGTGCATATAAACCCTGCATACCTGGATATACTCTGCATACCTGGATGAACCCTGAGTACATGGATAAACCCTGTGTACCTGGATAAACCAGCAGTACCTGGATAAACCAGGAGTACCTGGATAAACCCTGCAAACCTGGATAAACCCTGAATACCTGGATAAACGCCACAAAACTGGATAAACCCTGTGTACCTGGATAAACCAGCAGTACCTGGATAAAGCCGCGAACCTGGATAAACCCTGCGTACCTGGATAAACGCCACAAAACTGGATAAACCCTGAATACCTGGATAAACCCTGAGTACATGGATAAACCCTGTGTACCTGGATAAACCCTGGTACCTGGATAAACCAGCAGTACCTGGATAAAGCCGCGAACCTGGATAAACCCTGAATACCTGGATAAAACCTAAATACCTGGATAAGCCCTGCAAACCTGGATAAACCCTGCATACCTGAAAAAACCATGAATACCTGGATAAACCCTGAAAACCTGGATAAACCCTGCATACTTTGAGAAACCCTGAATACCCGGATAAACCCTGGTACCTCGATGACCCTGAATACTTTGATAAACTCTCAGTACCTGGATAAACCCTGCGCACCCGGATAAACCCTGAATACTTCGATAAACCCTCAGTACCTGGATAAACCCTGCGCACCCAGATAAACCCTGAAAACTTTGATAAACCCTCAGTATCTGGATAAACCCAGCATACCTGGATAAACCCTGAATACCTGGATAAACCCGCGGTACCTGGATAAAGTCGCAAACCTGGATAAACCCTGAAAACCTGGATAAAACCTGCAAACCTGGATAAACCCTGCATATCTGGAAAAACCATGAATACCTGGATAAACCCTGCAAACCTGGATAAACCCTGCATACTTTGAGAAACCCTGAGTACCTCGATAAACCCTGAATACTTTGATAAACCCTCAATACCTGGATAAACCCTGCGCACCTGGAAAAACCCTGCATACTTTGAGAAACCCTGAATACCCGGATTAACCCTGAGTACCTCGATAAACCCTGTGTACCTGGATAAACCCTGCAAACCTGGATAAAACCCTGCATACCTGGAAAAACCGTGAATACCTGGATAAACCCTGCAAACCTGGATAAACCCTGCATACTTTGAGAAACCCTGAATACCTGGATTAACCCTGAGTACCTGGATAAACCCTGAATACTTTAATAAACTCTCAGTACCTGGATAAACACTGGGCACCCAGATAAACCATGAATACTTTGATAAACCCTCAGTATCTGGTTAAACCCAGCATACCTGGATAAACCCTAAATATCTGGATAAACCCTGAGAACATGGATAAACCCTGAGAACATGGATAAACCCTGTGTACCTGGATAAACCCTGCGTACCTGGATAAACCCGCGGTACCTGGATAAAGTCGCGAACCTGGATAAACCCTGAATACCTGGATAAAACCTGAATACCTGGATAAACCCTGCAAACCTGGATAAACCCTGCATACTTTGAAAAACCATGAATACCTGGATAAACCCTGTATACTTTGAAAAACCCTGAATACCTGGATAAACCCTGCAAACCTGGATAAACTCTGCATACTTTGAGAAACCCTGAGTACCTGGATAAACCCTGAGTACCTTGATAAGCCCTGAATACTTTGATAAACCCTCAGTACCTGGATAAACCCTGCGCACCCGGATAAACCCTGAATACTTCAATAAACCCTCAGTACCTGGATAAACCCTGCGCACCCGGATAAACCCTGAATACCTGGATAAACCCTGTGTACGTGGATAAACCCTGCATACCTGGATAAACCCTGCATACCTGGAAAAACCATGAGTACCTGGATAAACCCTGAAAACCTGGATAAACCCTGCATACTTTGAGAAACCCTGAATACCCGGATAAACCCTGAGTACCCAGATAAACCCTGAATACTTTGATAAACTCTCAGTACCTGGATAAACCCTGCGCACCCAGATAAACCCTGAATACTTTGATAAACCCTCAGTACCTGGATAAACCCTGCACACCCAGATAAACCCTGAATAGTTCGATAAACCCTCAGTCCCTGGATAAACCCAGCATACCTGGATAAACCCTGCGTACCTGCTAAACCCTGCATACCCGGATAAACCCTGCATACCTGGATGAACCCTGCATGTATCCAGGTACTTTGAGGATTGGAGTTGGAAAGCTATCATCGCTGTTGGCATTGGGGTTCATTACTGTTCGTTCCATGATGTGAACATCTGAGAAAACTACATTACATCTGAGAACTGCTGTGCTGCCATGCTTTTGTCAATCTGCCCATTTTTTCATTGATTAGATTTATTTCCCTGTGGCTCCATCTCTAAAACCACAGAGAAAAGAATCAGTCCTTTATGGTTCTTCCCAAATTGAAACACAGTGTCCACTCTGGCTCCAACATGGTTGTCAAAGATGACACAGTTACTATGGCTACGTTCACACTGCAGCTAAATTCCAATCTTTTGCCCATTTGTGACTCATACCAGATTTTTTTGATGACAGTCTGAACAGTGGCCTGAACATACCCAGGCCACTTTCATATGTAATCCTAAATTGGATACATGTGCAATATGTGTCAAACTGGCCAGTCTGTACGGCCATGTTGCACTTCATTTGACTTTGATGTCACAAAATTGAGACAAACATCTTATTTCTGCGGTAAGATATGTAAGATCAAATGTAAACAATGACCGGAACAATGTATTTTTTTATGGCTCTGATTCAACTTTAAACTGATGCATACTACATAAAACACTAGAGGGCAGTTCAGTGTTCAAAGTTCATCTCTAAGTTCCAACATCAGTTTCAGACAACAGCAAGCATGATGACAGTGAAG
This sequence comes from Atherinomorus stipes, assembly GCA_023101725.1. Taxonomy (NCBI): domain Eukaryota; kingdom Metazoa; phylum Chordata; class Actinopteri; order Atheriniformes; family Atherinidae; genus Atherinomorus; species Atherinomorus stipes. Next base: position 488,610 of record JALJCO010000014.1, read on the forward strand.
GAGGTCATGATGAAGCTCATTCTTAGAAAGAGACATAAAAAGTGGAAGCGCATTGGACGGCAGTGGTCTGTGCAGCCATTAACTACAATTGCTGCTTCATTTTCATCTTTGTTCTTTTGCTGGTCACGCATCAGTTATACTGCCCAACACTGCCTCCATGGTTTCCAATGGTATTGCTCTGTTTGGACTGCTCAGAAATCAGCATAATGTTCTCCATGTCTTCCCACCCAGGGCCTTTATGATCAAACTGGTGTAGGCAGACCATGCTCCTCCACTTGTCTAGGTTCCAGTGCACATGTTGCTGGCACCAGCACAACTAGCACAGCTGTATGGTGATGGGCAGTCACGGCAACAGCAGAATCAGGTATTTGGCAGAGAAGATTTGGCAAGTTTTAAATGTACACAACCCACCTACTCAACTCTGCTGCTCATCCCAAAAATACATTTTCTATACAAATGTGGCTCTAAAATGGAAATAAACACACTATCTTAAACTAACAGATCGATTACCAAGAAGCATTTTTACCACAGAGACATAATCCACCAAACACTCATTTACTGCTTAGTTTAAATAAAATGTCAAATCTGCTTATGGGAAATTTGTGATGTTAAAAAGCCATTGTGTCATGAAGCACGCCCCCAACACTACACAGTCACACATGCAAACATTTAGATCTTCACACAGACCATCAGTTTTACAAATGTTCAATCAAAAATGATGACTGTTCTTGCAGATTGCAGATTTACCTTATTTTTTAGCAATGTTTGGTTTTTGGACATAAGTTTAAAGGCAGTTGGAAAAAAGAAAAAAAAACCATTGAGTTTAAACTTTAACTGCACTACTAGGTTGTCGAACCACCTGTACAGCAACTTCAATGCAAGTTGTTAACTTCCACCAATATAGAGCTGCAGGAGAAAGGAAAATTGGTTCAACATGACAGGAAATGGCATCAATTCATCACCTTGCAGAGGAACTTTCACAAAGGTTTCTGAACAGACAGCCAACAACATTCTTCCTTCAGTATACTGACACAGCCCCAGTGGTCTACTACAGCTTTGACACTAAAACTGGGAAATATTTTCTACTTTGTCTGTAATCATGTCTCACTTATCTGCCCTGTTCACCGACAGCCTAATATCACACCTCAAGCAAAGAGGACAGAAATACAATATTATAAACCTCCTCCCCTTTCTCTTAGCTGGCTACCTAATTACCATAGTCTCTATGGAAACGGTATGGCTGAGTGAGTAATAACAGTAATCTCCATTTGAGGTGCTTGACGACTTGCTCACCTTGGAGACAGCAAGGTGCATGTCTGCATAGAAACACAACTTCAGATTCTCGGCAGCCTTTGAGCCTCATGTAAATCTTTATGATGTAAATGTGTTTCAGTTCTCTGAATTTCAGTTCAGTTTATTTCTGCAGACTCATTTCACAACATGCACTGACCTAAACACAGAAAATGAAGAAATGAATGAACAAATGAAGGAAAAATAATTCATTAATCCATGAAGGGAAGTTAAATTGTCCATCACTGGTACATCCCAGAACTGCAGGGTAATCAAAGTATTTCTGGAGATGACAGGACTAAGAGCTGTACTGGAAGTATGATGTGTATAGTGTGAAGTGAAATGGTGAGAGTACAGTTCTTTGTTGTGCTCCTGATGAGAAAAACTGGCATACAAAGTATGAATAAAAACTAGGGCTGTCACAATAATCGCAAAAATGAAATATCGCGATATTAAGAAGATCACCGCGCTGCATGATGGGCCACCGCCATCACCACATCTCAGGACAACAGTTGAGAAGGATGCAATGGCAGCTGCACTGACATCAGAACCAAATGTTACTTTGCCCCTACGGCAGCATTTCGGCTTTCAGCCAAATGAAAAGGGTGAGCCAGGCAATTCAAAAGAGGCAATCTGTAAAATCTGCCATTACCGTCCTTTGAACTCCGTTCAATAAAGCGTTATAAAATTGACATGTCTTTTTCTTTTTAGTAACTTTTTTAAATGTGCAACCGCCATGTTTCAAAGGAAATATTGCCATTACTTTGGTAATTTAACAATTAACAAAGACATTGGCGAAATAGATAGATGGGGGGGTGCGCAATTATATTGCATATCGCAATATTGAGCCGCCTTGACTCACGGCAGGGGGAATTCCTCAATCGCGACAGCCCTAATAAACACATTCAATAGATGCAATGAACTAAATCCTTATTTTGGCACTAAAGCAAATTGCTTTCAGTTCATCTTCACTTTTCCACATATGATTTTTTAATTTTATCTCTTAATCTCTTAATTTTATTGTTTTTACTACTCCTGTATAAACTCTAAGCTATTAAAAAAGTATTGTAAGTGGTCTTTTTGATTAAGCACAATATCAATATAAATTCACAGTTTTTAAAAGTTTATGTTGGCAAAAATGAAAGATCTGTAACAGATGAGTGGGAAAGGTTTGTTACCTGTCTGACAGTCTTCATGTTTTGATACCTAATTGTTTCCTGAAGAAGAACATTTCCTTGTTTGATGTTTGGTTGGCTGAACTGTCATTTTTACACTGCTATAGTGTTGTTAGGGTTTTCTTTTCTCATTTATCCCAGAGGGTACTGGACAAGTGCTGAGTTTGTCAGCATGTACTCTTATAAAGGTCTGAAACTTCAAACACTCCTGAAAGAGCTGGCTATCAATCATTCTTTGCAAAGTTCCACCACAAAGGAAAGCATGTGAAGCCTTCATACCAGGATGCAGGAGTTTGATTAGGCGGGAAATTGTAGAAAAATTCCCCTCTCTGTTTGGTTTGCTTTACTTTAACATGGCACTTTACTGAAGTGGACCAAACCATATGGACAACAACACGCAATAAAAACATTACGCAGTAAAGTCTGCTTACTGGGAGGCGATATTCCCCCAAAATGCCCTCTGAGCAAAAAGAAAGAAGAACATCTGGCTCATCAATTGGCCAGAACCAAAAATTTCTCATCCGAAATAGGTAAGCAATTAAGCATCACTGAGTTGATGCAGCCTTGGTGTTTCTGTTTTTACTTTGTTCAAACCTATTACTGTTTTTACCAGAATCTGGCAAGTATGAGCAGCAGCAGAGGCAGCCAGAGATCCACCAGGCTGATGATAAATGATCCACCCAACATCACTTCCTCACTTTCATCTGTTGGATGATCTGTTTCCTTCACTGCAAGCGAATTATGCCAGGATTCACTTCAAAGTGAACCAAGACTCCCTGTTTTCAAGAGGACCAGAGTTCATCTCTTTGGTCTGTGGCAGAATTTGAATATGAGTCTACACTGCTCCAAACAAACCGGACTATCAGTGGAAATGGTCCAAATAGTACCAGTGTGAATGCACCCTAAAACGCCAGGTAAGACTTCACAGTGGTGTCAAACAAAGTTAGTCCCATGGTTGGGACAAAAATGTTTGACTGGTCCCAACAACAAAATGCCTCCATGCAATAATAAAGCTGGTTGTGTTGAAGGTTTCAGTAAAATAAATATGGACAGTCTTAATACATAATAAAAAAAATTAAGGCCCACTGTTTGCTGTATGAAAGGCCTGCTCTGGTTCCACATAAAAGTAATACTCCACAAACTAAACACAGTAATCCTAGAAATGAGAAAGTTAATCCTAGGAACAAGTAAAGTAATCCTAAGACTGAATAAAGTAATCCTAGGAATAAGTAAAGCACTCCTAGGAATGAGTAAAGTTATCATAGAAATGAGTAGAGTAATCCTAGGGATAAGTAAAGTAGTCTTGGAATGAGTTAAGTAATCCTAGGAATGAGTGGAGTAATCCTAGGAATAAGTAAAGTAGTCCTAGGAATGAGAAGTAATCATAGAAATGGGTAGAGTAATCCTAGGAATAAGCAGCCTTGGAATGAGTTGGGTAATCCTAGGAATGAGTAAAGTAATGTTATGAATGAGTACAGTAGTCCTAGGAATGAGTAAAGTAGTCCTAGGAATGAGAAGTAATCATAGAAATGAGTAGAGTAATCATAAGAATTACTCCTAGTAGAGTAGTCTTAGGAATGAGTGGAGTAATCCTAGGAATAAGTAGTCTTGGAATGAGTTGAGTAATCCTAGGAATGAGTAAAGTAATGTTATGAATGAGTGGAGTAATCCTAGGAATAAGTAAAGTAGTCCTAGGAATGAGAAGTAATCATAGAAATGAGTAGAGTAATCCTAGGAATAAGTAGTCTTGGAATGAGTTGAGTAATCCTAGGAATGAGTAAAGTAATGTTATGAATGAGTGGAGTAGTCCTAGGAATGAGAAGAGTAGCACTAGGAATGAGTAGAGTAGTACTAGGAATAAGTTACAGTAAGTCATCCTAACAATGAGTAAAGTAGTCCTAGGAATGAGAAGAGTAGCACTAGGAATAGGTAAAGTAGTACTAGGAATGAGTAGAGTAGTACTAAGAATGAGTAAATGTGTGATGGGGGATTGTGCAACTGTAGAAGGTAAAAAGTGAAGCTGAGCAGGTTTCCAGGTGGTTTAATAGAGGGGTGACACAGGTAAATATGTATCTCAGGAGGCCATTGGCTGATGATGATGTTGATGATGATGGTGATGATCATGATGATGACGATGATGGTGGACACTTCTATCAATGGTCAGCACAATTCAGGTATATCCCCCACATTCACCTCAGAAACACCATGAACATCCAGAAAGACATGAAGCCAACATAGTATATGATAAAACAATAAAACCCCTTCATCTCCATGGAAACCAGAAGGACCAACATGATTCATGTCAAACAAAGGCAGTCATAAGAGAACATTTTGGTAGAGTTTTTTAGAGCTGTAATAAAAACAGCAGAAGTGAGAACTGGTTTCTGATTGGCTGCTAGCTCCCAGAGTTTCTGTCCCTCAGTGATGAGACAGACGTCTCTGTAACCAGCAGAGTCTCTGCTTTCATATGACACCTTGTTTGTGAGGAGAAATGATCAGAAGCTCTAAAGTGGACAGTGCTGTTCTGATGCTTTTCTAACATTCCCACATAACTGTTGGGGTTTAAACTGTGTTTGGTTTGGTTGCCAATGCTTGGTAGTCTTTAAGGCGAGTTTCTCCTGTGATGATGCTATGCTACAGGTTAGCATTGATGCTTCCTGGTGTCTGCAAACAGATGTACAGGACAGTCTGTTATGACTGGAAATGATCATGCCATGTCTACTTTTAAGTACACATGAAGACTAGATGTCCCGATATGTCCTTGCTCTGGTCATGGTCAGCATACATCTAAGCTTCATCTCAGCAAGTGGCTCTGTGAGTCCGTCCAGCCTGTTATGTGTTTATAAAAGGGAAACATGGAGGGGGTTTCGTTGACTTCTGTAATGTGTGTGTCTCTCACCACATTCTCCTGGATCTGGCAGTTGGAAACAGAAATGCTGATTGAAACTTCCTCTGTGGATGAGACACAAACATGAGCAGATTTCAGTCATAGCAAATAATGACTGTACAAACTATAATAGTCAATTCTTCTACTCATTTTTTGAACCAGTGTCAGAGATGCACATTTCCTCTGGAGGTTAGGACTGAAATAAGCTGGAAAGTATGTTTATTTTAGTCAGAAAAGCTATCCTGATCCTGGTGTCTGAGTCATCCTCATTCTGATTTTGCTGAAGGCCTGAAGTCTCTGATGGATTATACGTGGGCAGCATCAGCTGGATGAGGCTGGGGGTCTGCAGGGGAATGAGTTTCTGCACAAATGCAAATACCTGAGCCTGAGTTCTCTCAGGAGATATTTAGTATATTTATAAACTTATCTGGAAGTCAGTAAACGTGTGTTTGGTTCATTATTTCTCTGTTGTAACAAAACTTCTCAGTAATAAATCTGATTCTGTTTAAGTCTGTTTATTTCCTTTTAAATGTCGACATGTTTATGAGGAAACAGTGTGATGAGCAGCGGAAAACAGCTGATTCTGTTGTCGACTCTTGTTTGTTGTTGTTTACTGAACAACTGAAGTCAGAGGAAACGAGACATGTAAGTCAGTTAATGATGTTTATACCAGAATCATAGAAGATCCAATACTGGTCACCAGTCTGGTACCTCTTCCTCATTCTGGTCTCCAGTCTGGTACCTCCCTCCTCATACTGGTCACCAGCCTGGTACCTCCTCCTCATACTGGTCTCCAGCCTGGTACCTCCTCCTAATACTGGTCTCCAGTCTGGTACCTCCTCCTCATACTGGTCTCCAGTCTGGTACCTCCTCCTAATACTGGTCTCCAGTCTGGTACCTCCTCCTCATACTGGTCTTCAGCCCAGGACCTTCTCCTCACACTGGTCTCCAGCCTGGTACCTCCTCCTCATACTGGTCTCCAGCCTGGTACCTCCTCCTCATACTGGTCTCCAGTCTGGTACCTCCTCCTCATACTGGTCACCAGTCTGGTACCTCCTCCTAATACTGGTCTCCAGCCTGGTACCTCCTCCTCATACTGGTCTTCAGCCCGGTACCTCCTATTCATACTGGTCTCCAGTCTGGTATCTCCTCTTCACACTGGTCTCCAACCTGGTACCTCCTTCTCATACTGGTGTCCAGCCCGGTACCTTCTCCCCATACTGGTCTCCAGCTTGCTCACTGCTGTGTGACAGCATCCCATTTTTCAACCAGTATCTGTCCCCAGTCAGCCAGAGTGGTTTTACTGGTCTCTCTGGTACCAACAGCTGATCTCACATGTGTTCAGTGGGGTTGAGGTCAGGACTGCAGCAGGTCCTCCATCTTCTGGAGGTGGTCTCTGATAAACCAGGTCTGTGGAGACCAGCGTTGTCATGTTGGAGGATAGAAACCAGTCCACATCTCTCTGCAGTGAGATTTCCTCCAGTGATGAGCAGCCTTTTTTTCCGGCGAGGAAGATGCTGCCCCTCACCATCACACTGCCTCCACCAGCTGCTCCTCTATCATACAGCAGTCAGTGTTCCCAACGTCTTCTCCACTTTCACCGACAGTCCAGCAAAGATTTAATAAGTTTTTCATGTGAACAACCCAGAACGTCAACTCTGCTGCTCATCACACACATTTTCCTGACAAACATGGCTCCATTTAACAGGGACACGAACCCACTTTCCTCTGGTTAAAGATTCATTGCCAGCATCGTTTTAAAGAAATACTCCACCAAACACTATTTATGCCAGGTTTATTTACATTTTTCTTTTTTTTCTGAAGAGTTTCTGCTGCACTGGTGGACGAAAACTAAATGTTATCCTGATCTTATTCTAACTTCAGAGAGGTGAACTCTGACATCACATTAAATCACTTCAGAATGAAATAGCAGTGTTACAGCTAATGAATTGGATTATTTCCAGTCCAACAATTCAATTCAATTCAAATTTATTTATATAGCACAATTAAAAACAACTGTTGACAAATGTGCTTCACAACAGAATAAACCCAACAAAATAAAACATCAAGGCAATATACAAAAACACATAAAAACAATAAAGCTCTTAAATACAATAATAGCAGTTCTGTTTGCATCGTTCTAAACATCCAACCATGATCAGACTAGCCTCTGAATTTATTTAAAAGCCAATGAAAAAAGGTAAGTCTTAAGCCTGGACTAAAACTGGTCCAGAGATGAGGAAGTCCTCACTCCTATTGGGAGGCTGTTCCACAGTTTGGGAGCCGCAATTGAAAAGGCTTTACCAACCCTCAACTTGGTCTGGCAACCAATAATGGTCATTAAATCATCATCCGCTGAACATTTAATGAATGAAAAGCCTCACCATTATGTCTGCATGTTCCAGCTGGAAGAAGCTCAGACTTACTGTGGCCACTGTGGTGGGAACTGTGGCAAACTCCTGAGGAAACAGCTGGCATCAGCGCGTGCTGGATGGCCATCTCCCACATCCGAGCCACATCGTGTCCCACACCGCTGACCTGAAACCAGTTTGGAAAACCTGATATGATTCTGGTGGTTTCACCAATCTGAAGAACCATAAAAAAAAAATCCATTCAATTTACACGAAGAGAGTCTGTGGCGTCCCTGGTGTGTTTCTGGGACGTTCAACTGGTCCCAAATGTCCACGTTTGTCATGTCCTCATCTGATTGCTTCAGATGTCCTCAGAGAAATGTAAACTTTCAGGACGACGAGGGAAGATGTTTTGGATAATAAACCACCTGTTGGGACTGTTCTGGGCTCATTTATGAGGACGACATCTCAGCACGAATAATTACCAAAAACCTCCCCACATAACATCTGCTCTATGACTCAGAACATTTACTGGAACACAAGCTGAACTCTGCAGCACAGGTGTCCAAAGTCTGTCCTCCAGGGCTGCCCTGCAGGTTTCAGGTGTTTCCTGCTACGGCACACCTGATTCAGACTCAGACTTGTGCAGAGCTTTGAGTGAGGTGTGTTTCAGCAGGGAGACCTGTAAAGTCTTCAGGGACCAGGGCTGATGATCCATGCCTACAGCATGAAGCTGAGACTGAGTAAACCAGAGGGAGAAACCCCAGTCTCTTTCAGACTCAACACCACCCACATACTGTACAGAAACTGGTCTGCAGTTTCTCTCCACCCTCCTGAAGGTGTCACCTGTGGCTCTTCATCCTCTGGTCCCATCTCCACGTGTTGCCGTCGGTCTGTTTACCCATGCAGGAGTGTGTCAGTCAGTTTTCACCTGTTTCGTGATGATGACAGAACTTTTCGCAACCTTTCTTAATATTGAGCCTTTTTCAGAAAACCCTAACCCTGTTGGACCAGTATCAGTAGTCCTGGTTTATGGAACAGACATCAGCTTCATGGAGCCCTGCATGGATAAGCCATCATGCAGCTACAGTGGGTACAGAACGTTTTCACATCCCTTTAAATTTTTCATTCTTTTTTTCATTGCAGCCATTTGCTAAAATCAAAAGAGTTAATTTTATTTTTCATTAATGTACACTCAGCACCCCATCTTGACAGAGATTTATTTAAAAAGAAAAACTGAAATATGATCATAAGTATTCAGAGCGTTTGCAGTGACACTGATATTTAACTAACAGGCTGTCCATTTCTTCTGATCCTCCTTGAGATGGTTCTACTCCTTCATTGGAGTCCAGCTGTGTTTAGTTAAAATGATTGGACTTGATTAGGAAAGGCACACACCTGTGTATATAAGACCTTCCAGCTCACAGAGCATGTCAGAGCAAATGAGGATCATGAGGTGGAAGGAACTGTCCAAGGAGCTCAGAGACAGAATTGTGGCGAGGCACAGATCTGGACAAGGTTACAAAAGAGTTTCTGAGGCACTGAAGGTTCCTAAGAGCACGGTGGCCTCCATAGTCCTTAAATGGAAGAAGTTTGGGACGACCAGAACTCTTCCTAGACCCAGCAGTCCAGCCAAACTGAGCAATCGTGGGAGAAGAGCATTGGTGAGAGAGATAAAGAAGAACCCAAAGATCACTGTGGCTGAGCTACAGAGATGCAGTAGGGAGATGGAGAAAGTTCCACAAAGTCAACTATCACTGCAGCCTCCGCCAGTTGGAGCTTTATGGCAGAGTGGCCTAATGGAAGCCTCTCCTCAGTGCAGACATATGAAAGTCTGCATAGAGTTTCCAAAAAACACATGAAGGACTCTCAGACTGTGAGAAATAAGATTTTCTGGTCTGATGAGACCAAGATTGAACTTTTTGGAGTTATTTCTAAGCGGTGTGTGGAGAAAACCAGGCACTGCTCATCATCTGCTCAATACGATCCCAACAGTGAAACATGGTGGTGGCAGCATCATGCTATGGGGGTGTTTTTCAGCTGCAGGGACAGGACGACTGGTTGCAATTGAAGGAAATATGAGGACCCGTGTCTCGATGTGGATGCGGTGACGGTATATCTTTCAGCCCTAGTGTTGGGGTAGGTGTGTGGGAAGTGTGTGTGTGAGCGTGGTGGCGGGGTGGGGGGTGGTAGAGGTGGTGGCGCCCTGGTGTCGGGTGTGTGGGGCGGGGGCGTTGGGGTGGGGGCTGGCCTGCCCTGGGGGGCGTCGTCTGGGGGGTCTGGTCCTCCTGGGTTTCAGTTGGGCCGCCCGGGTCCAGGGGGGGGGTGGCTGCTCCTGGGCGCTTGGGCCCTGGGCCCGGCGCTGTCTCCGGTCCGGGGGGCGCCCGGCGCCCGGTGGGGTCGGCGGCTGCTGGTCTTGGTCCGCTGGGGCCTGGGCCCCCGGGCTGCGGGGGGCTCCGGCTGGGGCCGCCTTTTGCCGCCCTTCGGGGGATGCGTGTCCGCTCTTTGGGGGGGGGTGGCTGGGGTCTGGGCCTCTGGGTGGCTGCTGGGGGCCTGGGTCGTGGGCCTTGCGGGCTTCCTCCTCCTTGCGGAGGCGGGGCTGCATCTGCGTGGCTGTGTCGCCACGGAGCACCCTTTGTTGTGCGTGTTGACGCTGTGGCGCTGCTTCCCGTTGCGATGGCTGGGTTGTGCCTCTTCTCTGCGTGGTTCTGCGTGTGTTTGTGTTTGTGTGATCTGGGGATGCGGGTCCTCCTGTGGGGGGTTGCTTGTTTTGTTTTCCGGCGGAGACCTTGGTTGTTTGGGGGTCGCTGTGCGGATGTGCCGGTGGGCTGTGTGGGTGGATTCGTGTTTTCTCTCCTCTCTCTCTTTCTCTTCCTTGCTCCTTTCTCTCTGTTTCACTTTCTGTCGTTGCCTCTGTTGGCTTTCATTTCTCCCTTGTCAGGCCCAGCAGTGTGGGGTGGAATGGTGTGGTGGACGGATGTTTGGATGGAGGGGTGGGGTGAGTGGACATGGTGTCAAGTGGAGCCTTGTGTTCGTGGGGCTCCGCTTGGTGGAGCAGGGCTGTTCAACGGAGTGGAGCAGTCGGATTTCCATTCTGCTTGCTTCGATGCTGGACAGGACAAGTAAAAAAGATAAGAAAAAAAAAAAAAAAAAAAAAAAAAAAAGGAAAGATGAATGCGGCCAAGTACAGAGAGATCCTGGAAGAAAACCTTTTCCAGAGTGCTCAGGACCTCAGACTGGGCTGGTTCACTTTCCAACAAGACAATGACCCTCAGCACACAGAAATAACAAAGGAGCGGCTTCAGAACAACTCTGGGACCATTCTGGACTGACCCAGCCAGAACCCTGACTTAAACACAATTGAGCGTCTCTGGAGAGACCTGAAAATGGCTGAACACCACCGTTCACCATCCAACCTGACGGAACTGGAGAGGATCTGCATGGAAGAATGCAGAAGATCCCAAATCCAGGTGTGAAAAACATCATTTTCAGTTGCATCATTCCCAAGAAGACTCATGACTGTACGAGCTTAAAAGGTGTTTCTGCTCAGTACTCAGCAAAGGGTCTGAATACTTATGACCATGTGATATTTCAGTTTTTCTTTTTTAATAAATTTGCAAAAATTTTTACATTTCTGTTTTTTTCTGTAAAGATGGGGTGCTGAGTGTACATAAATAAGAAATAAAATGAACTTGTTTAATTTTGGCAAATGGATGCAATGAAATGGAGTGAAAAGTTTAAAGGGGTCTGAATACTTTCCGTACCCACTGTAAGTTGAACCTTTCCTTTGCTTTGTGATGGAGAGATGAAGCTTCATGAAGCACTGTAGCTTTCCAGCTAATTGCCTCATTTCTCTATGTGTGCACATGAAACCACTTTCTGATCAAAACATATAAAACAGGCAGCTCTGCTTTCACCATGTTGTCAGTGAAACTCTGGATTTTGGGCCATGAACAGCTCTTGGGACAGACAATAAATAATGACATAAAATGTTACCATATAATTTGTTTATACCCAAATATTGTATTTTCGAGTAAGTATTTTATGACTTCACTGTATCATACATGTGTAATAAAGTATAATTGTTTTATAAATGCATCCTTTGTGTAAACCAATCAACTTTTTTACTGATATCAGATATACCAATATTGTCCAACTCTTAATTTTCAATATCATTATCAACCAGTACTGATCTATGCAGAAAACTGTGAGGTTGTATTTCTCATATTTTAAGAGATACAACTATGTTCTACTCTGAAAATAAAGTTCCCAAAATAACCTTATGTCAGCCAGAGGAGTTCATTTTGGACATCTGGCTGTCATATATCAGATACTAGAAGTGTATTAGCCAACATGTGGCTAATTATAATGTTTCTGACAACTTGGTAACTTAACCAACAACTTAAAACCAGAAAAATTATAAGCAGCTTCAAAGCAAGTCAGTCTGTAGCAGCAGCAGCTGCACCGTAGTCACATGACTCTGAAAGGAATGCTGGGATATGAAGTTTTTCCGGGATAACAGGGACTTTTCTACATGGTGGACCGGTGCTGATGGAACAACAAGATGTATGAATAAAATCTTGCAAGATTTTGTTTAAAAAAACATCAGTATGATTAAAACCGATACCTATATTTTCCGATATCACATTTTAATGCAGATATGGGCCATTAATATTGGACATTTCTAGAAAATAGTATTTATTTATTGATTTATCAGACTGTGGAACTAGCCCACTGATGAACAGCATGGGGAGATTTTAGTCATCCTTATTGAGATACGATAGTTTTTCAACTGTCTTTGGGTTGAGTCGATAAATAAATTCTTCCAGAAATCCTTCCTGAATTATTTAATATGTGTTCTGAAGCCTTGTAACGGTACACCCCATCACTACTTTTACTCACTGGACCAGCGTAGGCCTACTTCACATCCATGTTCAGGAAGACCACCTTGTGGAACGAAGTGACTGATTATTCCCTTGATATCTTGATAAAACCCTGTCTTACTCTCATCCTCCACCATACGATGATGCTGAAGCAGTCCGGTACAGCGAAGTGTGTCTGAATCTTTACACGGGGGACTTCACAAGAGCTCGGCACAACAGCACAGATATCCACATCCTCAGGTCCTCAGACCAATCAGGAAAGACCTTGGTATCACCTACCTAACGCCACAGCCTATCTGACAGTGTGCAGCCTGGACTTTTTTCCCTAGATGGTTTCACAGCCATTCACACCTCATATCATGTGACCAAAACACCTCGCATGTTAGGAAGGCAGGTAAACAACTCAGATGTAACAACAACCTGGGGGAAACAGGAAAAACAAGTCTTCTTCAGCTGGAACGTTTGAGAATTTCTACATTTTGGAAAATGATTCTAATGAGAAATCTGTAACGGGTGAACATAACGAGACCTCCGCTCATCCAGCTGAAAAAACTTGGACTGTTCTACAGTAATAAAGACTGAACGAACAGAGGGAATCCCTGATCTATTGTGATCAGACGAATGTTAAGTGTATTTTCTGAATATAGACAAACTATCTCACATCTGAACATGGAGTGTGTCTCACCAGAAGGTTGCTGCCGGTCACAGAGGACTCCGCTTTATGCAGATTCTCTCCAACATAGTAAACCAGGGATGCTGTGGAAATCTCGAAGCAGTGGGGATTGGCTCCATCAGGAAGCAGGGAGAAGGTGTGAGCTGGTTCCAGAGATAAGATCTCTGACAGAGGGATGTCCTGCAGACAGAAGGTGCAGTAGAGGAGTGTGAAGTGTTAATGCAGAGAAGGAGGACTTGGTGGTGGACAGCTTCTCAGCAGTCTGCAGCGGATTAACACCAGCTGAGCTCTGTGGTGGACAAACAGAACCAGGTCCACAGATCTGCTCAGGGATACAGTGAGAGCTGCATCCCTTTTCTGTCATGTCTAAACTCAGAGGAAATGAAGGCGTCCGCTGAGACCAGACCAGTGATGTCCAATCCTGGTTCTCAGGAACCCCTGCTCTGCATGTTTTAAAGGTGTTCATTCTTTTACACACCTGACCCAGATGAATGGCTCGTTAGCGGGCTTGCAGAAAACTTAATGAGCAGTTGGAAACCTGGAAAATATGCAGGGCAGGGGTCCCCAGTCTGGCTTCAGGAACCAGAACCAGCTCCCAGTCTGGCTTCAGGAACCAGAGCCACCTTCCAGTTTGACTTCAGGAAGCAGACCCCTCTACCTCCAGATCATTTTCAATCTTTCCTCCCTGATCAATCGCACAGTCAGGTCTGGCCTGGTGACCCTGATCCATCCCTTTAGTCCTGCCGCTATAGGCCAAGGTTGTTGGGGGGACCTCCCACGATGCACTGGGCTCCTCTCTGCTCTCTTTACTCTCCATGTAGAAATATCTGACATTGTTGTCATTCATTTCTGTTTCTCTTCTTCCTCAGCAGGTCTCCCTCCTTAGAGTTCTGCTGCTGGTGGACTCCTCTTTCCTGGTCTCTCCACCTCCAACCTGTCGAGGGAAATGGACCTCCTTCCTGGTTCCAGTCCAAATGGAGATTTTACTTCCTGGTTCTGGTTCTGATGGAGGCTTTCCTCTCCACTACCTTCATGTGCAGCTCAGGATGGGGGACTGAATAAAGGAGGAGACCTGGTCCTGGCTAGGTCATCATTTACAGAACTGGTTTCTATGAACACAATATTGTAAACTGGAACATTACTGGATTTGTAAGTTATATTCGTTATAGTTACAATTATAGTTATAGTTATAGTTATATTAGACTATAACGACTTCTGCTGGATAAAAAGTGTTTAATTCAAGGCATCTCCAGGCTCTTTGACCCTCCTCATAACAGTCTCCATCCAGGTCCAGCTTGAACTGATGTTCATTCAGAGAGCGACGTGTTTCCTGACGGATGAAACGCTGCCTGAGGAGCCATCTTACCTTGTAGTATTTGCTTCCTGTATCACTCTGAAACAGTGTGATGCATTTACTGTCCAGCCGCCAGTAGTGTCGTTTTCTCTGAAACACAGAGAGAGAAATGTCTGGGAGGACAGAAGTGAGAGGTGAACAGGTGGGTGCACATGTAAACAGAACGGTACCAGGGTGTCCTTGCTGGTGTAGTGGACCATCCAGCCCTCTTTCATCACATTGCTGCTCTTCCTCTTGGTGTGTTTGACAGACTGGACGACTCGCATCAGCGGGATGTTGTTACTGGTTGACGGGCTGCAGGAGGCGGGACAAAGCAAAACCTCAACTTCGTGTCTGCAGTATTTGGATTTGTGTATTTGTTGTGCTTGTGTACCTGATGGCACGGTTGGAGTCGTCCAGGTCGGTGTCACGAAGATCGCTAAGGTCACTGGGTCCAGTCTCCAGCAGCAAACTGCCCTCTGAAGTCAGGACCTCATCCATGTCGTCCAGGAGACCACTGCTTCTGTCAACGTTGTGGTCATCAAGGCAGCCCTCCAGCATGACCATGTCTGACTCCATCCCGGGGCTCAGGAGCTCTGCGGGCCACCAGGAAAAGAGAAGTTCACTGAAGCGTGCAGCTGTGTCTGAGGGTTTCTGCTGCCGTCCTCAGCCTCACAGGGGTGAAGTCAGAAAGAGATTATGTGAGGAAAGCCAGAACCTGGTGGGAGGACACATGTCTGCAGCCTTCACTTTTCATTTACCGTCAGGGATCCCCAATTCCGGTCCTCGAGGGCCGGTGTCCTGCAGGTATTAGGAGCTCCCTTGCTGCAACATACCTGACTCCAATCAGTGGGTAATTAGCAAACTTGAGCAGAGCTTGACATCAAGCTCTGCACATGTCACAAGGTGTGTTGCAGCCGGGCAGCTCATAATACCTGCAAGACACCGGCCCTCAAGGACCGGAATTGGGGATCCCTGATCTACAACATGTGTATTTCTTATTGGGCAACACACTGCCAAAATTTCCATGTATGAATGACCAGAACAGGAGTATCCATCATCTGTCCCCGAGGGCCGCTGTCCTGGAGGTTTGCTATGCCTCCCTGCTCCAACACACCTGACTCAAATTAAATTAATCCAACAGCCTATGAAGTTCTGCTGATTAATTTGAGTCAGGTAGACCTGCACGAGAGCCGTGATGCTGCCGTTCACTCTACAGCTTTTCAGACTGCAGCTCCTGAGGAGGATAACCTCACGGTCCAGAGACAAGAGAATGCAGAAGAGGGTTAGGTCCATTTATGCTAAACACAGAAGACGGATACGCAGACGGACGGGCAGCTTCCTCCGTCATCGTAATTTGGTGTGTTTTCAAGGGGCTTGTTGATCCGTCACTCAACGCAGAAGACGGAGCAATACCACCAGAAACCGATATGAAAATTTCATATCACAGTCATTGTGACCAAAATGATCACGGTAATCATTTTTATCGCAGTAATATAGAAATACTCCCCAGTATCTTTAAAAATATCCAAAATGGGTCTAAATGTCTACTTTGTTCTTAAAGGGGGAAAAATCTCAAGAGTACTGTCCATGTGGGTGGCTTTGTTGCCTTCCACCATGTTTTCATGAATTAAACTAAGGATGCATGATATTGGAATTTTGGCCGATATCCGATATAATGTTCCAACCTCTCCAGAGGTGGCGCTGTTTCCAGATTCACCGTAGCAAGGACAAGACATACAACGAACAAGAAGGTTCTCACAACTTCTGTTTCCTCCACAAAAAACATTATTTTTGTGTGTACTTATGAGGAGCTGGGATACGCTTTCATCAGATCAAATATGGATTAAAGCTTTTACTTCCTCGTCACTCCACGTCTGACCACGAGACATTTTTAAAAAGTACTGCAGTCCCACACGTGTTTGTTGTTGTAGCGTTTACCCACAATGCCCAGCGTTTTACCTACGATGCCATGGTAAACCAAGTGCAGGAAGCTGCAATGCTGTAGTCCACTTCCTGTAGTTGGTCCACTTGAAACGGACCGAGACCTGCGTTTGTAGGCGGACCGAGTTCACTTGGTTTTTTCTTGATCAGAGTCCGTTTGTGCATTCACAACTCCCCCAAACGAAGCAGACTTTCCGAGTAAACAGGTTCTGATTCCAATCAAAAAGCTTTGTGAATGCCCTCCTATTGTCAACACCACACCCTTCTTCATCATCCCCAACCATGGCTCCCAGAAAAACACTGTCCTCAGCCCAGTTCTGCACACCTGACACATGACTGCAGAGTTCACCATCAATACCAGCTCATCCAGCAGTGGCACTGTTCAGTCAGCATGCAAACAGGAAGTAACCTCATCATTCAACATGATGGACTTTTAGCGTTTCACATGTTTGGGTTTGTGTGGGTTGCAGACTTGCCTTCATTTTTGGAAACTTCTCCCAGACAGTTGTTTGGCACCTTCAGGGCACATCTTTTATGGCAATTAAATTTACAATCTGAGAAAGACACAGGAAAAGAGAAAGATGGCTCAGTGGAGGACTGGATTAAATAAAGGACAATCCTTTATGACGCACTGACGAAGTGTGATAGGAAGACAGAATGTGAACTTTCTAAACAATCAAGCAGGACTCATGAAAGTTTCGGGTGTGGAGGAAAAATCTTGGCTGGGACACCGAGTTTTGCTCACATTCTATCATAAAAAGGACCGACCTTCTTTAGGTTTTGTTGTTTTTCAAAATAATGATAGTTAAACAGTTACTCTTATTCAACAGCCTATTTCAGTTATGCTTTTATGAAATTCTCTGATTCAGACTCTCCAGATGTTGAATCATATAATTTGAATACTCTTCTAAGAAACCCATATTGGTTTTGATTTCATGATCATTTCACAAAGACTTTCTTTTCAAATGTTAAATGAGCATCCCTCCTATGAAGACAAACAGGGTAATAAGAGTAAGACTGGCTGAATGTGGGGGCACACCTTTGCACTGCAGGCCCTGTCTGAAGAGGCCTTTCAGCAGCTTTTTGCAGTGCTGGCAGACGGTCGGTCGGGTGTAGGAGTGGATCAGAAAGGTGTGGGGAACTTTGACCTTTGACAGTAAGATCTTGTCCAGCTCAATGGGACGTCCAATGTAGGACTGAGAGCTGGATCTCCGCTCTCTACCCGGGAAATAATCTAACTGGGTCTTCTGCTGTGAAGAGAAATAAGCATGGAAGCAGCTGCTGGTCAGAACTGGTTTACAACAACAGTCATGGTTCATCCAGTGAGCAGAGCTGCTACACAGAAAACTGTACACAATGGAAAACATATGCTCAGGCTTTAAAATGAACAGGTGAAGATCAAAATGTCTGTGAAGATAAGATGAGTCTGATATCTGAATGAATAAAAACATCCTCAAATTTTGGGACTGGTGTAAACTGTAAATAATATCAGTGTCATTATTTCCAGATCATGAACAACATATCAGATGTTGAAACTAAAACTTCATTAATGAAGCACCTTCAGATACTAAAACATAACTTAAATCCAAACAGATGAGTAACAATACTAGATAAATAATGTCATAGAATAATAATGGAAGCAATAAGCAACGACAATAAAAGCATATACTGTATTCAGACCAGTTATCAGTAATGTTTCTACTGTAGCAGAGACCCTGAACACATCAGTCATTATAACGCTCTATGCCTTGATGCATGAAGATGCCTGAGGAAGGTGGTGGGGGCCATCAGTTCCCACAGCTTCCACATCTTTGAACGCACATGGAGCAATATGACAATGCTGAACCACATACTGCATCCATCACAACAGCATGGCTGGAATAGGGATGTAATGATTACCGGTAAAATGATTAACCGTGATAAAATTCCCAACAATTTCAAATTTCAATTATCATTAAAACCGTGTTAATAACTGCACTTTGAAAAACTCAGAGTGATGCTGCTCATTGGCTCGAAATGCAGCAGCAGTCCCAGTTTGCAATGTTTAATTTATGAAAACACAAAGGAAGGCAACGAGAACGCCAATGTGAACAGTAAACCCAGCCAGCATTGTATGTGGGGCCCATAAGGGTTCAATGTTGGCTGCATATGAGGGACCCAAGTGGGTTTGTCCACAGTTTCCATGGTGGCCCCACGCGTGTTTTCCCATAAAGAGCCCATGTAACTTAAATTATGAGATCTGCAAATTTGCCCATTTTAAGCTCATGTCTATAGGCTAAATGGGAAAACAACACCCTGGCCGGCTGGGAAACATCACCCTAGAGCTACTTTTTACCGATGTGTTACTACACAATGCTTACATCACCCTGGAACTACTTTTTCAGATGTGTTACACAATGGTAAACATCACCCTGGAACTACTTTTTCAGATGTGTCACACAATGGTAAACATCACCCTGGAACTACTTTTTCAGATGTGTTACACAATGGTAAACATCACCCTGGAACTACTTTTTTAGATGTGTTACACAATGGTAAACATCACCCTGGAACTACTTTTTTCAGATGTGTTACACAATGGTAAATATCACCTGGAACTACTTTTTTAGATGTGTTACACAATGGTAAACATCACCCTGGAACTACTTTTTTCAGATGTGTTACTACACAATGGTAAAGTCACCCTAGAACTACTTTTTACCGATGTGTTACTACACAATGGTACACATCACCCTGGAACTACTTTTTTAGATGTGTTACACAATGGTAAACATCACCCTGGAACTACTTTTTACCGATGTGTTACTACACAATAGTACACATCACCCTGGAACTACTTTTTTCAGATGTGTTACTACACACGAGTAAACATCATCCTAGAACTACTTGTTACAGCTGCCATCAGATTCACGATGAGCTCATATTTTTCATCAAATGTTCCAACATCTCTCATGTTGTTTATGTTCTACAGGGAATAAAATGCGTTGTTTCCTGTTGTTTCCTGATGTTACTGATGAAGGTGGTGGGACTTACCTCCATACTGGGACTCACTGGTGACTGGAAAATGAGAAATCACAAGAAAACAAATGAAAGGCAAAGTTTATTTAAAAATAAATAAATAAGTGAAATAAGGGGGAAAAAAGAACAACTTGAATCTTATTTTTCCTGCTGTTCATACATCTTGCTGCTTTTAGAGCACACTCAGAATAATCACATCTCGGGTAGAAATATTTAGGACTGACCAGTAAGGCCTCGTCTGTGTAGTGGGGGGGTGAAGGCTCAGCAGAGAGCGGGCGACCCATGCTGACTATCCCTCCAGTTAGGGACACGTTGGACAGACGCCGCCTTTTCATGCCACTGCAGTTGTTGGGAATCTTAAAGGCACAGCGTTTATGATAATTCAGACCACAACCTGGAGAACAAGACATTATCTTCAGTTGTTTCACCTTTCAGTTCAGCCAGACGGCACGCACTCTCATTTCCGGACAGGGAAACATTTGACCTGAATGCACAGAGCTCTGGTACCTTCACATTTAAGCCCTTGTCGTACGAGTCCCCACAGCATCTCTCCACAGTGGTCACAGAAAGCTGGAGCTCTGTACGAGTGGACGAACAGGCTGTGTGGACGGATCTGGAAGTCCTCCACGGTGGCTGAAGCTGCAGACGAGACCAGGAACAAACCAACCAGTTATTTTCCCCCTAGGCTGCTTTCACTGCATGTTAGCAGGAAGTTAAAGTGGCGACAACAGAGATGTTAAAGGACAAAAAGCGACTTTTCACTGCTAGATGTGCTGCTGCTTTGATCTCTACTTTGTGTAGAGATTGAAACAAAGTGTGTCACGATTGGCAGTTTTTGTCAGTGTCATACTCCACGAAAAGTCAGCATTTTATCTGGTTCTCGAGGCAACTTGCGCACCTGATTATTGAGCGACTGGTCGGACATTTGAGCTGTTTGAATGATGGAAGTGAAGACAAAGAACCACAATATACACAAACATGAGGCATCTAAAAACGTAGACAAGGCCCGATGTACACTGCCTCCAGGCCCCAGATCAAGACTCAAAATAAGGGGTGCACGATATTAGAATTTTGGCCGATATCCAATATGCTGATATTTTAAAACTCATTTGGCCGATAACCAATATTGATACCAATATTAAAGCTGAAAAATAAATTATGTAATATTCCTTCCTTGTGCAAAAAAGAAAAATACCTCAACTAATGTGTAATATGTATAACAAGTCAAACTTAATGACAGTTGTTCAAACAAAACTAACAAGATATGTGCTTATATCCCCCCAGAACAACCTGGATTTTCTTCCCCCTGAGGAAAAAAAATTTTAAAAAATATGCGTTTCTGACTCGTTTTGATGGCACATCAACATTCATTATGTGCATTTTCAAGCCATCACTGCCCAGAGACTTCCTGAGGCTCAGAAACTGCATGATTTAACTTTTCCGTTCGAGACGCGGCCATGACGTTGCAGCCGACTATTGGTTGCACACCGCAACATGTACCAGCAAACGGATATGAACCAGATATGAACGCAGCAGGTGAACGCGCACCATGGCGGTTTCACAACGAAACACACGGAGGAAGAGAGAAAAAGAAAGAGAGGAAGTGACAGAACAAAAGTCAAGACAAGACTGTCTTTTACTGGCTGGAGTGAGCTCACAGGTACGATGCAAGATGGATGCTAGCTTAGCCGTCGATAGGCTGTGCATTACTGAGAAAACTGCTGAAAGTTGCGTTGTAGGAGCAATAAGTGAAATTCATCATTTCCAAGTTGAAGGAATTAAAATTTGCAATGTGAAGCTCTAGACGTGTAATTCCATCTGGAACATAGCATGACATCAAACACCATCTCTCTCTGTTAATATCAAGCTTCTTGTTTACAAGGGTGGTCAGCCCTTGCGTGGATGTTGGTGCATGTGAATCTCTGCCTCCGACCTGAACTGATAGTAGCCCAGATAGGATTTGCCATTACTCTAGTAGAATATAGCATGTGTACTGGCTCATTGGCAGGCATCGGCATATACTACTACGTAATCCCAAGCAACAACTTTGCTGTTTTCAGTGCCACTTTAAAAATTTATTTAAAGGGTTCTATAACCTCAATGAATGGCTCATTAGAAATGTGAAAATATAATTAGGAAAGTAACAAGTTTATTTTTATGTCACATTATATGTACAGGTCAACACAACAAAGATCGTACACTAAAACTCTTGGGTCAAACTGTTGGGTTAAAAAGGGACCAACTAATTTCTGGGTTATTTTGACCCAAATATTTGGGTTGTTGAGTTGTTGAATCAACTTCTGAGTGAAATAACCCAACATTGTAGTCAATATAACCAAACTTCTGGTTCAAATATTCAACCCAAAAAAATAACCCAATTTTCTGGGTCGAAGTAACCGTGAAATTAGTTGGTCCCTTTTTAACCAATAATGTTTTTGTTTTTGATACATTAGTTTTTGGTGTGTACATTTACTCTGACATTAAAAAAGTTTTGTATTGAAAAAATATTGTACTGTAATACTAAAGTATCAAACCAAACCATAAACTATACTGCACCTGCAATGTATATATATATATATATATATATATATATATAGTAAAACAAAAAAAAAAAAAGTAAAACAATGAAAGCAGCAATAAAATCAACTCATGTTAGTGTATGTCACCTCTCCACCGAGCGTATAAAAGGAAAATGTTGGCACAGAGAGAAATATCAGTAACCTGATTTACATCATCTGGGTGCGTTCAACAAGTACACGCGGGGGCGTTCCCTTTCCTCACGCACTCCATCTGAGTAAGGCGACAGTTATAGGCGATTTCGTCTGGTTAGAGAATAATAGGAGCCAATCACTAATCGCGGGTGGGACTTTTGAAGGATGGGCGGCGTTTTGGCCGAAGTCGTTCACAGACTGTACACCGCTCGTACTAGCTGTCGCCGCCGCCGCCATGTTGTTTGACTGAAGCTTTTTGAGCTTGATAACATGTTTTGATAACTCGATCCTCTATGCGTGGTGGCTCTGGTGTCGCTCTGAGTTGCGTCACGGGTTGCGTCATTCGGTTCAACGTGAGTGGCTGAAGTAGCGTGTCAGTCAAGATGACGGACAGATCTTCTATCCAATCACATGCAAGAGTTTTAGAAAAAAAAGACTAATTTGAAATGACATCGGGTTAACTCCCTCCCCAGATGGTATTGCAAATACCAGGTGGCGGGAGTCAGGTTAAAATATCAGCAGACTAGCAATAAATGTTCCTCTAACTGTGAAGCAGAATTCAGCCAGTGTCAGACAGACAGACAGCTGTGAGACAGGTCTGTAAATCTTTACTCTTATTCAGCCTTCTGCAATATGTGTTGTGATATTCAGTCATGAATAGAATCACCAAGGTCCCCCTGATAAAAACCCACCTCAATGGCTGAAAGCAGCTAAAGAATCATTTCTAACCGGAGTTCTGAAAAGAAAATGAGTCAGTCCTTCTGCTGCAAATTAAAATGACCACGTTCTTTATCTGCTGCTTCACCAATAAATAACATTTTCTCATTTAAGGGCTCACACAGAAACAGTTGCCAGAACATTGTTGCCAAATTAAAGTTAAAGCTTTGGCAGTTTTTAAAGTTTTTAGACAAACAGTAAATGAGAAAAACGTTGAATAGGATCCAGAGTTGTTAATATACTCATATAAGTTTGTATTGTAACATCAGAGGTTGCAACCATATAAATTCCATACACGTTAAAAAAATGCTTATTTCATCAACCCAACTGCTGGGTTATGAAATGTGTAACTCGTTTCAAATTATTACTGGGATTATTTTGTGAACCCATGCATGGAGTAAACACAGGTGAGTTATGCTGGTACCTTTTTTAACCCTAGCCATTCAGTTGGGTATTTGTTAGAGGGGGCGTGGCTATTTCAAAAACTCAACATATCTGGATCACAAAGGCTCATGGGAAATGCAAATGCAGCTGGAATTGAATTTTAAGACTGCTATAAACTTAATTTATGTGTTTTTCTGCCTTTGTTGTGTTCACATTTAGCCAAAGTTGTTGAAAAATGTTCAGCTTGAATGTTAAAGTTGGCACGATTAGAGTGAAGGACAGTACAAGGATATAAATTCTTCACCGTAAGCAAAGCTTTGGCATTTGTCAGAGACAGAATTAACTAGGAATGGATAATACCCCTTTTGCTTGTTTGTTCTGATATAATACAGAACTCTAATACAACCGGAATCTGAAACTGAAGTCGGATCACAGATGTGAACTCTGAACAGACGTTTGACGAATTTATATACAAAAGGGAGCATAAACTGACCTTAACATCTTATCTGCCTCTACAGGAAGTGTTGTTTAAATGTAAAAAATTCAAACTGAGTGCCCCTCCCCTCGGGCAAATGGCCACTTCCCTCCTCAGCCCAAGCCTCTCCTTAGTGCTTCAAAGCAGGTGAAAGCTAAATCAATATTGACCCTGGTTTTCAAAATCTAGAGCCCCGTTTCCACCAGCCGGTCTGGGTCGGGTGGGGTCGGATCGGTCCACGTTTTTGTGTGTCTCCACAGATAAAAACTGGGACAGGTACCCTTATATCCGACCTGACCCGGCCTACTTTTCGGTACCCTTGGTTGGGGTACTGATCTAACTGATCTGGACCAAAGGGGTGGAGCTAATACACAGCAATCTGTTGATTCGTTGAAAAATCTGTCACTTCCCACGTGACCTGGCGTAAAAACAAAGCAGGGGTGACTCCTTTGTTTCTGTCTTGTGTGGTGCTCTGGTTAAAAGGTGTTGCAACGGTGATGATGTCAGCACTATCTGGTTAATACTCCGCCTCCAGATAAGGGTACAGTTTGCTGTGGGGAACATGAAATCAACATGAAATCAACATATCTGTACCAAAACCCATCCGATCCAGCCTGGCCCGACCCGACCTGACCCAGACCCGCGGGTGGAAACGGGGCTTTAAGGGGAAGTTCGTTTTTTTTCAGTCTGGACCTATTTTCTAGCATGAAATACATTGATTTACTCACCCAAATAGTTTGGGGGCAAATTGAATTCCTTCAGGAGATATTTAGATCCACTCCAGATCAGCGCATGTCCACTATAATGGAAGTGATGGGGCAACCTCGTGCAGCCTCTAAATAAGGCATTATCTGCCACAAACTCCTTCATTTCACCAATGTTTTGTCACGAAACATTACAGTAGTCTGACCCCCCTGTGAGTTTGAAGCGTTTTTTATCTTTTTTTTTTGTGGTGAGTCGTCCTTATTTACAGACATTTGCGACTTTGTAACAAGTAAATGTATGTAAATAAGGACGAATCACCACAAAAAAGAATTCAAGTGAATCTGATGTCTGCTCCAGTCGATGAGTTTATCCCCAGAAACATCCCGAATACACCAAAACAAAGGGAAAAAACTAAATACAGACAGGGGGAGAGGGAGTTGCAAACACAGGTACTGCCGCATGAGAGTAGACCTAAAGGTGCAGATTGAGATTGATTTCACTTGTACAAGTAGAGTTTAGATGGAAAACTCTGGATTCTACCTTTAAGAAATAAGAGGCTGCATCAGTTGGGGTTAAAGGTTGAATGTGGAACATTTTTATTAAAAGCTATATCTTTTAAAAAATAACACCTCCGTGAGTCGTTTGGAGGGGTGCGAAGGTACATTTCCTAAAAAATATATATATATAATTAGCCTAAAAGTAAATTAAAAATAAATTTTAACAGTTTTGACGATAGCATTATGTTTATATCTACAAGCCAATACACGCCGCCATTGCGAGTTGCCAAATGCGATCTCTGTGTGGCAACAGTATGTTGGGCACAGTTAGGCTGGTACAGGGAAACAGCAGAGTCAGCGAGTCCAGCAGCTGCTTCAGAACCCTGGACATAAAACTGGGGTAAATTTAGGTGAAGACACTAGATGGACCCACAGAAACGTTCTCCATGGTGCAGGCTACTGGTCACTTGCTGTATCGGCAGCGAGCCTGGCAACCAAACGGCTAGAGTTGCTTTTCTGCCGCTCCAACTACAACCTAGACACATGTGATGTCGCTGTTCTGTCCGTGTTCCATATCCAACCTTTAAATAACCTGCTGCAGATTAAACATCATCGTCCATGCAGGAATTATCCAATCAGAGGCTCTTCTCTGTGCTGGTTAAATCCAGGTGTGACTGTTTCTGGATGGGCAGTGTTTTACTGTATAAAAGTAAAGGAGCCTCTGCAGAGAGAAGTAAAATGATCCTTTTTTCTTTGTTTCTGTCGTTGAGTCAAAACAAAATCTCCCAAACATGGAGACAACAGTGCCTGACGAACACTCTGACTAACACATCACCAAACAAAGACCTTATGTTGTTTATGAACACTCTTCATTATGAGCGAGATGAGTTGTTTAACGGCTCCTCCAGAGTCTCAGAAACACTGTTTCACTGGTTCAGACCACCTGTACGGGTGATCTGACAACTGGAGGGGGATGATTTTGTCACGTGTGTTTGGACTTCAATAGAAACATATTATACACAAAGTTGAACATTTGGAGCAACACTGGATGTGATGAGAGGAGGAGGATTATTTCTGCAACTTGCCGGCTGCAGGGAGACAAACGAGGGACGTTAACAGAACGAAACCGAGTCATGAAAGAGATATTAGAGGCTATTTTGTCAATGTTTTGTGGGGATGAGAGGCTGTTAACAGGCGCAGATGGATGCAGGGGTTTGTTGTTCGGGGTTTTCAGTTAGCCAGCAGGCTTGGCAAAGCGTGATGGTGGTTTGGAGATAATTTTTACTCCCTTTCTGTGTTTGTGTGTATTTCTGATTGAATGTCTTCTTTATTTTCTTCCACACACACACTCACTTTGTGCTGTGGTCCTTT
This sequence comes from Atherinomorus stipes, assembly GCA_023101725.1. Classification (NCBI taxonomy): domain Eukaryota; kingdom Metazoa; phylum Chordata; class Actinopteri; order Atheriniformes; family Atherinidae; genus Atherinomorus; species Atherinomorus stipes. The sequence goes on from JALJCO010000014.1 coordinate 515,024, forward strand.
AGCAGAATACAGCTCTGATTAAACATTCTGCAGCAGAAAATTACCTTCATTTATTCATATTAGTCTTCATGGCTTTTGTTTGGAGGGCCGACTGAGGCGTGCACGTTTCAACAAGCTCCTAAACTGTTATTATATGCTTCAGAAAATGAGGTGTGTTTGTGTATGTTTGAGAGTTCTTGTTTTTGCTAACCCACAGCCTGAAAACAAACACCGTGGGTGAAGAAACTGCAGCATGCATACATTCATCTTTTAATTGTTACACTGAATGCATTGTACTGTACGTGTGTGCACCAGCGGAATATACGAAATAATGAAAAACCAAATATAGAAACAGACAGAGTTGAGTTTCCAACGTCTCTGCCGTGGCTGACACCACGTAAATACTCAACAACACCGTCCTTGTCGGGAAACGCTGGCTGACAACAGTCATCAGGGGCTGCTGGTGCTAACACTGCTGTGAACACACTGTTCATCAGGAGTCTATGGTTGTTACCATGGAAACAGTGGTCAGCTGGCGTCACTGGTGATAACTGTACACTCCGTTGTTTTCATATTTACTAAGATCGAGGAAATATTAATAGATAAAGAAAAACAAAAAGTCACCATTTTTCAACTTAACTACACACACACACACACACACACACACACACACAAACACACACCGCTGGTAGTAAGTTTTTTAAAATGTTTTTTTTATGTTCTGGTTATTTGAACTAAGGATAGACATTAGCCAGACAATATTTTTGTTCATTGCTCATACTGGCATTGGCCGATACAGCGGGTGTGTTGGCCGATGCCCCCACTCAACATAATTTATAGATTTTACATATATATATATATATATATATATATATATATATATATATACACACACACATATCCACAGTGAACTCAAAATTATTCATACCCTCAAATTAAAGAGGGAAAAAAATCAGCTGTCAGTGACTTAAGATGAAATTGACAAAAGTAATAAATAATTCTTTGAAAATCATCACATTGGTTTTGAATTTTGGTTTGAATGAAATATTAAAAACAAACACACAAAAAATAAAACATTTAAACAAACATGGTGGGACTCCAAAGCTAAAATCTTATTGAGCAACACTTTGAGGCAATCACTGCAATCAGCTGTTTTCTCTTGTCTGCCCTGATCTCAATTATGTTTCAACTAAGACATAACTGAGATTATATATAAATATAAATACATATTATAAGTTTGATAGTTTTTCTATATTCATATTAAGTGCTTTTCTCTTGTTTATATTAAAAGAATTGTAAAATCATTTTTCATTGTGTCCTTGACTATATTAATTTGGGAGTCAAATGCAGTATCGGCCCCAAATATCAGCAGGTTGTATTGGCCATCGGCTGAGGCTGATGAGAAAATATCAGTATCTGTACCAGCCCTAAAAAATCTGTATCCGTCAATGCGTATTAAACGGTATGTCACAAATATGTGGCTAAGAATGTAACGAATACAGGTGAAATGATCAACCGTGATAAAATTTCCAACATTAGTGATATTGTTTCAAATTTGAATTATTGTTAAACTGTGATTGATTACTGCACTTTGAAAGACTCAGACTCATGCTGGTCGTTGCCTGGAAAAGCAGCAGCAGTTGTTTAATGGAGGCACCCACATGGACAGCGCTCTGGAGATTTTTCCACCTTTAAAAAGGAAAAGGTAGGCGTCTACTGTTTAACGTGATATAAAATTTTCATATCATTACATCCATAAATGCAACAGTCGGCATTACATATGAAGACCGTTTTTTGGGGGGTTTTTTGTCTGTCTGTTTTTCTTTTTTTTTTGTTTGGTTTGTTTGTTTTTTTATCATCTGGTTATTTCATCACATGGAAGCAGAGTTCTGGGAGCTTGAAAACACCATTTCATTATTCTGAAAAGGAAAAGAAAACAGCAAGGCTATAAGCTGATAATTAGCTTAACTCTGGTTAATCAAAGGAAAGGAGTCAGAACGCATCATTTATGGTGAGAGGCTAATAATGACAGCATAAAGCCAAGCATGGTGTAAACATGTGGGAGGGGGTCCTTTCTGAGAGTTGCATAAATGGGTCCTCACAAAAAAATAAGTTGGGAACCCCAGGTGTCAAACTCTAGTCTATGAGGGCCGCTGTCCTGCAGGTTTCAGTGTTTTCCTGCTCCAACACACATGACTGAAATGATGGGTAACTGCGAAGAAATGATGAGAGGCTGCTGGATGCATTTGATCTGAATCAGGTGTGTTGGAGCAGGAAAACAGCAGGCTGGTCATCATCCTGGAAATCATGCGTTACAGGACAGCAGCACATCACAACGAGATTTTATCATATTTTAATGCCATCATTCAGTTCTAACGGATCCAGAATCTTGAAATAACTTCTGTTGATAAGCTGGTTTTAGGGGATTAACTGAAGTCTTGATCGCTGCTTACAAATGCAGCCGATAAGAAGCAGTAAATGATTGATCTGGAAAGTCCAAACCAGCTTTCAGAGTGTGAATGGAAACGTTTTTATTACTGTTAATTTTTTCTTGCATTTTATCTTATTTTTTAGTCAGATTTTGCTGAATTTATTTTATTTTATTTTATTTTATTTTATTTATTATTCTTCTGCGCCTCGTTGTAATGTGTTGTGGAAAAATAAAGGATTACCTTGAGCCTGGTGAGACAGAATAAAAGACTAGATTTATCTACCAAGTAATTAATAGGATTATAATCAATTGTGGCTTTGCAAGTGGAGAGCCACATAAAGAGACTTCCTCCTCGGACTCTTGGTTGGGTCCAGCATGTTTTTAAACAGTTTACTCAGACAGCTGGCACCAAACACGATGAGACCTTTCAACATATGGCCTTACACATGATGTGTAATCAGCACCGGAATAGAGGAAGATTATTGACGCACCATTGTAAAAGTGACATTTTACAATAAGTTTATCATTTCTTCCACAAATGCTTTTAACGTTTTTTACAGAATGGGCTTTATGCACAGCTCCAGTACTTCCTGAACTTAATACACCTCCTTTGTTTCCTGTATTTTGTGACTGGATGAACTGATTAATCCAGGTGTGTCTGACCTCAGCAAATGGTCAGACACACCTGGATTAATCAGTTCATCCAGTCAACAAAATACAGGAAACAAAGGTGCGGTACTAAGTTCAGGAAGTACTGAAGCTGTGCATAAAGCCCATTGTCTGTAAAAGAGAACGTTGAGAATTTTCAGCATTTTCATGGAAAGAAAATACAATAAAAACAAATTAAAGAAACATGATTCAATGCATCCAGTTGCACTGATAATCTGGATTATTTTCCCCAAAAACAAATTCAGCTGGTGAAATCTACAAGTCACATCGGCTGCTGATCAGAAAATTAATTTTCTGCTCTGGTTATACTTAAAAAAAGATGTCATAGCCCTCAAAAGACGCTTCTGCATTTTCAGCACAAAACTAATGTTTATGTATACAAATTAACATATTAAAGGGACTTGAGGCAAGATTAAGAAACGAAACTCACGACTGCCGCGACTGGTGCTTCAGGTAACTGCAGCCACGAGCCAAGCCGTCACGGGAGCGTGTACAAACTGAAGCTATAATGTTGTTTACTCACCTTTTAATCCGTAGTTACACTTTTTAGTGTCTCTCAGTTGATCTGGATCGTTTTGCTGACGGCAGAAGAATCCATAACTTTCACTTCCAGTGTTTGAATTTACCACGACCGTCTTTTCCTGCATCAAAACTGCGGATGTAGCGTCATTTGACGTCCCGTCCGCAGGGCAGCACGGGAAATTCGGACACCGAATTGCAGCGCATTTTGCAGCACACAGCCTGTTCAAGGCAACGGAGAGAAACGTGGGTGGAAACGTTCTTTTTGGTATTTAGCGCTTCATCACCCATCAGTATGAAAAAAATGGACACGCATGTTTGTTTTTTAATTCCTGCCTCTAGTCCCTTTGAATATAATAAATTATATCTTAATTAAATTTGATGGCCTGTTGCCAGAAAATGTTATTTTAAAATACTAAAATCTGCTCCAATTTTCCATCAAAGCTGCTGCTTTTATCTTATCAATCCCAAAAATGCTGGAGGGTCTGACTCAGACTCATTTCTGCTTAATTTCTAGGCATTAGATTTTATTTGTTTCCTTCTTTCTGGCGCTGCAGGGGTCGTCTTAGGCAACTAGCCTGGGAGGACATAGGGGAGCTGGAAGATGGTGTTACAGCCAGGTGTTACAGGACTCTTACTACAACTTCTCTGTCGGTACAGAATAGGATTAGAGCCACTGAAGAAAAAAAATCGGAGAAAAAAGCTGGAATTCTGACTTTTTTCTCAGAATCTTTTTTTTTTTTCTTCATTGGCTCTAATCCACTTCCATATGTTGTTTAAGGTTAAATATCAATAATTAAAGATGGTTGGGGATAAAGAAGACTTTATAGATTATTTATTAAAGGAAAACTACGATGTTGACATCACGGGAGCCAAGTGTCATGATTACTGTTGGTTCATGGACGACCATCTCCTACCTGACAGTATGGCCTCCACGAGGTCTCCCTCCTGGATCTGAGATGCTGAGTGCAGAAGCTGCAGGACGTTGTCTGAGGTCTGGTCATGGCGGAACAGCAGGATCTTCTCATACATCCCGTAGAAACCACACTCTGGCAACTGACAGAGACACGGAGGTCAGCTCTTCGAGTGTGTCGGCTACATGAAGATGAGAAATATCTCACAAACCTGCATGTTTTGTCTGCTTTTCATGATCTCTGCCATGACTGTTACATTATGTCTATTACTGGTTTGTGACTTTCTGCCTCTGTGCTTGCTTTTGCTCCCTGGTGTCGAATTATGAAGTCATTACAAGATGAGTCAATAATTCAGCAAGCAGATATGAGCTCTGTGGCGTAAATGTTTGGTGATCAAAGAGCAATTAGTATTTCAATAAAGGAGAGACCATTGGGAGATATTTCATTGGAAGATGCAGAAATCTTTTCATCTAAGATGATTAGAAACATATTGAAGGTGAAGGTAGTGACACACTTCATAGATACAGAATGGGGGTTTACAGGCCTGGGCAAAACATCGATTAAATGAATTCATTTGCATTTTTTATTGATGGCAATTTAAAAAATAAGTAGCATCTTTGGCTTCCCGGAGCTTTCGGAGCGTTAGTTGTACATTGCAGTGTGGCAAGAAAGAACAACAACATGACACAACACACAGCAACAGCAAGCAACAACATGGTTGCTGGTAACAAATTGTCACTTAAACCACAGCTGGGACTTCGATTCCAAGAGGGTGTTCATTTATTTATTATTCATCCCTGAAATGGGGGTTACATTTGTCTTGTTTTTGATTAGTTAAAAGCAAAACTTGTTTTAATTTGCCTGCTGTTTGTACTTATTGTATTCATTAATAAGTAGGGGGGTCAGAAAAAAATCATAAATCAAATTAAAAAACATTAAAAATCGGAAATTCTATTTTTAGGCCAAATCGCCCAACCCTCGTGTTTACATGGTCATTTTTTTCCCTGCTGATCTGATCATAAAAAGGTTTAAAGGTGATAGCTTAAACTTTCTCATCAAAACAATAATTATATATACATACATATACAGTGTATGTATTTATATATATATATAATTATACAGCATATAGATATATAAATAGATATATGTATATCCATATAAGGGCGCAGAAGATTTAGCGTTAAATTTACTCCAAAATTATAAAATGATATAAATAATTGTTTTATCAATTTTGATGAGTCCCAAAAAATAAATATTTACCTCTGATAACCATGTCGACATCTGGATTTTTTAGCATTAGCTCCAGAGTTGCTAGCTCGATTACTTTGTGCAGAAATAGCATCTTCCTTGCCATACATTTCTCATATTCAATAGGACAAAGAATAAAGCAGGATGAGGTAAGAGTAGTAAGATAACCATGTAATTGTTTTTTATATTGATATAAATAAGGACCTCCTACATTTTCAACAAGCAGACACTTTTTACACAGCCTGATCAGTGACATACTGTAGAAAGAAAAAAAAGTTGAAGAATACTATCCTGTTATTGCTATTTCATGCAAAGTGAAGAATGAAATTAAATGAAAGCTGTTTCTCTGAGCAGAAAAAGACATAAATGAGATTATTAATCAATGAGAAACAACATGATTCGAAGATTTGTTGACGGAAGGCAAGATCTGATGGATCAGGTTCAACTATGAAAATTCTTAGTCGGGGATATCCCTAATTTCCATGTTCTGATTTTTCAGTCTTTACCGAGCGTCACCGTTATAAGATATTTTCTTCAAAATTCTCTATAACAGAGAATGTTAGGCAACTGTAAGTTTGTAGAAAAAGATGGGCTGTGAAAAACAAATGTCTGGGAGTCTAAAATTAAGTTGCCGGGAATCCTGATGGCTTTTGGATTGCTGATTACATCTGACACCATCTAACAGAATGCTCTGTTACATGTTAGTATGATTAAATGAAGCTCTTTGGACTTGTTTAAAATAACAAACCACCGCAGTTGCATGCATGAATTTCATTAAAAACTAGATAGTTTACATAGCTGTCAAGTCTCCCGTTTTGGCCGAGAAACTACCATATGTCAATTCATTTTTCCGGCTGAACTCCATATTAGTATTATAAAATAGCTGATTTAAAAAAAAGAATCCACTGCCTCTCTAAACTGAGTTTTGTCAGTTTTTTTGGAGTCTGGTTGGGAGTTGTTAAGGGGTTGGTGCTGACAGCGACAACAAACAAACCTACATTCTCTGTCTATTTCTCATGACAGATCAAACATCCGAATTTGGAATGACAGCAGCCAACCACAAAGTGTTCGGCCACGTAAGCTGACGGAGCGGGTCAGCGGATGCTGAAGCACATAGTACAAAGAGGTCACCAACTTTCTGCAGAGTCAATCTCTACAGACCTCCAAACTTCATGTGGCTTTCAGATCAGCTCAAGAACAGTGCGCAGAGACCTTCATGGAATGGGTTTCCATGGTCACACAGCTGCATCCATCCATGCATCACCAAGTGCAATGCAAAGCGTCAGAAGCAGCCGCCACTGGACTCTAGAGCAGAGGAGGTGTTCTCTGGCGTGATGAATCGCACTTCTCCATCTGGCAATCTGATGGAGGAGTCTGGGTTTGGCGGTTGCCAGGACAACAATACTTGTCTGACTGCATTGTGCCAAGTGTAAAGTTTGGTGGAGGGAGGATTATGGTGTTGGGGTTTTTTTCAGGAGCTGGGCTTGGCCCCTTAGTTTTGATGAAAGGAACTCTAAATGCTTCAGCATCCCAAGACATTTTGGACAATTCTATGCTCCCAACTTTGTGGGACCAGTTTGGAGCTGGCCCCTTCCTCTTCCAACATGACTGTGCACCAGTGCACAAAGCAGGTCCATGAAGACATGGATGCAGAGTCTGGTGTAGAGGAACTGGACTGGCCTCAGAGTCTTGACCTCAACCCCATTGGGGGAGTGTGTGTGGGTGGGTGGGTGGTGGCTCTGGCGGGGTTGGGGGATTGTGCGTGTCGCGGCCTGGGTGGGGGTGCAGGCTTGGGTTTGGAGGGGGGCATGGACACTGGGGGGCGGATGTGCGGGGACTAACTGGCTATACAGGAGGGGTGGGAGGGAGGATGGGATGAGGGAGTGTTGACGGGGGTAAAGTCGTTGGTTGTTTGAAGTAGGGTTTAGGGGTGATACAATAGAGTGGGGGAGGAAAGGGGAAAAAAAAAAAAAAAAAAAAAAATAGCAGCTCTGCGTGCCTCTTGGGGGGTTTGCGAGGCCTGGGGATGTTGGGCCGGTGACTCTGGCCCCTCCGCCGACCCTTTCCGCTCCCGTCCCTTTTCCCCCCTCCCTGGCCTGGCATGGTCGAGCGCCCCCAGGGGCCGAGGCTGGCCCCTCTGTGGTGAACGCCAGACGCCGGGCCGTGGGGGCGGCCATGCCTGCCCCTTCTGCCCTGGGGGGATCCCGGGAGGCAGGGGTACCTAATGCCGGTAACGGCTCTTCTTCCAGGGGGGGAATTCATATACCCCCCTGGTCTCCTTTCCCAAGACCCCCCCCCCCCCTGCTCTACCTCACACACACACACGTAGGGTTTTGGGGAGGGGTGCGTGTCAAGCGGGCGTGGTGAGGGAGGGCACCAAAAGTGCCTTTGCTCGCCACGTCTAGAGACAGCCTGCTCCCCAGTTTTAACCACACTTAGACACCTAAACACATAAAATAACAACAGCTCACAACCACTTCTGAGGGGCGGGCCATATAGTGTGTGGAAGGAGGGAGGGGCCGGTTGGGGGGTCATGCCCCCTACGCGACCCCCACTCCCGGCATGACTTGGCACTGCCCCTTAGTTTTAACTGCAAACAACACACATCTTACACACACAGTCATGAGCGGGGGGTGGGGGGGGGGGGCAGGGTCCTTTCATACCCCGGTCTCCCGGGCGCTACTGGGGGAGGGGGGGACAGTGGCTGCTTCACGCGCCAGTGGTTAAGGCTGGCTGCATTGCGGGGGATCTGCTGGCCTGGGGGATGCCTGGCCTGCTGCGTCCGGGGGGTGGGGGAGTGGGGGTGGTGGGGGGGGGGGACGTGTTGGGGGCTTGGAGCTCACGGCTCCTTCCCCGGCCCGAGCTACCACTCAGGAGGCACGAGGGCATGGGCAAGAGAGAGGTGGGTATGTAAGAATAATGAATGAGAGTGTGAAAGAGGAAATGTGGGAGGGAGGAACTTGGGCTGGAAGAGGGAGGAGATGTGGGTAAGTGGTTGGAGGAAAGGGGGATGGAGGAAGGAGTGGCATGCTCGTGAGTGTCTAGTAGGGATGGTCATGAGGGGCTGAAGGAAGGAAGGGCGGGAGTGTGATAGGTCAGAGGGATGGGCGGGGCTGGACATGTAAGGGGGGACTGTATGGGGTATTGGGGGTATAGGGAGGTGGGGGCGTATGTGTGGGGGGTAGGGAGGGGGTTGGTGCAGCTATGTGGGGGGAGTGCATGTGTGTGTTAGAGGGTATGAGGAGGTGGGGGTAGGTGTGGACGGTAGAGGGAGGAGAGTGTTGGGGGTGGAGGGGAGGAGTGAGTGTGGGTATGTAAGGTCGGAGAGCGGAGTGGGTGGGTGTATGTGTGTGTGTGGGGGGTACACGGAGGTGTTGGGTAGGGCTGGGCGGTGTGGGCGGAGGTTCGTATCTCGGTGTTCGTGCCGGGCATCTTGGTGTCGGTGTGGTGCGGTGTGGCTGCGGGTTGGTTGGGGGCCGGGCGCTTTGGTGGGGGGTGCGGTTTTGTTTGTGGCTTCCGGGGCTTTTTGTGCGGGGCGGGCGCAGGGGGGATCTGTATCTTGTATGTGGTTGCTCTTGCGGTATTGATGTCTTGGGTGCCTGTGTCTCGATGTGGGGGCGGTGACGGTATATCTTTCAGCCCTAGTGTCGGGGTAGGTGTGTGGGGAGTGTGTGTGTGAGCGTGGTGGCGGGGTAGGGGGTGGTAGAGGTGGTGGCGCCCTGGTGTCAGGTGTGTGAGGCAGGGACGTAGGGGTGGGGGCTGGCCTGCCCTGGGGGGGTGTCGTCTGGGGGGTCCGGTCCTCCTGGGTTTCGGTTGGGCCGCCCGGGTCCGGGGGGGGGGGGTGGCTGCTCCTGGGCGCTTGGGCGCTTGGGCCCTGGGCCCGGCGCTGTCTCCGCTCCGGGGGACGCCCGGCGCCCAGTGGGGTCGGCAGCTGCTGGTCTTGGTCCGCTGGGGCCTGGGCCCCCAGACTGCAGGGGGCTCCGGCTGGGGCCGCCTTTTGCCGCCCTTCGGGGGATGCATGTCCGCTCTTTGGGGGGGGGTAGCTGGGATCTGGGCCTCTGGGTGGCTGCTGGGGGCATGGGTCGTGAGCCTTGCGGGCTTTCTCCTCCTTGCAGAGACGAGGTTGCATCTGCATGACTGTATCACCACGGAGCACCCTTTATTATGCATGTTGACACTGTGACACTGCTTCCCATTGCGATGACTAGGTTGTACCTCTTCTCTACTTCCCATTGCGATGACTAGGTTGTACCTCTTCTCTGCGTAGTTCTGCGTGTGTTTGTATGATTTTGTTTTCCAACAGAGACCTTGGTTGTTTAGGGATCGCGGTACAGATGTACCAGTGAACCGTGTAAGTGGATTCATGTTTTCTCTCCTCTCTCTCTTCCTCTTCCTTACTCCTTTCTCTCTGTTTCACTTTCTATCATTACCTCTGTTAACTTTCATTTCTCCCTTGTCAGGCCCAGCAGTATGAAATGGAATGGTGTAATAGACAAATGTTTAAATAAAGAAATAAAATGAATAAACATGATATCAAGTGGAGCCTTATGTTCATAAAGCTCCGCTTGGTAAAGCAAAACTGTTCAACAGAATAAAGCAATCAGATTTCCATTCTGCTTGCTTCGATGCTGGACAGGACAAGTAAAAAAAGAAAAAAAAAAAAAAAAAAAAGAAGCAGCCGCCACTGGACTCTAGAGCAGAGGAGGTGTTCTCTGGCGTGATGAATCGCACTTCTCCATCTGGCAATCTGATGGAGGAGTCTGGGTTTGGCGGTTGCCAGGACAACAATACTTGTCTGACTGCATTGTGCCAAGTGTAAAGTTTGGTGGAGGGAGGATTATGGTGTTGGGGTTTTTTTCAGGAGCTGGGCTTGGCCCCTTAGTTTTGATGAAAGGAACTCTAAATGCTTCAGCATCCCAAGACATTTTGGACAATTCTATGCTCCCAACTTTGTGGGACCAGTTTGGAGCTGGCCCCTTCCTCTTCCAACATGACTGTGCACCAGTGCACAAAGCAGGTCCATGAAGACATGGATGCAGAGTCTGGTGTAGAGGAACTGGACTGGCCTCAGAGTCTTGACCTCAACCCCATAGAACACCTCTGGGATGAATTAGAGCGGAGACTGAGAGCCAGACCTTCTGGTCCAACATCAGTGTGACCTCACAAATGCACTTCTGGAAGAATGGTCAAAATTTTCCATAAACACTCTTAAACCTTGTGAACAGCCTTCCCAGAAGAGTTGAAGCTGTTCTAGCTGCAAAGGTGGACCAACGTTATATTGAACCCTATGGATTAGGAATGGGATGTTACTGAAGCTCATATGTGAGTCAAGGAAGGTGAGACAATACTTTTGGCAATATAGCGTATGAAGTTTATATCTTTAAAGCCTTTTATCGCCGATTCACACCAAGTGTGTGTGCACCACAGTCCATCAACTCACACCAGCAGCGATTAATTAGACCCCACGTCACATGCATGCTACGTTCACACGCAGAGCAGATGTCTGACAGCAGATTATCCTACATGCACGCTTCTACGTTTTGACATTGTCCATTTGAAACAATTTCATTCTCTGCATTTTGAAGGTGGCACTAATAATACAGACGTGGCGGCCCACCATCACTGAGCCAATGTCAGAAAAACACTGTCATTAGTTAATGCCAGAGAGACACGAGTGAATATGAAAAATTAGAAGAAATGTAATGAAAATAAAATGTTTTTAACTTACAAACAAGTAGCCTAATGAAAAATAAACAGTAAATACATATATAAACTGAATATGTCAAATAAATAAATGTGCTGTCTGTTTGTGTTTTCATTTAGGCTGTAATATCATGAAGGAATGTTCACAGCATCAGATCAGAATCTGATCGGCCTAGTTTGTAAGTGGTTATTTTAGATTTCTTGTAGACTTGTCTTGGGATGTGAGAGAAACTGAACAGGTATGAGTTTCTCTTATTTCCATGGCTCTGAAACAAACTGCGTTAGATTTAACATTTTAGATTTAAAACCGAAGGAGAGAAATTTTAATAGTTTCTGTTGCAGTTTCCTGCTAAAGACAAAACAAAAGAAAAACCTGTGAGGAGGGGAAACATGATGATGAGGAGGAAGCTACAGGAAGTGGAGTCCATTCATTGTTTCGTCCTTCACCTGCCTCTCAATTCAGCTCTTCAATGATACACTTCATAGATACGTCTTTATGTGTGCTGTTGCCATAGCAGCCGTGCTGCTCTTGTTGTCATGGAGACAAAAGCTCAAGGCTGATTCCTCTCCATCTTCCCCATCTCGTTATTTGATATTGAGCTTCAAGTCTTTCTTTGCTGGACATACTGTGCTGCATGCTGGACTCCAGATCCTGGACTGACCCTCCTCCCCCGGCGAGCTTTTCTCCACAGTCCTGACTCATCCTGTCTTTTAAACCCCAACGCGTCTTCCACCTCATCAGATGTACGCCAGGATATTCAGCACTGAAGTTGGAAAGTGATCAACATGTAAAAGAAATGCTCATAGAGACGATTCAGTGTTTTATTTCACCCCAAAATAAGTTCTTATTGACAACAGCACCTCTGCAGGTTATACAGGATGATAAAAAACCTGTTTTATCTTTGTGTCCATTCATTCTGCTTTAAATAAAGCATGTTTGGATGTGTGACACATGCTACATGTGTGAGGCGAGTGACGTGCTACACAGCAAAAACTGGAGTTGAACATTTGGGAGTTGATTTTAACATGTCTTCAGTTTAAAGTGCTTGGTGTTGGGGTTAAATAAACAAAGCTGATCATGTCAGAGGAAAGTTTGACTCCGTATGGACATAATTAGGCTCTGCCCACATATTTAACTGCAACAGTTTTTTTAAGTGACTCGTCACCGTCACCTGCCTGAAGTTTTTTCTTTCTCATAAACGCAGCTAAAATGGCCAGTCTGACAACCGCTTGCTACGAAATATCAGATGACAATTGCTGTCACTGGAAAACAACTAAATTGCTTTCCCTTAGAGAAGTGGATGTGGTCGACACTGGAGTGCTAAAAATGTTTGTTTAACCAGCTAGGTTAGAATTGATGGTTAACCAAGCGGCAACCTCCGGTGGCCAACTATGAGGCTACTTGGAAGAAGTCATTTTTTGTAGTTCTCCCTTTATCCGCTAGGTGCTGGCTCCAAAACAGAGTAAGTCCCCATAGACTCCCATGTTAAAAAGGCCAACTTCACAGCAGATAAAACATGTTTACGGCCTGGTTCAAAAAATCATTTTAGGTTTAATAGGTCAAGTTTACCTTCATGTCAACGGTGAGGGGGGTGACATTTTTTATAACTTATCCGTTTTGATGTTCTTTAACCTTGAAGTTACACATAATTAAGGGCCTGTCCTTTTGATTGACATGCGGCAGACTGGAAGCCGGCCTGCCGACCGGTGGCTCCTAGTTAGCTCCTCGTTTGCTCTCAGTAAGGTCTCAATTCGTGGCACAGTAGCACAACGGCGGCTTTTAGTCAGCTAATAGCAAGTCTAAGCGTGTCTTACCTTTACCCCGCCGCTTAGGGGGCTAATCTTCGTTAGCTCCTGTTAGTTTCGAGTTAGCTCGGTCAGCTTTTAGCCCAGAGTTCATCAGCTGTCAATCATTTGCCCCGCAGCTCGGAGTGTCCTTGCCTTTGCCCATTTTAGCATTTTCCGGGAAATCAACATATCCGTACCAAAACCCACCCGACTCGGCCCGGCCTGACCTGACCCAGACCCGCAGGTGGAAACGGGGCTTATCACTTAAAAGAGTTCATATTTAACACTCTACAGTGTTATTTTAACATCAGGAAGTGTTTATATTTAATTCTAAATGTTTAAATCCACTACTTGTGAAATTAACAACCCTTCCTCTTTTTTTTTTATTTATGATTTTTTTTGTGTGTCTTAAAAAAAAAAAAAAGAAACATAAATAATGTGTAAGAAAAAAGAAGAAGGTGAAAAGGAATAAAAAAAAAAACTAAAATTTAAAATTTTTAATTGATTGGATAGAAGAAGAAGGGTTCTGTTAAGGAAGAGAGGGGGGGGGAGGAGGAGAAGTTCCTTTTCTGTATAAGCAGCAGCTCCGACATCCAGGTGCTGCAATGGCAGAAACTTTACAGTACATTTGGATGTAGTCTATGCTATATGTTAGTATATATCACTATGGCATCAGATAATGGTGATATTGCAAGAACTGTGAGCTGGAATGTCAGAGGCCTGAATCAGCCAGTCAAGAGGCAGAAAACACTGGCACATTTTAAAAGTCAAGTCTCAAATCACTTATAACTGTAAAGAGTGATTTCCCATGCAACACCTGCTGCCTGGTCCTAATCTAAAAGCATTTAGTATCAGCAATGATCTTTAGTACAACTGACTAACGCTCTGTCCTTCTCTACTCTGTTTTACTGAGTTCAGAAAACCTGTAGATGAACATGGAAATTTATTTAGATTAGTAAATATGCTCGAACATAACTGATCCAAGAGTTTTTAATGTGTACAAAAATCCATCTGGATCCACAATGAAATGTTCTAAAGTAATCCTGCAGGTCACACTGAAGCTTTTTTCCTGAAGGTAGAGGCCAAAAGCAGCCTCTTTGTGCAGGATTACCTCCTGTCCTGCAGGTTTTAGATGTTCTCTGCAACACACTGATCACAGTTCTGCACAAGCTTCTTAATGACTCATTAATAATTTGACTCAGATGTATTGCAGCAGGTAAACATGTCAAACCTGCAGGACAATGGCTGAAGAAGTCCACAGCTGGTGATCCCTGCACTGGTGCATCAGAAAAATCTTTTTTTTTTTTTCTTTTTTAAAGGTGCCATGACATAAATTTCACTTTTCTGGGGTTTTGGGGGTATAATATGATCTGTTGTGCACTGATGAGGCCATGTGAATGTCAGAGTGAGAATCAAAGTTCCTGTTTATGGTCTGTCAGCTTTGTCTCTCTGCTCAGAAACAGTTGAATCAGACAGCAGGCTATCATTCTACGTAGTTCTATCATTCTACGTAATTTATTGCTCAATAAGGCACACTATCAAGTAAACAGCGCCCCCCTCTCTCTCCCCTAATGGTTTATGCACCGTCCGCTCCCCCTCCCCTCCCTGTCTGATTCAGCTTCGTGTATGGAGCTAGTAGTAACTTCTGTGCAGTCAGGTTTGGATTTTCAAACAAATGGATTTAAAAGCAAACTTCTGCAGCAGCACTGAGGGAGGGGGCCACAACCTTGTCATTACCTGTAAGTTTATTTATTTTCTAAATGCTGTCTTGTCTGATAAACGTAGCTCACACTGTCTGAAGTGCCCATGTTGCTAGCAGTTAGCCTTTAGCAAACTCCGACCGCAGCTTGACCTAGATTCTCCAAATAAGGTCATAGCCAAATAAGGTGTAGCCAATCAAAATGAAGTCAACGTGGTCTCCGGGTAAAGCTCCATATCATCAACCGGACCCAACTGTATTACTGAGGAAGTGAGGTCTGGCGTTTCAAAACAATACTCCGCTGTAAAAAATGCCGTTTTTTTTCTTTGGAGTATTTACATATGCAGTAATGCCAACAACATAAACTAGTTTTGAACTGCTATGTCATCACTCCTTTAAAAAGGACTCAAAGTAATTATGAGATGAGAACAGAAATCTGAAATTTTAAAATTGAATTAAAAACAACAATTTTCGAATTAATTTAGATCCGACACTTGCAGTTCCAGTAAGTATTCCTTACATTCATGAATCAGAAACAGCTAAACTTTTCTTACAGACCCAGTAAAACCACATTTACCACAGTGGGCCTGATCCCAGTTTGATCGCAGTTTAATGTCTTCATGGCAAAGTCACATTTTATGGAAACCATGTTCAGTAAACGTCTCATTCTTCTTCTGAATATATTCATTAAACAATGTCATGCTGATGAATTTGGCATTATTATGGTTCAAGCTAACGTTTACACTGCTGTGGCGCTAAGCTAGTTGTAGGAATGATATACAGATGAGAAAAGGCTTGGTCACTCCCACAGGAAAAATGTGCTGCTCATTTGTGGCTCAATTTCATTTCTGAGATCAGTTTGAGCTTCTCATAATGGTCTCCTTCTGTGATCATTTGTTTCTGAATTACTTTTCCTAAGGATCCCTGAGGAGCAAGGTGAGTAAAAAAAGAGGAAAGACAGAGACAAAGAAGGTTGAGTTGAGAAAACTATTTGGGCCATACTTGAGAAGTGGGATAAACAGAAGAGATCTCATAGTTGACTGACCCTGATCTCAATTATGTCTCGACAAAGACAATCCAAAGACACAGAGATTTTATATACACACATATATATACAAATTTATACATATATATATATATATATATATATATGTATGTATATATGTATATATATATTCCACCCAGTAAAATTTGGTTGAAAAGACATCATGTCCATCCGTGAAACCATTGAAACAATGTTTGGATTTGGCTGAAAAGTGAAAGGTGAAAAGCCATCTTTCAATTAGACGTTGAAAAGACTTTTTTCAACGACTTTCAACGTCTAATTTTGGGCTAAAGTTGGACCAAATTAGACGGTCCAAACTCAACCCTATTTTCAACGTCTATTTTTAAGCTTAAAGGTATAGTCCGAAGTTCCCCCCGTGAAAATACACTACTCACAAAAAGTTAGGGATATTCAACTTTCGGTTATAATTTAAGGAAAATGTCAAATGTTTGCACCTTATTGATATTATATCATGAATGTTGGACATTTAACTGAAATTATGATGTGGTCATTTGTCCATCTCAAACAACTTATTAAAAGAAAAGCTAACAACAATGGCGGCTAAACCAAATATCCCTAACTTTTTGTGAGGAGTGTAAATGTAAGACTTGTGCGAGTGAAAATCTGTCTCAAACTGCGCCCTCTCCCCCCTGCCATTCTTTAGCTTTGTTTCGTTTTGTTCCGGACATTTCTGGGTGGAGATTTCTGTTTATATCACCAGCCAATGACAGAGCTAAGGACATGACGTCGTGTGGGAATAAGCTCATGATTGGAGCAGACGCCAGTCACTGGAACTATTAAAGGAAAATAGAAAGAAAGAAAGAAAAAACGGCCGATGCCACGAAGAAAAGCTAAGAGTTTTAGATAATGCAAGTTGGAAAACCAGGGCTAATATTATTTTGGCTTTTACTCGCTTCTGAGCTCTGAAGGAGAGACTTGAAGCTGAATAGTTTGAAGAACAAGGCGGCCATTAGCCTGAGAGGGAGGCGAGCTTAGTTTGAATCAGTTTGAATGCTGTTGTTTGCAAACAGAAACGGTGGGGGGACCTTGGACTCTACCTTTAAATATACATGATGGACCAACCAGATTTAGCCCAAAAAAATAACGTTGAAATGACGTCTTGGGTTTGGTGGGGTATATAGACAGATAGACAGATAGATAGACAGACAGACAGACAGACAGACAGATAGATAGACAGATAGATAGATAGATAGATAGATAGATAGATAGATAGATAGATAGATAGATAGATAGATAGATAGATAGATAGATAGATAGATAGATAGATAGATAGATAGATAGATAGACAGACAGATAGATAGATAGATAGATAGATACACAGCCATGGATGCTGACTGGGATTAAAGATTCTGTTTCTTCAAAAAAATAGGAAGAAATAGCTTTTCTTAAGGAATGACATAATAAAAATTTAACTTAATGTAATGAAATGGTTCACTACAAGGCCAAAGAATGTCAAATTTAAGCATTAAAGACACACAACGTAACTTTTAGACCTTAAAAATCTGCGTTTCTGACTCGTTTTGATGGCACACCAACATTCATTTTGCGCATTTTCGAGCCGTCACTGCCCAGAGGCGTCCCGGGGCTCAGAAACAGCACTCTGTAAGATTCCCATCCGGGACACGACTGTGACGTTGCAGCCGACTATTGGCTGCAGCACCGCGTCACTCACTAGCAACCGGATGTAAACCAGGGCTCAACCCCGCGAGTGTTTTGAACGCCGTTCATGTCGGATTCGGTAAGGAAACATTACAGGAGTAAGAGAGGAAAAGGAAGAGAGGAAGGGACAGAACGAGTCAAGATAAGACTGTCTTTTACTGGCTGGAGTGAATCACGGTGCAGGTACGATACAAGTAGGATGCTAGTTTAGTCGCCGATAGGGGGCGCGTCACTGAGAAAACTGCTAAAAGTTCCGTTGTGTGTCTTTAACAGGCTTTACAATGAAAGCTGCACTTCTGGACACTGGAATGCAGGAACTGATCAATCTATCCAGGTTACAGCAGATACGGTGGGGATAAAGGTAAGGTCCGAGTGATGGTCCGGGTTGGTGATGGTCTTCCTTGGTTAAATGGATTAGAGAAATTGGTAGACAGATAAGAATCCAGGAGGCCTAGCAGCGGGTCTAACAGGAGCAGAGAGCACATGCTTTTCAGGGAGCGGGCAAGCGGGGGTTCAGATGGAAGAAAAGGGTCAGGTTTCTTAACTGGGCTTGACATGAAAAGGCTGGATCTCTTTGGCTAATCTGGCACTCGTACAGTGGCCGGGAGAGACTTGGATACAGCTTGAGATAATTTGGCAGACACAGGTGAGCTGACTTAGGTGATTGGAGAATTAAGGGGTGCAATAAGGAATGGAAACCCCATTTAAAGAAAACAGGAAAAATACAAGACATGAACAGTCCAGAAGCATGAATCATAACACTTAGATAATAAAAAAAAATTATAATAATAAAATTTCAGTATTTATCAGTTAAAAGGAAACAAGGCCACAGGATAAATATCAAAGCTGTAAGGCTGCGGCTGTTTAAACGCAGAGTGATCATTTCTGATTTAAATTTCAGCCATCAGGCGACGGAACAGACAAAAAACTGGATTATAATCTCAGCATCTGACTGAGAGGATGTGATATTTCAAGAGAAAAATGAAGACAACTTGTGCAAATATTCATTAAATCTACATTTCAAGATTTTTTTTATCCAAATTCCCATTATGAAACATAACCAGTAGGATATAAAGTGATTTTTGATCAGTAGTAAGGTGAGGAAATGTTTAGCCTTTACTAAAGTTATTTTCAAAACATAAAACATTGAAATAGAAAGAAATAGATGGGTTTGCATTAATGAGATAATTAAAGTGGTGGTATGATAATAATGTGTTAATGTGCCTGTCTATGCAGTTAGTTGTGATATTGATGGTTAAGGTAAAGGGATGCTATCACTGCAGACAGGATTCATTGCTGTGAACAAAAACTGCTACGGTGAGATTAAAACAGAGCAAAAGAAACTAATCCCATTCTGATCCCTTCCCAGTGAATGCCTCATACTGGTGTCAATCCAGTTTCCATGTCTTCCTGGTCCCAGTCCATATGCTGATCCCTATTCAATCTCTTCACGTGTGGACTGACTATGAAGCTGATCATTATTTCAGAAAAAAAAAATTCTCATTTAACTTAGTTCAAACTCCGATTCCGTCCAAACATAAAGCAATAACTAGCAATGTCTGATACTATCAGCCGATATCAGCATTAAAATGTAGTTTTTTACTTTTATAATGACACAACAAAATCTTGTGGTGATGCATTACAAAGGGTGTAAGAAATCTATAAACTGAGATATCACAATATTTTCTGTTGTGATATCATATTGATATTTAAAAGCACTGTATCTATATTTCTACAAATGGAAACTCGTGAGATCTTGTTTCATTAGTCCAGTATGTAGAAAATTCATCGTTATTGTGGAAGAACTTCATTTCCCAGCATTCCTTTCAGAGTCATGGAACTACGGTGCAGCTGCTGCTGCTACAGACTGACTTGCTTTGAAGCTGCTTATAATATGTCTGGTTGTAAGTTGTTGGTTAAGTTACCAAGTTGTCAGAATCATTAGAATTAGCCACATGTTGGCTGGTTGCATAGATCAGTATCGGCTGCTATCGGATATCCGAAATAAAAAGTTGGACAATAGTATTAGATTGGATCTAATTTAAAAAGCCTATCTTGAATATCCCTATTAATAATCATAATCATAATAATAATAATTCTTTCTTTGAAAATGTTTTCTTCCGTTCATATAGGTAAATATGAACTTTGATTGTGTCCAGAAGTCCATCTGATGCATCTCAGGATTGCTTTCCAATCAAATCATCAAAAAAAGACAAAAATCTCCCTACACCCTAAATAATAAACCTACATTATGATTAAAAGTCAGTAAATTAGTGTTTTGTGGATTATTTCTATGTTTTATAAAGCTTCTCAGTAATAAATCTGATTCTGCTCAAGTTTGTCTATATTTCCTTTTAAATGTTGAAATGTTTATTAAGAAAAAGTATGATGGGCAGCAGAGTAAAGTGTTTGGCCAAATCTCTAAAAACAGCTGATTCTGATGTCGACTCTTGTTTGGGGATGTTTACTGAATGTCTGAAGTCAGAGGAAACGAGACGTGTTAGTCATTCAATGATTTTTACATTTAACAACCAGAGAACCAGAATCATAGAAGATCCAATACTGGTCTCCAGCCTGGTGCCTCCTCTCCATACTGGTCTCCAGACTGGTACCTCCTCCCTCCATTCTCTGGAGGTGGTCTCTGATAAACCAGGTCAGTGGAGATCAGCGTCATGTTCGAGGACAGAGTTCAGTCTCAGACTGGGGAGATGTTGGATCTCCACTGGTTGCAGAATCTCATCTCCACATCTCTCTGCAGTGAGTTTTCCTCCAGTGATGAGCAGCCTTGATTTTCCCCTCATCATCACACTACCTCCACCAGCTGCTCCTCTATCCATGCAGCAGTCAGTGTTCTCAACGTCTTCTCCACTTTCACCGACAGTCCAGCGAAGATTTAATACGTTTTTAATGTGGAAAAACCCAGAAAGTCAACTCCGCTGCCAATCACACACATTTTCCTGACAAACATGGCTCCATTTACTACTACTACTACTACTACTACTGTACTGCTTCTGTTAGCAGATGCTTTTTTCAAAGCAACTTATATCTGAGAGAATACAAGCGAGAAACCAAAAGGGGGCTCCAGCATGGATAAGTGCTGGTCAGACTGCTGTGAGTCCAGCTGGACACAGGTGCTGACATACAGTGCTAAAGGATTTTTTTTCTTCCTTTCCCCATTTCAACAGTCTGCTTATTCAGCAAAACTAGGTCTTATATTCGCCATCATAACATCATCTTAGCACAAGTGCATGCAGCTTTCTCAGTGCTGAGTCATGCAACGAGCTGGCCAAATCTTCTAACTCACTCTGATGAGCAGAGAAAAGCAGAAATGCTTCTGAGAGTGGAGTCTTTGGCTGCTCTTAAAGGTACGTACGGACCCTGCAGCTCAGACAGAGTTTGGTGGTCGTTCCACTGTCGGGGAGGAACAGAGGAAAAGAGTCTGGCTACTGATTTCACGCCACGTTGTGGTGGAAGCACCAGGGGTATTTCACTGGCTGAGTGCAGCTCTGGATGAAGGAGTGAAGGGAGGCAGGAGCTGTTTGGGTGGTTTGGGAAGCCAGAAGCAGAGCTTTGAACTTGATTTGTGCTGCAGAGAAGCCAGAGAGATTAACAGCAGAGAGGCATGAGAGACCAGACATGCTGCTGCATTCTGGATCATCTGCAGAGGTTTAGCTGAGTCCACAGGGAGGGCGGCCAGTAAGGAGTTACGTTTAACAGTGAAATAATGAGGATTTCCAACAGCCGAACAGTATTGTTACAACAAATAAAGAGATCCACTAAACACTTGTACAGTAACTTTCTGAGAAGTTTAGTCACTCTTTCTGATCTTGTCAATCCATAAAAGCCCAGCATACTGTTGGTTTTCCAGTTTATCAGTCACTGAAACCATCTTCTACCACCATTTTGCCATTGTTTCTGGAAGCATATCCCATTTTGACATTTGGACCTTCAACCCATGCTCAGTACAGACGTAAACTGGTAAATAAGCTGTATTTATGATGTTTTTCTAGTGCTGTTGATTACTTTTACACCACAAGCTCTCTCGCTCTCTCTCTCTGTCTCTCTCTCCGTCACATACCCACAAACATATATTCAGACATCACTTCTTCGTGTATACCATCTAACAGCCCACGCAGCGCTTTTTCTGTTTCCCCTGTCATCAACACTCAGCGATGTACTGGATGGATTCACTGAGCCTCCTATGAATCATTTCCCAGTGTATGTTGCCTGTGGGATCTATTTTCAGGAAAGAAAATTTTCCTTTCCGTTGTTTCGTGGATGACGGCCAGGTCTATTTGCATATTAAACCAGACCATCACTAAATTCTGTAAGTGGCCTTAAAAAATGAAGATAGACTTCCATCCTGTTCTGGTTCAACACATTCATCCCACAAACTGTTGCCAGTAAACTCCTGCTGCTCACATTAACACCTTCCCTTTACAGCTGGGTCCTGGGTTTCCTGACACACCACCCACAGACTGTCAGAATCCTGCCCGTTCCATCTTTCCCAAGGACTGTGACAGCAGTAAGACCACAGTAGTCATCACAGGAAGAAGCATAAACTTACTTACTCCTCACTGTTCTTCTCTGTCAGAAACAATCAGCAGTGTTGCCTCAGATTTAGATTAGACCCATTATCCTAATTATAGTTAGTAATATATTCCTATTTATATAAAAACAGCAATCCGAATGCAGCAAGGTATGCAAGAAGGGCCCAGGTGGGATTCGGCCCCCAGACTCCCAAGTGAGGGTCACATGCGCTTACCAGCCAGCCAAAGGGATATCCCTGTGGCCAAGAATCAAAAGTGACAGGACCCTGCACTGTCACACAAACATAATGATTCGCACATACACACATATAAAATGTGTTAGCAGTAGCCCATGAGGAGAAGTCATTCAGGCAGGATGTGAAGGATCTGATGGACTGATGAGAGAAAAACAATCTCTGCATCAATGCAGGGAAGACGAAGAGGCTTGTTTGCATGGGGGGAGTGTTGGAACCACCAACAACCACTTCCAGTGCTGAGGGTTTACACAGGACCCTGGAGAGAATCTAGTCCCACATTTTTACATGAGAGTGTTGAGGATGGACAATGTGATGCGCAGCCACACAATGAATGGTCTGGCAATCTTTCTCATTTTAGCATTAATACTTTAAATAAATATTTCACCATTTTTCATATTTCATTCTTTTATTAATGGGATTTGGCAGGGTTTTGGGTGCTCACATTTAGTTTACTTATTTTGTCAGTTCTTGTTTGGTTTTACTTTAAATTAAAGTCCTTTAATTGTTACCAGTTCCTGTGAGGCTGCTGCATAAGCATGGCCGGGCCACCAAAGGAAAGGAGTCCCAGCTGCACTGGATCTCCTCAATGGTGCTGAGACCTAATTGGACTCTTCCACTTGTTTTAGAAGAGGTGCAGGAAGTGTTTAGGTTTTTCTGTTTTGCTAGTTTTCCCTAGTTATATTTGGAGAGTTTGATTACTTAAAGGGATGCAACACCCACAGACTGATGTGCGTTCATTTTCTACTCACGCTCATGCTGAGCACGACTATGTAGCACTTTTTTAATATCTCAAATGATTCTGGAGATCAGGGGGGTTAATTATCAGCTGACTTTCATGTAATGGGGTAACCGGCACTCAAAAGAAAAGCTTGGCAATATTCCTCCATACTACTTATCTAATGTAATCCAAAGGCCCTGAGTGGGTACCGTCTATTATCTACTTGAAACAACACCATTTGGTATCTTTTTTTAGCCTAAACAGTAGTACACAGCACTTCACAATGCGTGTCCATGCGAGTTCACGACACTACGGAAGCCGTGTGTAGCCTATGTTACACTATGACTTAAGTACAATATGGGCACTTGCATATAAATGTAGATGTGATCTTGGGACTAGCTTCAGAAGATCAGGGTCAGCTCTACTGTAGGAGTGGAGAGGAAGAACCGACCACACACTGAACTTGGTGGTACCAGATTTTATATCAAAAATATTTTAAAATGCATACAATTTTGTTAGAACTAGCTGAAACCACAGACAAAAGGAGGGATGCACAACAGAAGAAAAGGAAGAAATTAGTCCAAAATGAGTGTGATTCAGTCGCACAACAGTTCGACAGACGCAAAGTTTAAATGTTTAGAGGGATCCGGGGGTGTTGGACGGTGAATGAGTGTGAATTGAATGAGGATGTTGGGCCGTGAATGGTTCGTCATAAGAGGGGGAATAATGAGGGGGAAGACGACTGCACAACAGGAGCCTCCTACCAGCTCAACCAACGCAGGGTAGATTCAGTTCATTTCAATTCCAGGTACAACCTACAGGTCAGTTCAGTTCCAGGCACAATCCCCAGGCAGGTTGCCCAGAGTAAATTAGATCTAAAGTTTCACTAAGCGCGTCCTCCCATAGTAGTTCCGGCAGCGAACCACCACCGGGTTTTATAAAAAGGGAAAAAAAAAAACAAAGAGAAAAGGAAGAAAAAAGTAGAAAAAAAAAAAAAAAAAAAAAAAAACCTGCCGCGGCTTCCGTAGTGTCGTGAACTCACATGGACACGCATGAGGGAAGTGCTATGTACTGCTGTTTACGCTATAGAAATACACCAAATGATGTAGTTTAGAGTAAATTATGGACGCTACCCACTCAGGACACTTGGATTACATTGGATGGGCAGTATGGAGGAATATTGCCAAGTTTTTGTGGACTTTTATGGACCCTTTTGTTAAAAAAACCAAAAGGGAATGGGTTTTACCTCAGCCAGTATACATGTCCCCCTTCTGTGTCAGTTTGTTAGGTCAGTTAATACTTCAGTTTCCTGTGCTAAGTTTGGTTTGTTGACCTCTTTAATGGGCCCAGATTTATTATTTTAAAAAATTTTTGTAAATGAATTTGTTACTTTTTCTCTAACTTCCCTGTGGTTCTCTGATATTTCTGCTCAGTCCCTCACAGACAAAAAGAAGTTTATAATGCTGAAAAAGTTTCTGATTGACCTTCATTTGCTGCCACAGTTTTCATAACCATCATTAATCAGCAGACAATCACACATTTAGTTTCTCACAATTAAATGAAGGTGAGGATTTAAGATACAAGATGTGCCAACACAATGGAAAAAGGAAGCAAATCAAACCTGCTTACATCCTTGCCTGACCCTAGACCTCAAACTTGAACATTTCAAATCCTTGTGTGGGAGGGTGAAGGGGGGGCCGGGGGGGGTTAAACCCCCAGCCCACAGGGGAGAGGGAAGGGTGGCAAGCCAACCGCAAGAAGGACACCTCCCTTGGGTAGGGAAGGGAGGGAAGAAACAACGGGGGACGGGGACAGGACCCACCCCCCATGGGTGACCAATGTCCCGACCAATATCCAGTAACTCCTGAGGTGTCCTTATCACTGTCCATCAGCTGAGAGATTGTGCTTTCCATCTGCATCTTTGCTGTTATAAGTCCTGCCTTAAAGCCCATTTCATGTATTAGGATTTGACTCTGCTATGTTGTTTCTTGCTAATGTAATTGGGTTAGAAGAGTAGATTAGGTATAAAATACCATTAAAAATATGCATTTTCCTCTGCTATTTGAAAAAAAAATGTCAAAACAGAAAATTGGATCCAGCTGATATCAGCTGTGACCGACAGATTTAAAGGAATAGTACACCCACAGAATGATGTAACTTTATTTTCCACTTAGCCTCATGGTGAGCAAGACTCTGGAGCACTTTTTTAATATCCCAAATGCAGCCGGCGATCAGGAAGGCTTCTCGTTTTCCCCCAACTTTCATATAATGAAGTTCGCCGGGGCCCGAGCTAAAAGTCCACAAAAACTTATCAATATTCCTCCATACTGCTCGTCCAATATCATCCAAGTGGCCTGAGTGGGTAGCGTCCAGAATTTACTTGAAACTACGTCATTTAGTATATTTTTAGAGCCTAAACAGTACTACATCATCTCCTGCAAGCTCACCGATGCACGTTCATGAAACTACGGAAGCTGCGGCAGACGAGATCACACGTTCTCTTTTTCTTTCTTTCTCTGTTTTAAATCAATATCCAACCCTTCTTGGACCCTCTTGTGTTTGTCCGCAGCTCATTCACTCTTAGCACAATGTAAACAGGTAATTTCCTCTCCTACGCTTGCATTATCGGCAGAGTGGGCACTGAACACCGAGGCTTCTGTAGTTTCGTGAACACGCATATGCGCATTTCACGAAAGTACAGTAAGATGTCATACTGTTTAGGCTCTAAAAATATAGTAAATTATGTCGTTTTGAGTAAATTATGGACGCTACCCACTCAGAACACTTGGATTACATTGGAGAGCAGTTTGGAGGAATATTGACAAGTTTTTGTGGACTTTTACCTGAGCCTTTTAGCTGGGGCCCCGGTGAACTCCATTATATGAAAGTTGGGGGAAAACGAGCCTTCCTGATCGCCGGCTGCATTTGAGATATTAAAAAAGTGCTCCAGAGTCTTGCTCACCATGAGGCTAAGTGGAAAATAAAGTTACATCATTCTGTGGGGGGACATTTAAT
Source organism: Atherinomorus stipes (assembly GCA_023101725.1). Taxonomy (NCBI): domain Eukaryota; kingdom Metazoa; phylum Chordata; class Actinopteri; order Atheriniformes; family Atherinidae; genus Atherinomorus; species Atherinomorus stipes. Next base: position 541,218 of record JALJCO010000014.1, read on the forward strand.
TTATGAATAGCAAAGTCAGTCTAGTAACCTTGTGTTGTTGTCAAGGCTACACCATCAAGACCAAGACATTACCCAGTCTTGTACAATGTTTTGGTCTTGGTCCCTGGTCTCAGAAACGTCTTGGTCTTGTCTCGGTTCCTGGTCTCACTAATGTCTTGATCTTGGTGGTGTGGTCTTGACTACAACGCTATAGTAACCTCAACTAATATCAGACTTTATATTTAAATAACAGATTGTCTGAGTCTGGGATCGGTTCATCTACTGAGCACCTAAACTGTGATGTTATGAGAAAAGTTCAGCACTGTGGATCACTCACTCGTCTATCCTCTCTCTCACCACACAAAATGCTGCTTAGGTACTTCAGTATACACATGGGCAATATCAATCTGCCTCTTACCAGAGATTTTTCATCATGCTTGGAAAGCTTTGGTGTCTGTAGACTTTCGACACACACAAAAGGACATACTCTGGACTTAGTCTGTTGCTGTGGCCTCACCCCCTCCGACTGAAAAGCTCATAAACTCCATGTAACTGATCATTTCCTCTCATCTAATGTTGTACTCCAGCTTTCAGCAATCAGGTCACCACGTTTTATCTCATTTTGGGCCAAGAAGAACATTGATATTAATATCCTCTGTTCCAATAATGACAATTTTCCAATTCCAGCTCATCTTTCCAAGCCTGATTAACTTGCAACACATTACAATGATGGTTTAAACAACATACCCTCGCCGCTGTGAAAAGATGGCCTGTTTCCTTCCTCACAACTGCCCCATATATACCCCTGAACTCCAGATAATGAAAACCAAGTCTTGGTTTTTTGAGCAGCCACATAAAAAATTTGTCAAACAATTCTTAAGAAAATGTCCAGAATCAACAGAGACAATGACTCAACTGCTCAAATCAGATTAAACTACTACTCCGTTCATGCGTTAAAGTGAAGGGAACACCAAGAAACTTTTCTCACTGCCTGTCAAAATCCTTAATTCCTCCCTCTTGGCTATATCTTCTGTAAATTTAAAGTTCACTTTCACTGGTTTTGCAGATGACACCCTGCTCTAACCTCTCCTGCAACTCCACCTCTTCACTCCCACCCAACTTCGTCACCTCCTATTCATCTAAAATAAAAACTCGGTTCTCCACCAATTTCCTGATTGTGCCAAATTCTGATTTTAAAAATAACACCTTTAATAACTTTGTTATAGAATACCCAATGGTAAAAAATGTTAAATGTAAAGGCCAATTCACACTGGGTCCATATGTGCTGTGTTCCATGTGCTACACCTGGTGGTTTTTAAGTTAGCCGCTTGGCCGCGGTGCGTGTCAAATATTCCTGTCGCAGCTCTCAGCTAAATATAGGCGTCAGGTCTATTTTTGACCGGGTACGCTTCCAGAACAGATCAAGCTCAGCAGTTCAGATAGGACCAGACAGGAAATCAGACACAGGAGCGGTCCACAGCATCCAGTAAATTTCAAAATAAAAGCCCCCCTGCAGATTTGTGATCACTTAACTAAACATGATGTCATTACTGATGACACCAGCTTAGGAGTCAATCGGTTTTTGTCCATCATGTACCACTGCACACTGATCCAGCCCTCTATCATTGTCATCACATGTGACCTTGCAACTCTCCTGTGATTATGTTATTTCATGGTTCCACGTACATGGATTGTACTCGCAGGCAAACATTTTTCTTAAGATGGCATGAGTAATAACTTAGTTGTTTCTGAGTTATTTTTCTGATTGTATCAGCTGCTTATGGTAATAGCAGAATGTTTTTGACAGTAACCATATATTTTTTTTTTATCGTGAACTAATATATTTGCATGTGCATGTGACTTGTGAAGTCACAGTACACCCCTGAAAGCCCTGATATAGTTCAAACTTTCGACTGTACGTACTTCAGTTGCTCACCTCCCTTCACAAAGAACTTAAAGGCAGGGTGGATGACGCTTTTCAGGAGCATTTTTTTTTCTATATTACTTAAAATCTCCTTCCAGCCCGACTGTAGCCAGTTAAATAAATGCTATAACACAAAAATAAAAAAAATTTAGTCACCTATGGAACAGACAGGACTAAAAAAACTCAATCCAAATCATCTTGACCAGCCTGTACAGGATGATTGGATGATGATCTTGTTTGAACTCTACTGCCGTTTGTCCCTCCCCCGTTCCCCCTTCTGTGCATGCACCGCTCCGTGGCACATCGCACAGTGTAAACAAACAGGGCCGACAGACTGCTGCTGTTACCTGCACAGCTATTCTTGATAGAAAAGAAAAAAATGGATGTGGATCGAGTCATGGAGGCATCAACATTTGCAGTGTGAACTTTTCACACTACAGAAAGAGTTGGAGGTGAGTGAATTCTTTCAGAAACGCGGTTCTTCAGCCGTCTACTAGCTAGCTAACAAACTATTCTGTTTTTTTGGTCGTCTTCGTCAACCCGCTTGTGAACCATCAGGGCAGGAGCTTTGCAGCGTGTTTTTTTTTAAAAAACGTTGCTTCCTTGAGTTGTTTTTCTAGGATTCCCTACCCCGCTTCCAATCTCTTCATTTCTCACCATCTTCTTTCTTTTCTTCTTTGGTAGCCAGATTTTCCTTTCTAGTAGAAAGGCAGATCTTTTTCCTGTCTTCTGTGGCTGTCTGATCATAAGTGGAGATAGTAACACCAAACAGAGACCGCTTATCTTTCCTGTATTTCCTGAATCTTCTGAAAACCTTTATAAAAAAAAACAAACAAACAACAAATAAAGACACTATTTAAATCATATTATATTTGGACGTTTCTGTAACTCAGATCCAGAAACGTCAGATCCACAGTTCCACTCCACAAACTGATGCTAAAACATTCAAAGTTTTACAGGCACAGAGGTGTTTTAAAACTCAAAAACAAGCCCGTTTGTTAAACTCACCAAGTTATGAGTCAGCTTTTTCAATACACTTTTACTGAACTTTTACTCAGCAGCAGTTTTGTGGCAACAGATGACTGTTGAATAAACAAGAGAAATATAATATGTTGTAGGCCTATCACGGTAATGTAGTATGACATGAATGTATCAATAGATATAGCACCATAAAGGTCAACCAGACCAAGAAAACAGAATTTACTCACAGTACTTTGTAAGAAAAAAAATAAATAAATAACACAGAGATCAACAGTGACCAAGTCTTTTCTCATCTACATATCATTCTCTAAAGTCGTGGCTTTCAGGAGAAAAATATTGGCATTGAAACAAACATACAACACAAACTAGGCGACATATTTAGGCTTTTTCTCATTTCCAGTTATTTATGCTTCTATTTACCTACTATTCTCACAAAACAAACTCCAACTCAGCTGCTTTTGGGCGCCACCGTGCATCAGAAAGTTCTGCTTGACTTTATTCCAGCCATTATTTTCCTCCTTTCAGACACACAGAGAACTTTCTGCTCACTTGTTGATATTTCGCTGCTCCTGATTGGACATTACTGTCATTTTAAGCTCTCTGGTTGGTGGAAAGTTCGACAGGAAGGGGCTTCATCATCATTTCCAGGTGTAAATAGAGGTCTCCTAGCAACATAGCAATGCTAGTGATCTTTTAATAATGAAATGGGGTTAAATAATGGTGTTATGGGTCAGAGACTTAGCAGTGTTTTCAGGGTTAATGTAGATGTTTTTCTGGACAAGGCTGTTAAAACACTGTTATTATAAATTGGATGAATGTCAATTTGTTTTAATTGGATCACAATGAACTGGCTTAAATTGATTATATCTGTAAAGTGCCCTGAAATGACTTCGTTGTGAACTGGTGCTGTAGGTACAAATGAAGTTAAATAGAGTTAGTGGGGAGCCTGACCCCATCATGTGTACACCTTCATGGCCAGCCAGCCTCTTCGGTCTGGAAAATGACTCCTCTTACCTTCTGGTCCACGATGGAGCACGCCACCTCCCGGACCTGACTCAGGTTCAGCTCCGCGGCGTCCAGCAGCACCGGCTCCCGGCTCATCCCGATCTGGATGTGGAAGGAGATCACCCCGGTCCCACCTGCTCCTCCTCCTCCCCCGGACGAGATGTTTGTACCCGCTAAGAACGGGAGCGGGCTGGGAGCCCGGATCAGCGGAGGAGCGCTCATGGGAACCGGTTCCCTCCTGCTTCCCAACTTTACCGAGAAACAAGCAGAAGTCACCGCGGTGACAGAGAAGCAGCGGGGATGCGAGATGGTCCTGATGGAGCGGAGAGAGGGCTGGGATGCGCTCAGGCACGAAACTCCCTAAAGCATCAGAAAAAAGCCCGGAGAAGAGTTGACGGACGATCAGCTCGCAGGAAACTAATGAGATATACGCGGAGAAACGCCAAAGATGAAGAAGAGGAGGAGGAGGACACAGAGGCAGTTAGAGGAGTGTTTCTGGCCGCAGGGACGGAGCAGAGAACAGCCTGCAAACCGCTGATGGCAGTGACAGTCATGGACGTCAACAGAGGATGGAGAGGAGGAGGAGGGGGGGGGGAGTAGAAGTTACATCTAGCGCAACACGTTGTCACTCCGCTTGCTCAGGCTCCCTCTGCGTCACATGCCCACGTGCCGGGTACCCCCCTGCCATCATGATATACAGGAACATTGCAGAGTAATGGGGGGGGGATTAACCCCCCCCCCCCCCCCCCCCCCCCCCCCCCACCACCACCACCACCACAGTATTTGTCAAGTCACATTTATTTACAGAGCACATTAAAAAAAAAAAAAAACGACCTCAGTTGACCAAAGTGCTGTACGAATAAAACCATAAAACCAAAAATAAAAACCTATAATAAATACTACACGAGCAATACACATAAAAAGCTAATTTAAAAAAGAAAATAAAACATTGTTAACATTGTTCTGTGTTGACTGTTTACCATACAGGTTGTTCTGTGTCCAGCCAGAAATATCAACAATGATATCAAGTGGAAAATGGCAATGATTCACCTTTATGATTACATCCAACAGAATTTATGTGCATCTGCTCCAATTTAGTCCATTAAAGTAGTAACTTTACAATATGTTATTTTATATACATACACACACCACACACGCACACACACACACACACGTGCACGCACACACAAACACACAGTAATCCTCAAAATCATTCATACCCTCCAATTAAAGAAGGAAAAAAAAATCAGCTGTCAGTGAAATAAGTTGAAATTGACAAAAGTATTTATAAATAAAAATTCTGTGAAAATCATGAGACTAATTTTAAATTGTGGTTCGAAAGAAAAACAAACACGCAAAACTAAAACAAGTAAACAAGCATGATGGGGCTCCAATGTTAAACTTTTGTTGAGCAACACTTTGAGGCAATCACTGTTTTCTCTAATGTTCAAAAAGACTTCTGCACCTGTTGACAGGTATTTTGGTCCACTGTTCATGAGAAAGGTGCTCTATGTATCTGGGACAGTTTTGTTTGTTTGTTTTATTATTATTGTTATCATTTCAATGACAATTAAAAAAGCAATATTTTAATTCACTAAATTATAATTTTGTAAATTTTTTTTAATTAATAGTTTCTTTAGTTTCTTGTCATTTTAATTACTATTGTGAATTTAGCATTTTCTGTAATTGGAGGGTATGAATGACTTTGAGAATGACTGTGTATATACATTTTTAACAATGATGGCGACCCCTTGAAATTATCTTCGGACCCCAGTTTGTGAGAGGCTGCTCTAGGAAAGCTAAATCGCTAAATTAAATGAGGCTTATGGGATGTTCAGCTTAATCCAGAAGCACATTTGTAATATTGCAGGCTTCTGTGTTTACGATCACGAGGGTCTACAAGTCTGATATGATGGTTAAATGCATGAATGGGGCTTAAAATGACTGATTTTTTTTTCAAACTGGACCCCGTTCCACCAGCGGGTATATGAGCCAGCTATCATCGTGGGCCAGTAACTCTAGGTGGCCTCTAAAATCTCCACATCTTGATGCTGCCATAATCTTCCAGCAGCGCATATATTGTGAAGCATAATGCACATTACAGTATTTATATTTACTCAGTAATTACAAATATTATGACACTCTTTGTCACCATTAATGTGCCATTGAGTGCCAATGTAGTTTGAAGACATACTGATGAACATACTGTGCTGTAACTCTTAAATGAGGCTTATAGGATGTTCAGCTTAATCCAGAAGCACATTTGTAATATTGCAGGCTTCTGTGTTTACGATCACGAGGGTCTATAAGTCTGATATGACGGTTAAATGCATGAATGGGGCTTAAAATGACTGATTTTGTTTTTCAAACTGGACCTTATATCCCCGTTTCCACCAGCGGGTCTGGGTCCGGTCGGGTCGGGTCGGTCCATGTTTTTTTGCGTCTTCACAGATAAAAACTGGGATAATATAGCCGATCCAGACCAAAGAGGTGGAGCTAATACACAGCAATCCGTTGATTCGTTGAAAAATCTGTCACTTCCCACGTGACCGCGTAAAAACAAAGCAGGGGTGACTCCTTTGTTTCTGTCACATGTGGTGCTTTGGTTAAAGGGCGTTGCACAGTGATGATGTCGCGCGATCACGTAGCAGCGCTATCCAGTTAATACTCGGCCTCCAGGTAAGGGTACAGTTTGCTGTGGGGACGCAACATGAAATCAACACATCAGTGCCAAAACCCACCCAATCCGGCCCGGCCCGACCCAGACCTGCTGGTGGAAATGTGGCTTATGTCTAGGAGTAGAATGAACGAACAAACGAGTTCAGAGTTTTGCGGTTTGTAGTTTGTTGGTGTCGGGGTAGCGAGCTGCTTTTCGCAGCTATATTGCAACAGCGTGCATCAGGAACATGCGGTGGCCCATAGAATGTAGAGAAACCCCACAATGAATGGAGAGTTAACTCTGAACTCACAGGACATAGTACTCATTCATTCATTTTATTGTACTTAAAGTATTGGTAAAATGAAGGAGTTTTTGCTGCAGATAATGCAGATTACGTACAGTGGGTACAGAAAGTATTCAGACCCCTTTAAACTTTTCACTCTGTTTCAGTGCAGCCATTTGCTAAAATCAAAAAAGTTAATTTTATTTCTCATTATTGTACACCAGCACCCCATCTTGACAGAAAAAAACAGAAATAAATTTTTGCGAATGTATTTTTAAAAAAAACTGTATTCAGACCCTTTGCAGTGACACTCAAATTAACTAACAGGCTGTCCATTTCTTCTGATCCTCCTTGAGATGGTTCTACTCCTTCATTGGAGTCCAGCTGTGTTTAAATAAAATGATTGAACTTGATTGGGAAAAGCACACACCTGTCTATATAAGAGCTTCCAGCTCACAGTGCATGTCAGAGAAAATGAGGATCATGAGGTGGAAGGAACTGTCCAAGGAGCTCAGAGACAGAATTGTGGGGAGGCACAGATCTGGACAAGGTTACAAAAGAATTTCTGCAGCACTAAAGGTTCCTACGAGCACCGTGGTCTCCAAATGGAAGAAGTTTGGGGCTGCCAGTAATCCTACTAGACTCGGTCATTCAGTCAAACTGAGCAATCGTAGGAGAAGAGCCTTGGTGAGAGAGGTAAAGAAGAACCCGAAGATCACTGTGGCTGAGCTCCAGAGATGCCATAGGGAGATGGAGAAAGTTCCACAAAGTCAACTATCACTGCAGCCTCCACCAGTTGGGCTTTATGGCAGAGTGGCCTGATAGAAGCCTCTCCTCAGTGCAGACATATGAAAGTCTGCATAGAGTTTGCCAGAAAACACATGAAGGACTCTCAGACTGTGAGAAATAAGATTCTCTGGTCTGATGAGACCAAGACTGAACTTTTGGAGTCAATTCTAAGCGGTATGTGTGTTGAAAACCAGGCACTGCTCATCACCTGCCCAATTCCATCCCAACAGTAATATGGTGGTGGCAGCATCATGCTATGGGGGTGTTTTTCAGCTGCAGGGACAGGACGACTGGTTGCAATTGAAGGAAAGATGAATGCGACCAAGTACAGAGATCCTGGAGGAAAACCTCTTCCAGAGTGTTCAGGAGCTCAGACTGGGCCGAAGGTTCACCTTCTAACAAGACAATGACCCTCAGCACACAGAAATAACAAAGGAGTGGCTTCAGAACAACTCTGGGACCATTCTTGACTGGCCCAGCCAGAGCTCTGACTTAAACCCAACTGAGCATCTCTGGAGAGACCTGAAAATGGCTGAACACCACCGTTCACCATCCAACCTGACAGAACTGGAGAGGATCTGCAAGGAAGAACGCAGAAGATCCCAAATCCAGGTGTGGAACACTTGTTGCATCATTCCCAAGAAGACTCATGGCTGTACCAGCTCAGAAGTACTTCTACTCAGTACTGAGCAAAGTACTGAATACTTATGACCATTTTTTCCTTTTTGACAAATTTACAAAAATTTCTACATTTCTGTTTGTTTCTGTCAAGATGGAGTGCTGAGTGTAAAATAATGAGAAATAAAATGAACTTTTTTGATTTTGGCAAATGGCTGCAATGAAACAAAGCGTGAAAAGTTTAAAGGGGTCTGAATACTTTCCGTACCCACTGCAGAGGCTGCCTCGTCTCTATATGGATGCACACCGAAGGGCAATTCAACGTAATATCTCCCGAAGGAGTCAAAGTCAGACAGAAATTTTACTGGTGAGTAAATGCTCGTATAAACTCCTAGAAATAAGGTCCAGGTTGAAAGAAAAGAAAGTTATCCTTTAAGTTCATCGTCTCACCAGCTGCGCGCCCAGTTTTCCTGCAAGGATCACACTTTGTGTACAGGTGCGCACATTCTCCCGTCAGGTTTGTTTTTATAAATCAGAAACTTTGCGTTGAAAGTCACGTACGCCATTTCCAGGCCCTTTTGTGTGCGTAAGCAACGTTTATAAATGAGCACCCAGGTCAGTGTCATGGGCATGTGGCTGCACGACTGTTGAGCAGTTAAGTGTCTTCTTGTTGGTTTTTATAGTAAACAGAAGAGAAACAATGACTCAGCAGCTGCTGTTGGTGATTAAAGAAATCTCTGTATGTTGTCTCGTTCAACCAATGGCTGCTGTTTGGCTCCAGGGTGACAAAAGCTAAAATACCTGCTGAGTGAACACAGACGGCCCATCGCACAAGTTGTGATTGTGAAAATCAGCGAAGCTGCTGGGTGGTCTGCTGTACAGTGCACCTGTTGCATCTGCTGCTAAGCTGCTCTGCTGGCTCAGAGCAGACAGCCAGTGAGGGCTGGTAGTTGCTAGGAGACACACACATATAGAGACACTAATAGACACTTCAGTCAGCCCTCCTACACTTCAACCTTGCCTCCATTTACTTCCATTTATTCCCAAGGATGATGCCAGAATTGTAGTGGTGTTTGGTGAATGTGTGTGTCTGTCTCTGTGAGGACCGAGAGCGAGTCTGGTTTGGAGGATGTTTTTGGAGAATAAAGGCGAGCCAGCTTGTGCTGCAGGGATCAGATTTTTTCAACGGTTTTGATTAAATCTACATGTCTGACACAGTGTCCAGATTACACATATAATAATGATGTGTGAATAATTCAGTGAAGCAACAAGTTCAGCTGTGTGAAGTTGTGGGAATGAAAGTCAAGGATCAACAGCAGCAGCCAAACTGACATACGTGACAAACCGACAGAGGGTTTAATGAAACAGGCTGACAATGATGGCCCATTTACGCTTTCTATAGTTCAAACATCACTTTCCTCATACTTTCACATCTCCGATACGTACGTGTGGTTGTTTGGGACGACGTCCATCAGAGGGCAGTGCAGAGTTCACCTCTGGGTTGTGACTTCAGTTTCAGGATCAGCGCACACCTTTGTCGCAACCTTGTCGTCTTGATTGTTGTAATTCACTTTATTATGGCATCAGCAAATCATCTCTCCACCGTCTCCAGCTTGCTCAGAATGCAGCTGCCCGTTTGTCTGACCACATCACTCCCGTCCTCACTGACCTCCACTGGCTTCCCGTCAGCTTTAGGGTCCAGTTTAGAATTTTATTACTGGCTTATAAGGCTCTAAATGGGTGAGTTCCTCCATATTCGACTGAGCTTTTAACCAAGCATGCTCCTACTAGATCTCTGAAGTCCTCTTCAGAGTTGATTTTGGAGGTTCCTCGAACCAGATACGTCACTCAAGATGATAGAGCTTCTCTGAGCTGCCATTACATATGAGAGGTGCCCAGTCTGTCCAAGCTTTCAAATCTTTACTGAAAACTAAGGATGTCCCGATACCACTTTTTTGCCAACCAAGTACGAGTACTTGCATTTGAGTACTTGCCGAAACGAAGTACCAATCCGAGTACTCGTATAATGGGGATAAGTGAAATAAGTGAAAGCCATTTATTTTTTTTTTTTGGGGGGGGGGGGGGTATTTGTTTAAATGAAGAGAAGCATGTCTGCATGCTCAGGTGTGATGCGGGCATGTTTGTTTGTTGCGGGCGATGATTGTTGGACCCACGGCCTCCGGAGCCTGTGTGTAGGTCAGGACGCCGAGCTGGAGACACCAGATCACGTCTGTGACGGCGCATCGCTGTGAAAGCAGCTTGCAGGCTTAATTGGCTCTGTCAGTCCCTCTGAAATAAAACTGTATCACGTAATTTAATGTTAAACAATCATCTGACTTCCCTCATCTAATCAGGCCTGGTTAACAGCTGCAGACCGACAGAGCTGCAGGTGCTGTGTTCACAGCTGCAGCATCACAATGAGAGTCGTAAAATAGTCTGCTTAGCCACTTCTTGTGAAAAACGTAAGATTTTTATGGTAAAAAATGAATAAATTACAACATTGATTTAATATTTCTTTCTTTCAGAAGTGGCCATGGTATAAGTGAAATACTACCCCATAAGAAATAAAAGAAGTAAAAGCTTACAATAAGTGGCTAGAAGCTTATTAACAGCCTCTGATGCAGCTGCGGTTTGCTGTATTTCAGCTTCATCATCATTTTACATATTTCAACTCATACCAGTTTCACGAACATAAACTTGGAAAGCGTAGGAAATAGAATTAGCAGCAAACTTACAACCAACAAAGTGAATCCTGAATAATATGTCCGCAACTGTATGTATGTGGGGTAACTGCAGCTCCGGTGAGTGGGAGGAAGAGAGGAAAAAAGGTCCGATTCGACCACCACCAACGTTTTGAAAAGCATTCCAGGAACATGATACGGGTCAGATATATTTTCTATCCTTGTGTAGTGGAAAGCGTCTTCTAATTTAAAGGTACTTGAGGCAAGATTAAGAAATGAAACTCGCGACTGGCGCTTCAGGTAACTGCAGCCACGAGCCAAGCCTTCATGGGAGCGTAAACAAACTGAAGCTATAGACAAGTTTCACAGACATTTCCGTTTTACTTCCGCAGTCAATTTCTGCCAAGTGCTTCCGGTCAATAATATCTGCATTCTTTTACACGGAATAGGGATGTCTATAAAATGGTAACATTCTCATTTATTTCTTATAAAAGAACATGTTTTATTACTTCCTCACCTGCTACGACACTGAACTGGGAGGATAATATGATGAAATGACCTGATGTTACAACTAGCAATATATTTTTGTACTTTGTTTAATCCTATGGTGATAAACAGGAACGCCATAGACTTACATAGTGACGCAGTCAGCTGCATGTTGATAGCGACACACACACGGCAGTTTAGTGTCCATGAAGACAAATGTTCAACACTGAGCCAGTGTCTGGATGATTCCTGTCATAAGGCTTGAGTGGTGGTTACGGTGGATTTTTTTTTTTTTTTTTTTTTTGAGTTAAAGAGAATGGAGATTTTGAGACAGCGGGCTGCACTCGGTGGTCAGTCACGTAGCTGCGTAGCTGCCGTCCTATGGTGAGTTCGTTCAGTTTACAAGGTTCATATTTAATTGTTTTTACAAGCTGCTGCAGCAACGAACGGCACAAAATGTCCAAGACCGCTTTTTGGGTTTAACAATATCCACTTTTCAGTCGAGTTTGGGAGCTCTTCCTTTGTGTGTTGTTGATTTGCGTATGTCCTCAGTGTAAAATATCCTGTAACCGTGGTAACCGGAAGCCCTTGGCAGAAACGAGCAGACATGGCGGCTCCCATGGTTTCACCCGTGAAACTTGTCTATAATGTTGTTTACTACGCTTTTTCTTGGTAGTTACACTTTTTAGTGTCCTTCAGTTGATCTGGAACGTTTGCTGACGGCAGAAGAATCCATAACTATCGCTTACAGTGTTTGAATTTACCGCGACCATCTTCTGCCTGGATCAAAACTGTCGGTGATGCGGATGCAGCATCATTTGACGTCACGTCCGCAGGGCAGCGCGGGAAATTCAGCCACTGAATTGCAGCGCATTTTGCAAAACACAGCCTGTTTAAGGCAACGGAGAGAGACATGGGTCTTAAAATCCGCACGTCTCTGTATTCTCTCTTTTTAATCTTAAATGCTTTTAATTTTGAATCATGCTTCTAATTATTTTTTTCTCTCCCTTTTGCTTATAATGTTTTATGTAAAGCACTTTGAATTGTTCTGTACATGAAATGTGCTATACAAATAAACTTGCCTTGCCTTGCATGGGTGGAAACGTTAATTTTGGTATTTAGCGCTTCATCACCCATTAGCACTTAAAAACATGGACATGCATGTTTGTTTGTTTTTTTAATTCCTGCCTCTAGTCCCTTTAAAAAAAGATGTAAACTCAAAGCCGCCGCTCATATTGAAGAGGATTTTCTGCCAGCATGGCGGTGTAAACACAGCGAGTCACGTGACGTCCCGTATTGGGTGCTGTCTGGGGGTGAGTATTTCACAAGTACAAGTACAGCAAACTAAGCCAGTATCGGAGTGAGTACCGATACTGGCATCGTTATCGGGACATCCCTACTTAAAACATATTTCTTTGCTTTACAGTAGCTTTTAATTCCTAGTTGACGTGGTCATTCATACTCTGCACTTTTTATTCTTTTAAGTATCTATTTGGTCCTGAGTTTTTTTTCCTCTAATATGGTTTCATTTTATCAATTCGTTGTGATTAACTCATGTATTCTTCTTAATTTTACCCTGAGAAATTCGTTTACACCAGTATTTGTTATCCTTGTGTGGTTTTTGTGTGTTTACACATATGACCACACAATATGTGTGAATGTGTAAGTATGCTTATGTGTTTATGTGAATACATCAGTGTTTGTGTGTTTCATATCTTTTTAGGTATTTTTATAGCTCATGTTAGGAAACGTGAAGGTTTTAAATTTATCTCCAGTTATCTCGCATCTGAACTTCAGCGCGACTCCACTGAATGAAACGTTCTCATCGGGACTTTTTTCTTTCCTCATTGTTTTTTCAATCACCTGGTTTCAGTCATTCATTCATTCATTTTCTGTACCTGTGAGCCTATACCAGCTATCATCAGGCAAGAGGCAGTTTGGACAGCTGAAATGCTGCATCTCTGATGGGATGGGGTTGTATTCGTGTCTGTGGCAACGGCAGTTTCCAGATTTGTGAAGCTCCATCAGTGCTGAAAAATACACTGCCTGGCCAAAAGAGAAAAAAAGTTACGACCTGGATTTAACTGGGCAAACAGGTACGAGCCTATTGGGTAATTGCTGCATGGACAATTATCTTTCAGCTGGCAACAACTGGTGCAATGAGTTGCTTCTCATTTCCTAAACAATCATGTGGAAAGACACATCCAGTGGTTGTGGAAAAGATGTTAGTCTGTCTTAGAAGGGTCAAATCATTGGCATCAAGCAGAGAAAACATCTAAGGAGATGCAGAAACTACTAAAATTGGGTTCAGAACTGTCCAACATATTAAAAACTGGAAGGACCCATCGTCTTCCAGGAAGAAATGTGGCCGGAAAGGCAGATAAAGTGATGCAGCATCATGCCAAGTGTCTACTGTACAAGCCTGTGGTGGAAGTATTATGATCTGGGGTTGCTGCAGTTGCTCAGGTCCAGGTTCAGCAACAGTATGCGCTCAAAGAATGAGGTCAGCTGACACCTGAATGACCAGGTTATTCCATCAATGGATTTTTCTTCTCTGATGGCATAGGTATGTTCCAAGACGACAATGCCAGAATTCATTGGGCTCAAATTGTGAAAGACTGGTTCAGGGAGCATGAGACATCATTTTCACACATGGATTGGCCACCACAGAGTCCAGACCTCAACCCCATTGAGAATCTTTGTGATATGTTGGAGAAGGCTGTGGTCAGACTCTACCATCATCAATGAAGATCTTGGTGAAAAATTACTGCAACCTTGGATGGAAATATATCTTGTAACATTGGAGAAGCTTATCAAAACAATGCCACAGCAAATGCGTGCTGTAATCAAGGCTAAAGGCGGTCCAACAAAATATTAGAGTGTATGACCTTTTTTTTTGGTGGTGACTTTTTGGGGGGCCAGGCAGTGTACATGGAGGTTTTAGAGCAACATCTCTCCCATCCAGACGACGTCTCTTTCAGGAAAGGCCTTGCAGATTTTTGCAAGACAATGCTGAACCACATACTGGATCCCTCACAGCAGCATGGCTGAAAACAGGAGAAGAGTCCAGCTGCAGAACTATCCTGCAGTCCAGAGTCCGGGTGCTGAACTGGCCTGCCTGCAGTCCAGACCTTTCACCAATAGAAAACATTTTGGAGCATCATGAAAGCAGAAATGACATCTTTGTGGAAATGTTCTCAGTTTTCTGAAGGCCGTTTGTGAGAGAAAATATTTTCTTTTCAAAAACAAGGTGTAAATTCTGAAATTTTCTTTTTAATTATCTGAAGAAATAAGAAAACATATCGTAGTAAAACTTCATCTGTGAGCATGCTCGGGATTCTTTTTATACACACACACACATACATGCACACACTCTCACTCCTGGTTATTCACACGCCATTATGGAAAAACAAGCACACACTGTTTACTCACACACATGAACACACTACTTTTTCACACACATGAATACACACACACGCATTGTCAGGACAAACACACTGACAGATTTGACACCCGCCACCCGTTGTTGCAGTTTTGCAGCCCCCTCCTCCCTCCATGGGTGTTATTCCCGTCACTGTGGGATATGTGAAATGCAACCAAGTGCTAAAAAGCTGCCGTCTCTTCCCAGTAAATTTGGTGTATTTGTTGTATGTTGTTGTGCAAATGTTGTGAGGCCTTTGCTTGGTGGGTACAACAGTAGTCAGAGGGCAGCAGTGGGCGGATGCTGGATTATGTTAATCTGTGTGCCACAGGTCACGCCTTGCACATGTTACAGTTTCACATAAACTTTTATAGAATCATAATGAACTTTTATCAGACAAAAAACATTATGCTAACATAAAGCAACGAGGGATTTTACCAGAGATATTCTGACTTGACGACTGCTGCAGTCATTAATCATATAATCACACCTTATACTACTTTTTTCACATTGTAGCCCATCACTGAACTTTAGCAGATTTTCTCAGTGACTCCTTCTCGAACAACGGCTAATCCAGCATCATCTCCATCCTGTCTCCTCTCTGAGCTCTCTAGCCAGTAAAAGTCAACATATGGATATCCAGTTGCTAGCATGTGCTAGTATGCTGTAAATCGAAATGTTGCTGTAAAGTGATGTTCTGGGAGGGGAAAGGAGTTGAAAACATCAGTTACTCAACCTCAGGATGATGCAGGATAACAGAAACGTACATAATGAATACCACTGTGCCATCGCAGTGAGTCAAAAGTGCTGAGTTTTACTGTAAGTTGGAAAATTATGTAGTGCTACTTTAACAAAGCATCTCCTCAGTAATTTCCTGAAATTATTTGCAGCACCCATCCCTTGATTTTTTTTGTTTGTTTTAGCTCCGTAATCAGTATTGCTAGTACTTCTAAACATGTGCAAAGATTTGGGGAGTGTGACAGTGTGGGGTCCTGTCACCATGCCTCTGATTGATCATGTACCCTGGCTACTTGGCCACAGAGATAACCCTTTGGCTGACTGGTAAGCCCACATGATTCTCACCTGGGAGTCTAGGCATTGAATCCAACCCGGGCCTTCCTTGTGTAGCTTGCCCCAGAATGAATATCCCAAGTTGTTTTGGGGCATAATTTGTAAGTAATATCTGTAAATATTACAATTTGTGATTTAATATATGTTTGGTTTTTTGGGGGAGTGGGTAGCGTAGTGGTAATGTTGAGGGCTTTGGTGTGGCAGACCCGGGTTTGAGTCCCCAACACAGCACTGGGGTGAACCACTATGGGCCCCTAAGCAAGGTCTTTCACCCCCCACCAACTGCTCCCCGGGCGCTTTAATTGGCTTCCAACTTTTCTCCGGTTAAACCGGAGATGAGTTAAATGCAGAGAATTTCCTAAATGGGATCAATAAAGTATATATTATTATTATTATTATTATTATTATTATTATTTTAAAGATAAATTCCATCAGGTTGTGTCTTATTTGAAAATAGGAAACTTTGTAGACTCAGAGTGCAATTTTTTGTCTTCACAGTATCGTGCACAATAAAAGGAACTTGCATAAAGTCTATGTGATGTACGCATCATGGAAATGAAAGACAGGAACATCAACTCAGTTGTGTGAAACACTGCCCTTACATCAGTTGCACTCTTTACTGTAAGTGAAATAAAATACTTCCCATATAAGACACCCCAGACATTCACAGCACATGTTAAACATGTTAAACATGTCTGAACATGCAGAATGACCCACAGTACATCTTCAACTGCAGTCGCTCAGTTTACATTTAACATAACCACAGCTGGTCTCACAGTCTGTCACAGCAGCAGCATACGTAGGAATAAGAGCAAAGTAAAACCTGCAGATCTCTCTTCACTGCACAGAAGATTCATTATACTGTATACATTGTTTAAGGGGTTGTAAAGGAAGCGAGCAACCACACAATACTAAATAGACCTTACGTATATTATTTAATAAAGCACTGATAATGTATTTCTTCTAAATACTTCAAATTGTCACTGACATGATATAAATATCAGAATTTACTGCAGCATACAACAAACAAGCTGTAGACAGAAAAGATTTTACTCCTTAAGTCACTCGTACACGTAGTTGCAATTCATTTTGCATTTTATTTTAAAAAATAAACTCTTGACAAAAATGCATGAAAAATAAATGTCACAAAAATCTTTCAATTTATAGTTAAGTCTGAAGTTGTTGACATTTCAGGTGAGTAAAAAATGGGAAAAAATATTAATATTTCACATTTTTTATGACAATTTCATAAGTGGGACCATTTTTACACTTGACAATGAAAAATACTTTTTCACTAGAAAGTAGAAAGAAAGAAAGAAAGAAAGAAAGAAAGAAAGAAAGAAAGAAAGAAAGAAAGAAAGAAAGAAAGAAAGAAAGAAAGAAAGAAAGAAAGAAAGAAAGAAAAATCTCTCCAGATATAATAATTCTTCAAAGGAAATATTCTCATCAGTTATTGATCTAGTGGAAGCTGTAAAAACTTTATACCAAATATTCAACTTTGCATCTCATTTTTGGAAAAAATGTATATTTTTTGTTTTTTTAAATGAAAAGTTGAGCTGTTTTGACAAAAAGGAAAACATATATTTAAACAATTACAAAACTTTTCATAGTAATCTAAATACCTATGGTGTGTCTGAAGTTTCTGAAGAGATCTGATGTAAAAAAAAAAAAAAAAAAAAAAAGACAAAAGACAAAAAAAAAAAAGAAAAAAAAGAAGAATATTTTTGGGGGGTCCAAAGGATAAAGAGTGTACCTTTTTTTTCCCCAAGATTCCCCAAGGATTATTCATACACCTTATAATTAATTCCTGGAGAGACATTTAATTAAAATCAAATCATTCAGTATTAGAATAAGTAAATACAGGTTAGCATTGCAGCTGCACAGTAAAAAAGGTTGCTAGTTTGGGCCCTGGCTGGAGACAGGGTTCAAACAGTTCAAACAGTGGCCTTCCTGTGTGGAGTTTACATTTTCTCCCCGTGTATGTGGGTTCTTTCCAGCTACTCCGGCTTCCTCCCACCATCAAAGACATGCATCTAGGTTAACTGGTCACTCTAAATACAGTAGTTGCTATAGTGAATGTGAGCGTGTGTGGTTGTCCGTCTCTCTGTGTTGGCCTTGCGACAGACTTGCAGACTGTCCAGGGTGTACCCTGCCTCTCACCTGATTATACCTGGGGTAGGCTCCAGCAAAACCCTGTGACCCTGAATTGGATTAAGCATACAGAAAATGAAAAAAACAATTTTCATTCTATTCGTTTAATAGGGACAGAGCACATGAAAACAAAGAAAGTATTTCTAAATATGCCAGATTTAGCCAAAAGACTAGTTTTCATCTGTTGTCAGATCTTTGAAAGGCTACAGAAAATAACTTGTTTAATCTGGGACACTTTTTTCTAATGTCACATTTATTTCCTGTCTGTTTATGGTCTAAATAATAAGGATGCTGACTTGGTGCTGCCTCATTCTCGTGGTGTTGTCTCTCATCTTCCCCCTTTATTTCCACAAAAAGAATACAATCCACATCTGCAGTGTAGGAGGCCAAATCCTACGGTAACAATCACCTGCACCATTTCAAAAACTGACTGACCAGTTCTCTGTACTCAGCTTCTTGTCCATCACTGATACACCCCACAACTGCAGAGTCATCAGAGTATTTCTGCAGATGACAGGACTCAGAGTTGAACTGAAAGTCTGAGGTGTACAGTGTGAAGAGGAATGGTGAGAGTACAGTTCCTTGTGGTGCTCCAGTGCTGCTGACCACCATCTCAGACACACAACCTTTCAGTCTCACAAACTGTGGTCTGTTTGTAAGGTAGCCATAAATCCAGATTGTTGTGGAGGGATCCATGGAGCTTCTCACGTAATAAAGCAGCTGAATTGTATTAAAAGCACATCCTCCTTCACCTTTTAGGCTGTGTGATGCCCAAAGTTTGGCGCTAGTTAACGTAAAATCAGACGCTGACATTCAGAGACAAAAATGCTCTTGATGCGTGTGTGTCTAGAGTGTGGTGGTGGACCCATTTGTTTTCCTTTGCCTGTGTCTTTGTACGATGGCAGATGAAACTGAGCAGCTGCTTGGCTTTATTTGCTCCACAAGGCCAGAGAATGATGTTGTTGGGCATCTCTGCGCCATGTCTGAATTTATCAGATTGTTCAGAGGTGTTCTGCGTTTGGTGGGTTTCATCATTTACTCCAGGACCTGCACACCAACAATGGGTCAACTTTCATCTGATCCGGTCCAGTTTAATGACCTGCAGTCCCGTTTGGAAGCCCAGGACTGGATGCAGATCACTGTTTATCCTCCACTGTCTCCGTGGAGTGAAGCGATTCCCCAGGGTCACCTTGGTAATTGACATACATTGTGACATACTGAGTCTCTCTAAATGGTTAACACCCCGTGTCAACACTGCAAAAGATCAGATTTTCCAAATCTGGCGTTTCAAACAGGTGTGTCAAATGCCAAAACGCGCTGCATCCGACGTGTGAAATGCGCTGCAGGCTTTTCAATGCCTCCTGGACCCGCGTTGGCCATATTGACTTTGCATGCAAACCTGACACCCTTGACGCACAAATTGCTTTTGGTGTGGACACAAGTTGGTTGCTTCAAGTTGTTTTTCCGTCGTCTTCAATAACTCCCTGTCTCCATCCTTGAAGGCTTTTTGTTATGTTTAGCAGCTTTTTCAGGTCACTGGTGATCCAGGGTTTGTTATTGGGGAAGCACCTTACTGTTTTTTCAATGCTGTCTACACAGAAGTTTATATAGTCTGTCACACCATCAGTCATGGTGTTGATGTCATCTCCATGAGGCTCACAGAGGACATTCCAGTCTGTGGCCTTAAAGCTCTCAGAGCTTCTTCAGCTTCATTAGACTAGGTTTTGATAGTCTTTGTGATGACTGGTTGCTGCTGAACGATGAGCTTGTAGGTGGTGGTGAGAAGAATCAGATTATGGTCAGATCTTCTTAAAGGAGGTAGGGCAGAGGAGCTGGATGAATTTCTAATATTTGCATAAAATACTGTGACTAAAAAGCCTAAAATAAATTTTCCACAAATTAACCCTAATTATTACATATTTTGTGCAGATTATGCTCATGAGCTATGTAGTGGAATCATAATAAAATAATAATAATTGGCATCATGGTGAAAAAAAAGAACTTCTAAACATTATTTACTGAATAAAGATAGACCCTTAGACCATTGTTTTCAATTAACTAGAAGCCAAGTTGTAGCCATTTCCCATTGTTAACAATAATAAGCATGTTATGCTAATTGCCCAAAGTGATTTTAGCAACCAAGTGGAATTTCATCCACTGGACCTATAGATGACATTTCAGTCATAAAAGTTCATAGTACTCAACATATCTGGGTTCAAGAAATTTCCAGTGGACTATGATTGATCGACTGATTCTAGATCTGTCATCGTCACCATTCCCTGGTTCACCGCTGAACTTCATTGCAGGAAATCTGGTAAACGACAGTTGGAACGATTCTATAAGAAAATACGCCTCACCCTCCACTTTCAAGCTTACACTGACTACCTGCAAGAGTACAAATATGCCCTGAAATCTGTCCGGTCTTCCTACTCTCTCACCTCAATAACCCCAAGGATCACCCTCTGTCTCCGTTCTCCCTTCTTTCCCCCTTTGACCTCCTCAAATACATCTCTGGAACAAATAACTCCTCATCTTGCCTGGACCCTACTGCTCTCCTCAAGAACTGCCTGCCTGTCATCTCCCCCCCTCATCACCAAAATCATTAACACTTCCCTCAGCACCAGATCTGTCCCCCCACTTCTTTAACCTGCCTCTTTCTCACCCATCCTCAAGAATCCCAGACTTAACCCAAACTCCCCAAGCAATTTTCGGCCAGTCTCCACCCATATATCCAAAACCCTTGAATGTGTTCTTACTGCTCAACTAAAAAAACCATCTCACCTCAAATAACCTCTATGAAATTTTTCAGTCTGGATTCCACAATAAACATATTACGGAAACCCTCCTTCTTAAAGTCACAAATGATCCCCCCCCTCAGATTCTGGACACCTCAACATTCTCATCCTCCTTGACATTTTTGCATCTTTTGACACCTTCAACCACTCCATCCTCTTGTCCCATCCCCAGTCCTCCCTCAACATCACCAGCACCGCCGTCACCTGGATTAAATCCTATCTCATCAACAGACAACAATTCATCAAGATCAACGACTGCACCCCCTTTACGGCCCCCCTGTCCCACAGCGTCCCTCAAGGTTCAGTGCTTGGTCCCCTCCTTCTCCTTTATAACTGTCACCACTCTCACCAACTGCCTGTTGGAAATTAATCTCTTAGTGCCCAAAAAAAAAAAAGGCTTTCTCAAACTGATCTGTGATAAATCTGACTGCCCCAAAACACTCACAAAGTCCCCTCACTTTTCCATCATCACTGATAACTCCACCTTATCTTCCTCCCCTCGCATCCATAATCTCAGTATGATATTTGACACCAACCTTACTTTTGAACCCCATATCAACCCACATTACCAAAACAGCATTCTTCCATCTCCATCATATTGCCCATCTTCGCCCCTCTCTCTACATCTAAGCTGCTGAAACCCTGGGTGAATTCCAATTCCCACCTTAGCCCAGTCCCTTGGCCCTAATTCTTTGTTTTACACGTTCATATGAACACCCTCTCCTTCTTGTTTAACACTGTTGTTGCATTCCCATCTTTCTTTCCCCCTTTTATATTGTTATACTGAATATATTTTAATCTAATATTTGTATTAAAATTTACTATACTGTTGTTTTATACAGTTTTTTTTAGCTGTCCCGTAAAGCGTCTTTGAGCTCCTGTAAAAGTGCTCTACAAATGAGAGGCGTTATTATTACTATCATAATTATTATAGTTATTAGTATTATTATTACTGTAAGCACTCTGAGTGCCCTGCAACAATAACAGCGTGAAATAAGTCTCATTCCTTATTGTTATTATTATTATTATTATTATTATTATTATTATTATTATTATTATTATTATTATTATTATTCACAGTGGCCAAGCCTTTTCCCATCTGCATATCATTCTCTCAAGTCTTGGCTTTCAGGAGAAAAATATTGGCATTAAAACAAACCCAAAACAGAAACTATTTACAGTGGGTACGGAAAGTATTCAGACTCCTTAAAACTTTTCAGTCTTTGTTTCATTGCAGCCGTTTGCTAAAATCAAAAAAAGTTCATTTTATTTCTCATAAATATACACTCAGCAACCCATCTAGACAGAAAAAAACAGAAATGTATACATTTTTGCAAATTTATTTAAAAAGAAAAACTGAAACAGCACATGGTCATAAGTTTTCAGACCCTTTGCAGTGTCTCTGATATTGAACTCACAGGCTGTCTATTTCTTCTGATCCTCCCTTGAGATGGTTTTCTCCTTCATTGGAGTCCAGCTGTGTTTAATTAAACTGATTGGACTTGATTAGAAAAGGCACACACCTGTCTATATACGACCTTATACAGGCAGTGCATGTCAGAGCAAATGAGATGTCAGAGCAAATGAGAATCATGAGGTGGAAGGAACTGTCAAGGAGCTCAGAGACAGAATTGTGGGGAGGCACAGATCTGGACAAGGTAACAGAAGAATTTCTGCAGCACTAAAGGTTCTAAGAGCACCGTGGTCTCTATAGTCCTTTAATGGAAGAAGTTTGACCAGAACTCTTCCTAGACCCGGCCGTCCAGCCAAACTGAGCAATCGTGGGAGAAGAGCCTTGGTGAGAGAGGTAAAGAAAAACCCAGAGATCACTGTGGCTGAGCTCCAGAGATGCAATAGGGAGATGGAGAAAGTTCCACAAAGTCAACTATCACTGCAGTCCTCCACCAGTCGGGGCTTTATGGCAGAGTGGACTGACAGAAGCCTCTCTTCAGTGCAAGACATATGAAAACATGCAGTTTGCCAAAAAACACATGAAGGACTCCCAGACTGTGAGAAATGAGATTCTCTGGTCTGATGAGACCAAGATTGAACTTTTGGAGTCAATTCTAAGCGGTATGTGTGTTGAAAACCAGGCACTGCTCATCACCTGCCCAATGCCATCCCAACAGTAATATGGTGGTGGCAGCATCATGCTATGGGGGGTGTTTTTCAGCTGCAGGGACAGGACGACTGGTTGCAATTGAAGGAATACGAATGCAGCCAAGTACAGAGATCCTGGAAGAAAACCTCTTCCATAGTGCTCAGGACCTCAGACTGGGCCGAAGGTTCACCTTCCAACAAGACAATGACCCTCAGCACACAGCTAAAATAACAAAGAAGTGGCTTCAGAACAACTCCGGGACCATTCTTGACTGGCCCAGCCAGAGTCCTGGAGAGGGACCCAACTGCAGTGACGAGACATCGCCATATATCCAATCCACAGAAGTCCTATTCGGAAGTTTGTTCTTCATGTAACTTGCTAAAATTTAACCCTACCCTTGACCCTTCTCCTAACCCTAAGCACACGACTACACCGAACGCATCACTTTGCAAGCCGCAGATAAATACTCTTAGTGGTGTTTAACTAACTTCCACTGAAGACTTCCTGTATGGATTGGATATATGGCGGCGTCCTTATCGGCTATTGTAACTGCAGATAGGTACTCTTGGAGCCCTGACTTAAACCCAACTGAGCATCTCTGGAGAGACCTGAAAATGGCTGTCCACCACCGTTCACCATCCAACCTGACAGAACTGAAGAGGATCTGCAAGGAAGAATGCAGAAGATCCCAAATCCAGGTGTGAAACACTTGTTGCATCATTCCCAAGAAGATTCATGGCTTTACAAGCTCAAAAGCTGCTTCTACTCAATACTGAGCAAAGGGTCTGAATACTTATGACCATGTGATATCTCAGTTTTTGTTTTTATAATAAATTTGCAAAAATTTCTACATTTCTGTTTGTTTCTGTCAAAATGGGGTGCTGCGTGTACATTAATGAGAATTAAAATGAACTTTTTTGATTTTAGCAAATGGCTGCAATGAAACAAAGACTGAAAAGTTTAAAGAGGTCTGAATACTTTCCGTATCCACTGTATATATTTACATTTTTTCCTCATTTCCAGTTATTTATGCTACTATTTACCAACTATCCTCATAAAACCAACTCCAACTCAGCTGCTTTTTGGCACCTCTGTGCATCAGAAAGGTCTTTTGGCTTTATTCCAGCCATAGAGGACAATTATTTTTCCTCTGTTCAGACACAGAACTTTCTGCTCGCTTGTTGATCTTTGACTGCTCCTGATTGGACGTTACCGTCAGTTTAAGCTCTCTGATTGGTGAAACGTTTGACAGGAAGTGGATTCATCATCATTTCCAGGTCTAAATAAAGGTCTCTTAACATCGTAGTGATAGTGATCTTTTTATGATGAAAGATCATAAAAATGGTTTTATCATGGATTATTGTGGATTTACCAGATAAGTTTTCCGAATTTTCCATATTATTTCCATATATTTCCATATATTCAACTGATAGTACTAGTGGTAGAAGAGATAGAGCTGGGGGGGGGGGTGCCGGACATCTCAGAGGTTGCAGAGTTAGCTGCTACATTATCATACAGGCTAGTTTTTAAAGTGAGGTGTATTCAGATTAATCTTCGAATAACGAACAACTTCAGTTTATCTTGTTTTCAGTTTATTTTCTTTTTCTTATTGAATGTGTATTTCCTGCATTTTTGGTTCTATATC